>LZPO01116985.1:117173-134672 GCA_001675575.1 Neotoma lepida | reverse complement strand
ATTGGGTCCACTTAACAATCCATGACACCCCTCCCCACTTTTAAGATCCTTACTCACATTTGTAGAGCCCATGTGTTGTATTGTTTTTGAGACAGAGTATCCCCATGTAGCCCAAGCTAGCCTGGAACTCACTATGTAGATCAGGCCGGTCTCAAATTTGTAAAGGTCTTCTTGCAGAATTACAGGTGTCCACCACCCTGGCCAGAGCCCCTTTTGCATTGTGTGATGGTCAATCTTTGCCAACTTGATTAGACTAAGAGATACCTATACTACTAAATCATACTTAGGGTGTCCCTGAGGTTGTTTCCAGAGATGATCAGTCAAAGGGGGAAAGGCCACCAGGAAAGTGGGAACATAGTAGGGACCCAGATGAGACAAAAATAGAAGGAGGCGGCTGGCCAGGGCAGAGATGCTCTCTGCTAGGTCGTCAGGAAGGCTACCGAGAGCTAAGCAGCTTTGCTCCTCTGCCTCACCCTGGCCCAGGGACTATGGATCCAACTGACCATGGACTGAGCTGTATATGGCAACAGTTTTGTCACAGTGATGGAGATGAACACACCACACAAAATGACATGTCCATGGGTGCTAGGAGTTAGGAAATGGGAATCCTGGGGAGACATCACTCAGAAAGCCACAAGAGTCATGGCAGGAGGCATTCATTAGCCTCTGTTGTGAGATAATGGGGTGTCTCAGACTGGGACCCCTTGGCACCCAGCCGGACATGTTGTCCGTGCAGAGTGAAACCAGTAGTGCCATCCCACAATGCATCACCACTGAGTGACAGCTGAAAGAACGTTTTCTAGTTTGATAAGTTTCAATGAAATCCCATTTTTCTTTGAACAGTGATGCTGGCAGGGAGGTTATATGAGCTGAATTATGAGTTCCCCAAACTCAAATGTGAAAGTTGTAAGCCCTGGCAACATCAGTATATGACTGCAGTAGGAGACAAGGTCTTTAAAAAAGTGACAGCTAAAATAAAATGAAGACTTCAGGGTGGGACCTAATAAAGATGCTGCCATTCTTATTAGAAGAAATTAGGCCTGGGATGCAGCTCCTCTGCAGAATTTTAAAAGAAAATGAGAGGAGGAAGAGGAAGAGGAGGAGGAAGAACAGGAAGAGGAGGAAGAAGAACAGGAAGAGGAGGAGGAAGAACAGAAAGAGGAGGAGGAAGAGAAGAGGTAGGAGGAAGAAAGAGGGTGGAGAGGAGAGATGAGGAGAGCCAGACAGACGCAATGGAAGACAACGTGAGAGTGTGGCTGTTTTAGTCAGCTTCCCATCATGGTAACACATACCTAAGACCATCATTTTGTAAAGAGAGAAGCCATTGTTTTAGACGCATCTGGAAAAGTCTAGTTGGCCTTGCTGCTCTGGACCCATAACAAGGCATCATGACGGGTAGAAGGGCACTGAGCATATCTGCTCAGCTCATGGCCATGAAGTGGGAAAGCAAGAGCAGAAGGGGTCAGGGCCCCAAGATGCCCTCAGTGACCTCAAGATCTCCCACCTCTCATAGCCTAGATCCAAACTATAGCACTGGCTTTCTGGAAGCCAAGGAGAGACTGTCTTAGCTATCCACGCCCGGGTCCTCTGTAATGGATACAGAGGCTGACACACCCCTGTGCCCACTTCCCATCCGGACCTCCTCTCCGATCGTCCCTCCACCTTGTCTAGCCTGTAGAATTGCTCGGCTATTAGTCTGTTTTTAGACTCAGTTTCCCTAAAGTCACTTGAACACCTCTCTTCTTCCATCCGTCCACATTCTACACTGCAAGACAAGGAGTGCACAGACAGCATGGCAGAGAAGCTGTCTTCCGGATTAACATTTTGTTTAGAGACAAGGTCTTACTACGTAGCCCAGCCTGGCCTTGAACTCAAACTCTTCCTTCCTCACTATTCCAAGTGCTATGATGGCAAGTGTGCACCATCACACCCAGCTTCTTGGGTTACAGCTTGAGTTCCTTGGAGTTTGTCTAAGATGAGCCTTAGGGGTTGGGGAGATAGTTCAGTTAGTAAAGTATCTGCCATCCAAGAATAAGGACGTTTGATGACTAGAACCCACGTAAAAAGTAACCTGGGTATGGTGCTGCACACTTACAATCCCAGCACTGAGGAAGCAGGGACAGATGGGTCCCTGGAGCTCATTAGCCAATCAGCCAAGCCTACTTGGCAAGTTCCAAGCCAGAGAGAGACCTTACTTAAAGAAAAATAAATAAATAATAAATAAAAAACAAGGTAGACACTGCTTGAGGAATGATACCTAAAGGTGTCTTCTGACCCCACAAATGTGTACACAAGTACACATACAACTGCACATATCCAAATAAAATAAGCCCTAGAATCAGGTCAGAATCTGTACCTGAAGAGCAGACTGAAGAAGCAGATGACCAGGCAGGCTCCAATTGTGAAGATGTAGGCCAGCTGCATGTTGTAGTATGGTCCGCCTGTCCCATGCCCGATTGTGGAGTTGGTGTAAAACCCGTAGTACATCACTGTGTCTCTAAAATAACCCTGACAGGAACAGTGAAGAGATCCAAGTTAAAGGGCTTGCTTGAGAAGGGTGAATGGCTATGTGTTCTAGGTCCCTGTCTGCAGTTACTCAGACATTCATGGTCACTTCTTGGCATCTAAGGAGATCAGCTCTGTGGCCACTGAAGATACCACCAACAGCAGGTGCTCAAGTCCCTTGCATGCAGTGGCCTTGTGTCCACACAGGACCTGAGCCCACCCTTCCATGTCCTAAATCATCTTGAGATGACATGCCTAATATGACATCAAAGTTCTATAGATAGGTGTTACAGTCTGTAGATTAGAGAATAAAGACAAGGACCATGACTGCTTACATGCTTATAGACACAATTCTTACTGTGTTTGTGAACGTGTGCATACATGCACTCGTGAGTGAGTGTGAGTGTGCTGCTGAGAAATGAGTGTTCTGATCTATGACTCTCATTTTATTCCCTTAAGACAGGGTCTCCCACCGAACCTAGAGATTGCTGTTTGGAGGCCATGCTAGCTGTCCAATAACCCTCCTGTCTCTGCCTACCACAGTGCTCATATTAGAGGTGCACACAACCATATCTGGCTTTGTATGTAGGTGCTGGGGATCCTAACTCAGACCCACATGTTTGTATAGCAAGGTTCTCATCCTGAGTCACTTCTCCAGGCCCAGACACAAATTGTAAAAACATAGTTTGCACCTGTGGCTGGTTGAATCAAAGAGTTTAGAACCTGTGGGTATGGAAGTTTGTGTGAGTTGTAGTTTGCTGGGAAAGAGATCTAGGTGTTTTAGAAATATGTTCCTAGAGTTAGAGAGAATTTCAAATCAACCTGATTTTGCAGTTGAGGAACGCCACTGTGAACATTTGAACTTGGGGATCAAGCCAAGCATCTTGAAAGCCAGAGAGTCAGACATGTTCAATCTCTGCTATCTACTCAGTATGTTGGTCTGACAGAGCAATGACAAGTAGGGGTCAGGCAGTTCCAGAAGGCAGGACACTCGTGCCTGCATAACAGCTGGTGCCACTTTTTATAATAAGGGGGAAATGATGTATCTTTGTAGACTATTTTTTCTTCCCAAATAAACATCAAGCCAGCAATTGATCAATAGGTTGATAAACAATAGCTACTAGGTAAATGAATAAGCAATAAATGCAGGGAAGATGATTCTTTAAAAATAAAGGAGGAGGACTGGCTGTCGCTCATCTGCACGCCGCTTGCACAGAATGGGCAAAGTCTGAGGACTGGTTTCCCTGCATGATAAAAAATAAAATACATAAAAAGTTTAAAAATAAAGACAGTTAGGATTATACTATAAGACCTCTTTCACAACTTTTTTCTTTTGCTCTACCATGTGTCTTGGACAGCTTTATAATGTTCTTAGCATCAATCAGCGTGTAGTAACCCTGCTGCCTGTTGAAGCATCCAACCTCTACCCTGTGAGTTGGCATTGAAGAGCCTTCTGCCCTTAGAGCAGGGCTGTGAAAAATTACCCCAAGGAACCTGCTTTTGTGCCTCTATGAACTAACACTGTCTTGTGTGTGTGTGTGTGTGTGTGTGTGTGTGTGTGTGACTGAAAAAGAATCAAAGAGGAAAATATTTCCAGACATCAGGTCATTTTACTCTCAAATTCTCCAACATGCAGCTCTGAAAACAAAGAATCCATTTCTATGCCTCATGCCACCATTACCATATTTAACAACTTTAAGAATGAATATTCGAGGATGGAGAGATGGCTCAGCAGTTGCTGCTTTTCCAGAGAACCTGAGTTAGTTCCCAGCACCCACATTGGGCAGCTCATGAACACCTNTAACTCCAGCTCCAGGGGACCTGATGCTCTCGTCTGGCTTCTGCAGGTACCCACACACATGTGAACACACACTCACACAGATGACACACACACACATAGACACAAGTAAAAAAGTAAAAATTTTAAGGGATATACCCCAGCTTGGAGAATTAGACAAANGAAGAANGGGAAAATGGACTTTCCTTCATTTTCTACTGTGTTAGGGATTTTCCAGAAGAGGACTGATTATATTTTGTAGAAATAAAAAGAGAGAGAGAAGAAACAGATTTCTAACCTGAGGTATCTACTGATTAATGCTAAGGGAAAGAAAACAAAAAGTAGGCAGCCTGTGAGGAATACTCATCTTTCATAAGAAACAAAAGGATGGAGTGCCTGGTTCACGCATAGATGGTTCAAGCATGCAAANAAGTGGGGTGTGGTAGAAAATTCACAACACTGGCTCCTGACCCCTGGATATTTCAGTACCTTGTCTCACAATGTCATGCACTCAGTACTTGAGGAAGAACCAGCCGTTTCTCCATCATGCAGAATGAGAGGTCTGAGTAAGTGCGAGGCATTTCCTGGGATTCCATGGTGGTGAGCTTTCGCAGAGGACAGAGAACTTACCGCCCCTGTGAAAAACTCCAACCCGGTGAACTGGAGGGTGTTCCTCTCGGCCACGGTGAATTGTGGGATGATGATGAAGCTGAAGTTCATGACGAAGGAGAAGATGTTGAACTTCAAAAGCCACCTCAGGAAGCTGAAATAGGACAGGACGCTGGTTCCGAACTTGCCTCCGATGACCTTGAACGTCTTCTGCCACAAGCTGACGTAATTGAGGAGCTCTGAAAGGTTGCTCTTGGTTCTGCGTGAAGCCTGGAGTGTGGAGGCAAAGAGGAGCCGTGATTCTCAGGATGTGGCTCCTGAGTGGGTGTTGTAATAACCGAACAGCCCTGCTCCAAAGGCCCTATTCCCAGCCAGGCAGCTTTGAGGTGCACTTACAAGGGTGACTTTGTTCATGTTCACAACAACCCTCTCATGTACCCCTATCACCTTCCCAGGTTGTGCTTCCAGTGGCCAACTGGTCACTAACGTCCTACCTTCCCTGTGCCCACTCCCACACCTATGCTGGCCTGTACAGTCTGAATGTTGGCTCCTCTCCTCTCCATCCCCTTCCACCTCTGACCCTTGACCTTACTGCTGTCCCTGTCTTGCCAAGCTCTCCTTTCCTCCATCCCCTTCCACTCCTGACCTTTGACCTCACTGTTGTCACTATCTTGCTGAGCTCTCCTTTCCTCCATTCCGTCCCACTCCTGACCCTTGGACCTTGCTGCTGTCACTTGCTGAGCTCATCCCATTTACAATGAGATGCAAATCAGTTTACCCATATGGATGAGCCCCAGAACAGAATAAACAAAAAAATCTACCAAATGATACATCCATCCCCTTCCAGGTATGTGTGCTGGTTAGTTTTTGTCAAACTGACACAAACCTGGATGTAGTTAGGAAGTGAGGTCCTCGATTGAGGAACTGCCTCCATCAGATTGCCTGTAGGCAAATCTGTGAGGGCATTTTCCTGAATGATTGAAGTGGGGAGGGCAGTTCACTGTGGGCTGTCACTCCTGAGCAGGTGGTCCTGAGTTGTATAGGAAAGCAGGCTGAGCAATCCATGAGGAATAAACTAGTAAGCAGCATTNCTCCATGGCCTCTACTTCAGTTCCTGCCTGCAGGTTCCTGCCTTGAAGTCTGTTCACCATGGACTATAATCTCAGAAGTATAAGCCAAATAAACTCCTCCTCCCCAGGTTGCTTTTGGTTATGAAGTTTTATCATAACAATAACAATAGAAATAAACCAGCACAGTATATAATGAGAAGAAATGAAATCAGCATACCAGTGAAGTTCCTGTAGCACCATAGCTAAGATCCAGAATTGATCTAGCAGTCCTCAGTGCACAGATGGGCAAAGACAGTACAATATATATATTTACTATATACATATATTGTATATATGTATATGCTTACTTACTATTATCCAATATCAGCTACAAAGAATGAAATCTTATCATTTGCTGAATCACTAGAGGACACTGTGAGAGTGAAATAATACAGACATAGAAAGACAAATACTGCATGTTCCCTCTCATATCGGGAAGAATGTGGAATAGTAATTATTAGAGGCTTGGAAGAATTGAGAGGGGGAAGGATAGAGAGGGGCTGGGGTAAAGAAGGAATGAGGTATTTCACGGTGGGATGACTGTAGTTCACAATAGCCTCATATATTTTATGAGGATCTAGAAGAGAGGACATCAAGGGCTGTAGGAGTAGAGTACATGCTTAGCATGTGTACAGCCTTGGGTTCAATCTGCCAACACTGAAAAGAAAGGAAAGAGGGCAGAATAAGGGAAGAATGGAAGCATGGAAGGCAGGCAGGCAGGAAGAGGTGAGGAAGGAAAGTGTGGGGCACTGTCCTCTGGGTGTGACATGGCCGTTGCACTCTTAAACTCTCTCAGCACTGTGAGTACTCAAAGGAGATCTGTGCAAAACTGAGCCATTTACTTTCCATGGTGGATGGGAGCAAGGACTCAAGAAGCCTGGCTCCTCCCATAAGATATGTAGACAGTTAACAGATGCTGGGGGAGGGGCTCACACACAAGGCAGTTAAGGGTTGCTGGGGAGAGAGACATCTTCAGTGCTGTAGCAGCCTGAAAGTTGCCCATGCCCTGTAGGTAATTGACTTGCTGTGGGATAATGCTCTTGTACACTGTAAAGATCTGTCATTTGAATTGGTTTAATAAAATGCTGATTGGCCAGTAGCCAGGCAGGAAGTATAGGTGGGATGACCAGACCAGGAGAATTCCGGGAAGAGGAAGGGTGGACTCAGGAGTCACCAGCCAGATACAGAGGAAGCAAGATGAGAATGCCACACTGAGAAAAGGTACCAAGCCACGTGGCTAAACAAAGATAAGAATTATGGGTTAATTTAAATGTAAGAGCTAGTCAGTAGTAAGCCTGAGCTACCAGCTAAACATTTATAAGTTATATGAAGCCTCAGAGTCAATTATTGGGAGCCGCTGCTGGGTATTTGGGAGTTGCTGGCGGGACAGAAACTTGAGCCAACACTGACTGGTTCACCGAGCTAGTTGCTTCCTTGTCTGCAGTGAACAGAAGTTTGCTGTCTCCTCAGAAAAAGTTCACATAATAGAAGGACAGGGGAGGAAAATGTTAATTAATCAGACTTGAGCCATGCAGGCTGTGTGGTGGTTTGAATGAAAATGGCTCCCCTAGAGTCTGCATGGGACTGACCTAGACTCTCTACAAATATGTGACAGTTGTGTAGCTTGGTCCTCTTGTGGATCTCCTAACACTAGGAGCAAGGGCTGGCTCTGACTCTTTTGCTGACCTTTGGGACCCTATTCCTCACACTGTGTTGCCTTGCCTAGCCTTAATACAAGGGGAGGTGTTTAGGCTCACTGCAACTTGATATACCATGTTTTGTTGATATCCATGGGAGGCCTGACCTTTTCTGAGTAGAAACAGAGTAGGAGTGGATTGGGTCAGGGAGGGCCGAAGAGAGGTAGGGGGCAAGAGATTGGGAGGAGAGGATAGAGGGAAATCTGCGGGACGTAAAATAAATAAATAAATAAATAAATAAATAAATAAATAAATAAATAAATAAATTCGAAATAATAATAAAAAAGAAATAGCAGGCAATTTTTTTAATTAAAAGGAGAAGAAAAGAAAAGGCTCCCCTAGGCTTGTTGGGATGGGCACTATTAGGAGGTAATGGGAACTACGGGGGTCCAGCCCCTCAATAGTCCCCTCCCAGGGTCTGGGAAGAATCTACAACCAGCTGATAATTTAATCTGTGATGAAATGAAATGAATCTATGTACACAAACTCCTTAGTCCATGCAGTTTATTATTCTGTGTCAGTTCTCTTCATAGCTTCTATCCTGCTCTCATGCCTAGCTCCTTTCTTACCTGATTTCTCTCTACCTTTATCTGCTGTCCCATCTAAGTTCTACCTTAATTCTCTCATCTTAATTCTGCCTCGTCTTGGTCTTTATTCTCTTGTTCTTCCCATCTCCTTCTATCTCATCTTGTTCTTCCCCATGTGACTGTCCTACACCTTCCATCTCATTCCTCTAGTACTCTCTTCTAGCCCCTCAATCTAGTTCTTCCTCATCTCAGTTCACTCCTCTCCAGCTCTTACCCATTGAGTTCTTCCATTCTCTCCTCTCTTCTCCATCTCCTCTCTGTTCTCTTGTCCTCTTCGGTTCTCTCTCATGAGAACAAAAACTGCCTTTTTAGCCCTGTGACCCTTATCCCTATGAGCCTTATCTCACCATTTCTGGCAAGTGTGTTTGGTTGCTAGGCAACTTGGCTAGGCAACTTCCATCATAGCTAGATGTACCTGTAAGTTGGAACCCTGTAGTTCTGAGTTAATTCTGGGTGGATCTAATACTAGAGATAAGACTTTGGAGACTAGAAAGTTAAGCTTAATTAGCACATCTGCCAGGTCTGAATTCCTGCAAGGTCATAAAGGCAGGTAAGGATTCTCAAGCAGTGACCATCAGGCTTTCTTTTACAATCCAAAATGGGAATGGTAAAAGAGGAGGTCAACTGAGTGCAATGATCAGTTAAAAAGGGAATTTGTGCTCAGTCCACATTCCTAGAAGTTATTAGGTAAGAAGTTAGGGGTCTATAAAGTTTATAAGGCTGTAAGAAAGGAGGGTCTCACCTTAAATTGCACAAGAAATAAAGCTATCCGCCTGACCTAGGAAACAGGTGTTGTTTCATTTGGCCTTGGATCCTTGATAGGTATTTTAGATAAATACACTGTTAGGAGTTCTTGGAAGCACGCATAGCATTACAAGAAAATC
The DNA here is from genome assembly GCA_001675575.1 of Neotoma lepida. Classification (NCBI taxonomy): domain Eukaryota; kingdom Metazoa; phylum Chordata; class Mammalia; order Rodentia; family Cricetidae; genus Neotoma; species Neotoma lepida. Next base: position 125,504 of record LZPO01116985.1, on the reverse strand, counting down.
ATTGTAGGAAACAGCTAATATATACAAAAGCTAAAATATCACCAAGACTTCTTAAGCCATGGCTTGACCTTCAGAAAAGTCCTTGACTTTTCCAAATAGTAGCTTCTGTGATAGTAGCTGAATTCCATTACATTTTCCTGCAGCTAGCAGCAAGGAGGTGTGGCCTTGTTGGAGGAAGTATGTCACTAGGGGGTGGGCTTTGAGGTTTCAGATGCTCAAGTCAGGCCCAGTCTCTCTCTCTCTCTCTCTCTCTCTCTCTCTCTCTGCTGCCTGCTGATCTGGATGTAGAGCTCTCATTTCCTTCTCCAACGCCATGTCTGCCTATATGCTGCCATGCTTCCCACTGTGATGACAATGGACTAAAACTTTAAGCCAGCCCCAACTAAGTGCTTTCCTTTATAAGAATTGCCATGGTTGTGGTGTCTCTTCACAGCAATAGAAACCCTAAAACAGGCTGTATGTATGTATGTATAAAAATAGCATGTTACTGCAGTAACATGCAAATTATATGTTAATGAAAATAACAGTTTGTCTAAGACCAGATTTCACTATGTAGCCCTGGATGACCTGGAACTCACTATGAAGACCAGGCTGGCCTCCAAGCTCACAAGTGCTAAGATTAAAGGCATGAAAAGAAAAATGTTTTTAGAAGTTGACTTACCAGCGAAAGGGAGTTCAGACACTGAGCACAGCAGTTGGCCTCTAGGGCGCCACGGCGCTGTTTACTCTTTTCTTTGTCAACTATTTTTCTGTGGAAAACGGTAGGAGAAAATAAAGGACGTCAATGTTGTCACTCATTTCCACAAAAAAACTAGCCACTGCTGGGCATGGAGGCCCCTGCTTGTAATTCCAGCACCTCAGGGGCCAAAGCAGAATCACTTAATCCTGGGTCTCAAGGGCCACGGTGATGCACACCTTTATTTCTGCACTTTGAAGGCTGATGCAGGAGGATCCTGAATTTGAGGCCAGATAAAGCTACAGAAGAACCTACAGGGTGGGGGTGGGGGTTTCCACCCTGTAAAGGTTTCTCTTCCAGAAGAACTGTCTCCTGTATTATTCATTTCTTATCTTTTTGAGATGGGACAATAGCAGTAGACTGAGTGAGTCTCCCGGGGAAGAACAAAGGCCGCACCTAAGCGCTCTCTTCTCCTTCATGGCCCTCGGCTGGTTCCTGATGGTTTTGATTCTGTCTCCAGATGTCATGGGAACCAGGGATGCAATTAGTTTTTGTCCTGCAGAAGAAAATGAACAGGGTTCTGTTTCTTATTTCTTTAACACAGTCTTAACATTTTAAAAGATGAAACTGGAGTGAGACTTGGCAGTGCATGCCTATAATCCCAGAACTGGGAAACAGGCAGGAGGATAGAAAGCCCAGAGCTAGCCTGAGCTCCATAGTGAGTTCAAGGCCATGCTAGCCTGAGCTCCATAGTGAGTTCAAGGCCAAGCTAGCCTGAGCTCCATAGTGAGTTCAAGGCCAAGCTAGCCTGAGCTCCATCGTGAGTTCAAGGCCAATGTGGATGTGGTAGTTTGAATGAGACCTTCCCCATAGTTTCAGGCATTTGAATGTTTGTTCTCCAGTTGGTGGCACTGTTTGGGGAGGCTTAGGAGGTGTGGCCCTATTGGAGGAAGTGCACCATGGGGTAGGGGGGTAAGGTAGGCTTTGAAAGCTTCAAAACTTGCACCATTCTCAGTTAGCACTCTCTACTTCCTGCTCTCAGTTCAAGTGTGAGCACTCAGCTTCCTGTTCCAGTCGCCATGCTGCCTACTGTCATGCTTCCCCGCTACAACTGACTCTTAACCCCATGAACTGTAATCCCAAATAAAGGCCTTCTTCTCTTAGTTACACAGTGAGAGCCTGCCTCACAAACCCCCATAAATAAGTTAATCAATCAGCTTTGGTATTGAAACTAGAGCATGATTTATTTGGAGACAGACTCTTGCTCTCTCTATAATCCAGGTTGGCCTGGTGGTTCTGTTCCCTCAGTCTCCCAGTGCCAAACAACAGACACACAACACCATAGAGACTGATATAGGTGATAACATAGACTCAGGGATTCCAAAAATCACAAATGGGGTCTGTCAATGTGGTGCAAACCTTTAATCCCAGCACTCAGGAGGCAGAGGCAGGTGGATCCCTGTAAGCTCAAGGCCAGCCAGTCTACATAGTGACTTCCAGATCAGCTAGAGTGACATAGTGGGATCCTGTCTCAAAAAACAAAGCCACAAATGGGAGTGACCAGAAGATGTATGTGCGTGCGTGCATGTGTGTGCGTGCATGTGTGTGTGTGAGTGTGTGTATGTGTGTATGCATACATGTGTACTCAAAATCAAAGCAAACATTTAGATTATTCTAATCCAATACTTCTGTTTTTCTCAAGATCAAAAAAAGAAAAGAAAAATCACTGAGCAGAGCAACAGATCTTAGCTGCTTCATATCTCTTACTTGTTTGTCCTACATGGTTTCCTTTGCCTCTGAAATCCAGGCCTGAAAGCCTTCCTTTACCTAAGTCCCTGACAACTGCCATGCCTCTTAACTTTTCCATCTCCCTCTAACTCATAGTCATGTTTTCAGCCTTGTGGCCAAGCTGTTGTCTCAAGCCTCCAAGGCACCCCCTTCTATTAACTAACTGTGAACTCCAACTGAGTTCAGAGTATGCCCCATTTCCCTCACAAGGCCTGAGCTTCCCCTGCAAACACCATCTCCAGGCACACAGGACGGGTCTCAGTGAGTCTAAAGCAATCCAGTGGCCTCTCCTCTTTTCAGGGGACTTAGACAGAGGAGTGTGATATGCTGTTGGCCACAAAGTTTCTTGGAAAGGATTTCTTTTTTTTCTATAAAAAAGGGGCAAGCAAAAGGCCACCTTTCTTCCTCCAGATAGTGTGTGTCAGGTGTAGCTCCGAGCTGCTGTGACCGACCATCTGCTAACAGTGAGTGGGACTGGCTGGCTGGATGCCCGGCTAAGGGGCAGGTGTAGGCTGCTCCTCAGGCTCAGACACAACACGGAGCCAGAAAGCCTCAGAGGAAGCCCTGGGCTCATAGAGGTGGAAGGGGGTCTCCTCAAAGGACAAAGACTTACTCTGGTGAAAAGGGGGAGCTTTTGTTTTCCTTGTGCAGGATAGGCAAGACAGAGGGGAGGGGGAGGACAATGCAGAGTAACAGGGGAGGGGCAGGCAGTGTGAGCTAGGATGCCCTGACCATTATTAAAGGGTTGGGTGTGGGTACTTTTCCCCTTTTCCTAGAAACTACTGACACAGGCTAGACTTTATACCTATAGTGAAAATAATATATATTAAAAGAATTTCTTATATAAGATCTCATGAAACTCAGGCTGGTCTCAAACTTTCTACATAGCTGAGGATGACCCTGAACTTCTGAACCCCCAGTTTTTCTTTACCTCATGAGTACCAGGACCAGGAACATATACCACATGGCTTGTGCATATGGTGCTGGGGTAGAGCCCAGGGATTCTGAAATGCTAGGCAAACACTCTACCAGCTGAGCCACAGCCCCAGGCCTACATCTGAAGTATTATGAGGTGAGAGAGAAATGGCATTTATGGCTTCAGGAGCTCAGAGACTAGAAGATCTCAGCTAAGATCTGGGCTCAGGATGAACTTAGCTGTGAGGCATCTTGTCTTGTCCCTTAAAGCCATGGTGGCAATAACTTTTCCTGAGCCTCAGTCTCCTCATTAAGTCTGCTTCAAAGGTGCAGAGTGTGAGAAAAATATAACTGAATTCAATGCCTAACAAAGCTAAACTTGATGGCTAACCTTCAGGCACAAGAGATAAGGTTGCCTGGAAAAGAAGCTCTTAGTAGGTAGGTTTCAAAGTGACACTTCTCTTCATCCCCAACATCCTTTAGATTACTGACTGTGCCCCTTGAAAATTACTTGGTATCTTAAAAAAAATTTTTTTAAAGGCTGGAGAGATGGCTTAGTGGGTAAAATGCTTGCTTGTCACAGGAGTGTAAGTACCTAACTTTGGATCCCCAGGACCACGTCAAAAGCTGGGCACAGCACCATACACTCATTACTCCAGAGATGGGTAGGTAGACGCAGGAGCCCTGGGGTTGACTAGCCAGCCAGTCTAGCTAACTGCAGGGGTTGAAGATTCAGGGAAAGACCCTGTCTCAAAAAACAGAGTGCAGAGGCCAGCATGAGGTGACTTACCAGGTAAATCCCCAGATTTACTGAGTTCAAACCCCAGAACCTAGACTCCAGGGAAAGGTAGGAGAGAACTGACTTCACAAAGCTGTCCTCTGACCTCCACACATGTGTATGTACAGACAGACAGACAGACAGACAGACACACACACACACACACACACACCCTATTTAAACAATAATAACCTGTAGACAACTTTCAAGCGACTTGAGTAACGTTTCCTGGCATTCCATACCTTGAACAGTTTCATGGAAAGTAGAGGTTTCATCCATGCCCAGGCACTCTGGGCCATGATGGATCTGAGAAATGGATTCATTCAGAGATGAAAACCTCAACAACCGGTTGTGCTTTCTGTCATTCCTATTGCTGAAGATCTGACCGTCTGTGGTGTCCACCATGGATGATGAAACCATGTCAAAGGTGGGGTTTGCTGATGATTTTCGTGGAAAAATCTGATTTGAGGCTAGATGTCTTTGGACTCCCGATGGAACATTCTCCACTTCTATGATGATTTCATTTACTTGGTCATCTGACAGCATTTCTTGCCTCTGATGAGTCGTGTGCTTCACAGGATTGGCCATCAGAGGCCTCACAAGCACTCACACTGGCATGGTTGGGCCCGCCAGGGACATTGGAGAAAGGATGTCCCATTCACAAGGAGCTCCACACAAATTACAACATGACTCCTGCCTCTGTCCCCTAGGGCCTCCTCAGGAGGAGCCGAGTTTCTCTACAGAGAATTCTGCCTTGGTAGCTAAGTGAGAAATTGTAAACAGAACCCTTCATTAAAGACAATGGGGTTCTAGAAACAGAAGCTGAGGAGTCTTCTAAACGACTTGTAATCACAAGACAAGGCTTTCTTTTCAGTTTTACATACATTATTTGATATGCACATTTGGGGCAGCAAGATGGCTCAGTGAATCACGGTGCTTGCTGCCAAACCTAATGATCTGCGTTTAATGCCCACACGGTGGAAGGACAGAACTGATCTCTGCAAGTTTTTCCTTGATTTCCACACAGGAGACTGCACACACTAATAACTAAGTGTATTTCTATATGAACCCAGGTGAGTTCATAACATTATTATTATATCTTGACCACCTTAGGTCTGCCTTCTAATATCCATCCTCCTCATGGGGGCAGAAGCCTCAGCTCCTGTTCAGACACAGTGCTCCGTTACGATTCTCCCAGCTTCCTTTGCAGAAAAGGATAGCCATGTGACCTGGTTTTAGCCAATGAGAAAGCAGCTTTTTGGACCACTCTTTAAAAAGAGTTGGTTTGCTTGGCTTTTGCTCTTCACCACCCTTCTGCCTCTGGTTTTGAAAAAGACTAGGTCAACAATCATCTGCTAAGGACGATGGGCGGAGGCAGGGAGACTCAGTCCTTGAGAGCATCATGGGATAGCTTCTCTATTGAATTGCTCTCTCCACTCCTCCTGTTCCTCGAGAAAAATATGTTGTCACTAAGCCATTGTTCTACCTCAGTGCCAGAGATGTGAACAGAATTACTACACAGACCTGACTTAAAAATAACCTGGACCAATTTGGTCATTTTCCGGTGGGCCAAACTGAGGGCAGAGATGAATTGGCACACTTGGTCCACTGACTCCTATTTAATGTCAAGACTAGATTTCCTGAACTTCCTACCTCCTCGCCACAGTGAGGGCAGATACTTTGGAGTATGCTATTCAGTTTTCACAACTACCCAATTTCATAGCTAAGAAAACTGAGGCTGGACAGGGAGGATTTTGCCTAAGGCTAAGATGTCAGAAAGCAGTGGTCCAACTAAGATGTCAGAAAGCTAAAGGTCCAACTGAGGTGGTTTGAACCCAGGAAAGGAGAGCTTGAGTGTTTCACCTTTGCCCCCTCCTGGAACAGGTGCTAATGTGTATTCATTCATCACTCATTCATAAATTAGCAAGTACTTAACTAGTGCTTGCCCAATGCCAGGGAGTTCTTGGGGCATTACCAGAATCCATAGAATGACCCATTATTAATTAATTGATACGTGATTTGAAAATCAGAAAACAGGGAGATTAAAGCTGTGTCTTCTATTTCTTCACCCCCCTCTGCCTCTGAGGGTCTCTTCTCCCACCCTCATGCCGGCTGAACAGAGCAGTCTAATGATGGTCATGGCATTCTTTCCCCAGTAGTTAAAGCCAATCTCTACTTCACTGACAGCATCCTGCCTGGCTGCAGAATCTTTCTCTTGTGAAAGTTACACTCTAGCTTGAGAAAGTTCTGGAAAGGTGAGTCTAGAGACTGCTGGTAGGATATGGCACTGGCAGAGAGAAATAGCTTTAAGTCGTGGTAGTGGGTGGGGGTGCCTCAATTTGCACTGCAATGACCCTGTCTGTTTGGTCCTCCTTATTCACAGGCTTGCTGGTGTGATGGCATTCCCTGGTGTCTCTCTGATGGCTTCCACGAGGCTTATTGGTCTCTGTCTCCAAGTAAAACCCTCATTTCCACATATGAGGACATTTAGAGTTTCCTAATACTTCAAAGCCTTCAATTTTTCAGGAGAGTTGGTTCAATATTTGTGTGCAGGTAAGCCTGAAGACTTGAGTTCAAATCCCAATATCCATGTAAATGCTAAGTACACTTGCCTCCTGTAATTCTAGGGCTTGGGAGGCAGAGATGGGATCTAGGAATCCCAAAAACTCTCTTGGATGAGGCCAGGGACCATACCTCAGCAATTAAAGTGGCTTCCAGTGCAGCCTGACGTCCTGAGTTCAGTCCAGGGCACGAACAATGTAGAAGGAGAGACCCAACTCCCCCAAGTTTGTCCTCTGACCTCCATACGTGTACTGTCACACACTCACACACACGCGGACGGACACACACACACACACATAAATAAATACATAAAAACATTATTATTTATTTTTGTTGAAAGGTTTCAATATGTTGCCCTGGCTAGCCTGGAACTTGCTATGTAGACTAGGCTGGCTTTGAACCCACAGAGATATACCTGCCACTGCCTCTAAAGTACTGGGATTAAAGGTATGTGCAGCAACATCTGGCCAAAATGTAATTTTAAGGAGTGGGGGGCTTTGCCTCAATATGTAAGTTGAAGCAATAGAGGAAGATGTCAGCCCCTGACTTCCATAAGTGTATACACACACACACACACACACACCCCACATCCAAACACTCATACACATATTCACATCATATACACAAACATATACAAATATGAAAAAGAAAACAAAGCTTTCTGTCTTTCACTGGTCTACATACTTCCACATTTCAACATTACGAAAGCTGCTTTATTATTTCCCAGTTTTTTAATCAGTGGACTTTGTCCCCAGAAACACAAACATTGTCCATGAGACAGATGGCCCTATCTTGCCACGTATGATAGAAATTACTGGTTTCAATGTAGGCATGTGATCCTTATAGCACTGGACAGCCAGCAGGAAAGAAAAGCCTTCCTTCTAAAGGATAACTGTGCTGAGGGGCATCTGTGGGTCTGATGGCCTGACCCTGATGGCTGTGAGGGTCAAGTTTAAAGAGAGGCCGAGCCAAGCAAGGGTGAGAGCTGGATGAGTAATAAGCCCAACAGACCCAGCCTTGGCTTCGGACTCTAAGGCCACGGTTTCTATGTTCAGCAAATTGACCAACAAAGATCTCTAACATACCTACTATGTGCCAGGCACTATATGAGAGAGTGGAAGCTCTTAGGACTTTCAGTTCTTACGTTTTCCTACGCCCTTCCTCCGTAAGCCAATAAATTCCCTGCTAATGCCCATTTGACCTGAGTTTCCATTATAACCAGATTTTTTAATGTGTGTGTATGTGTATGTATATGTATGCACCTGTGTGTGCATGGGAGCACTCACCCGTGTGAGTGGGCATGTGTGGAGGCCAGAGGTTGATGCCAGGATGTCTTTCCTCTGTCACTCTCAATCTTATTTTTTGAGACATGATGTCTCAACGGAACTGGAAGTTTGTCATTTTGGCTAGACTGGTTACCCAGCAAGCTCTCAGGATCCACCTGTCTCTGTCCCACAGCACAGCACTGAGTCATTGAGTTCCAGGCACTTGACATCATAGCCAGCTGCTGCTGCTGCTGCTGCTTCTTCTTCTTCTTCTTCTTCTTCTTCTTCTTCTTCTTCTTCTTCTTCTTCTTCTTCTTCTTCTTCTTCTTCTTCTTCTTCTTCTTTCT
>LZPO01116985.1:96631-107557 GCA_001675575.1 Neotoma lepida | reverse complement strand
GAGGGAAAAATAACACACCAAGGTTTGGGGCTCACAGATACTTCTGACTTTCTTGCATCTAATTCACAGAAAATCTGAATGAATGAAAGCAAAATGTAGGTGAAGACAGGACGTATTATCTGACTTAAATGTTGACGTGATACTAAAATGAAAGTGGTTAGGAACACCAGCACTTGGTGTCAAGTAGAAAGGGACATTTGTTTCCATTAGCTGGCTATGTGGCTGGGCTGGGCTGGGCACCTAACCTGAGTCTGTTTGCACACACACCTAACATCAATAGTAACATCTTAGCACCATCCCCAGGCAGCCTTCAGGGAACAGAAGTCCCTAGTGAGCATTGTTTGTGTTTATGTGTAATGGAGGCCTGGGCAAATTCTAGAAGAATTAAGAATTAGGAGCTGTGGACTAGACCAGGATATGATTAAAGAAACAGGTAGTCCCTTGTAACAGATGGGAGATGAGTGATCCCACACAATTCCTAGGTAGTCATAGTGACAATAACAGAGAATTGTTTGGGTGTTTTGTAAGATGGGATTGTGTGTAATCCAGATTAGCTTCTAGACAATACATAGCCAAGCCTAGCCGACCCCCCTGCCTCCATCTCCTGAGTGCTGGGATTATAGGCATGCACCACCTTGCCTAGCCTAGAACTAAATTTTGCTTTAAGCTTCTTACTAGCCCAGACTAAAAGAAATCAGGGTAGGTTACAGGAGCAGGGTAGGTAGGTGAGCAGAAAGCAGGTCAGCTTGGCAAGACAGCCATGCTGCTGAGGATCAGTTTCTAACCAGGAGTTATGAGAACCCTTCCAGAGGGATCAGGTAACAGAGTGATACCATCAGCCAAGGTCACATATAAAGCACTCAGGGACTGACAACCTCAGGAGCCTAAAGTTGAAGGGACACCAGGGTCCCCTCCTAAGTCACTGATGTGAGAATCTCTATGGTGGTTTTATGCAGCCTTCATGACAAATGAAATTATTTTAACCACAGAGAAATGTATGCAACCAGAGATCATCATATAAAGAAAAGAAGTCAGACTCATAGAATTAGCACTGGATTAAAGAGATGGCTCTCTGGTTAAGAGCACTGGCTGCTCTTTGAGAGGACCCAGGTCCAGTTCCCAGGACCTACATGGTAACTTACAATCACTTATAACTCCAGTTCCAAGGGATCCAATGCACTGCACACACACAGTGCCCAGACATTCATGCAGGCAGAACACCCACACACGTAAAATAAAAGTACAAAATAAAAATATTTTTTATATGTCCTTCCTAAAGAGAAAGGAGAATTCAGCTCCATGGAAATCTGCCCCTCAGCCCTTGCTTATCACACTGTGTCTGCAATTATAGGAACTGTGCCCAAGACAGTGTCATCTACAGATCTCATCGGGAGCTGCTGACGTCATGGCTTCCAGGAAGCAGGCGTCTGTAAATTAATTTACTTTGTTGACTGACATATTTTACATAGTCACAGGGTACATGATGCCTGGGGTTGTGTATGCATTGGATAATGATCAACTCAGAGCAACAGCAAATCATCATCTTAAACGTCAGTTGTTTCTTTATGGTGAAAACATGCAGAATCTTTCTCTTGAAATGTGTGATGCATTCTTCTTAGTTACCTTCATCTGTGGTGCTAGGATGGCTTCTTCTAGGAACTGGGTGACAAGTAAATATGAGTGGCTCTAATCTGATGCTGGCCTCACCTGAATAGTCCAAGCTTACTGACTGCAGGCAGAGATGAAAATCCCAAAAATGAGGGGGAGGGCCTGTGACACAGAAACGAAGCAGCATGTGTGTATGTGCGAGGCAGGCTCAAATGCCTTCTTGGTTTATTTTCTCTCAAGAAAAATCAGGAGACTAAACTGAATTCTGGAGACTAGAAAGAAAAAGTGTTAAGCATTACAGCCAGACCTCTGCATCTGAGGGTGGGAGCTGTATCCACTCACTGAAGGAAAGTATTTGAAAAGAGAAATCACACTTAGTCTGACTAAGCCTGCAGAGACTCGTCACTATTCTCTAGATATATTGTAAGAACATTTATATAGCATTTACATTGTATTATGTGCTATAAGTAAGTCAGAGAGGATTTAAATTATACAGGATATACCTAGCTTCTATGAAAATGCTGATATTTTATATAAGGGATATGAATATCTGCATATTTGGTGTCAGCCTGGTCCTAGAGCCAGTCCCCCACAGATACTGAGGATGGCATTATATATAATGCATGATATACATTATTCGTGAACAGTATTTAAACATTTAAACACATTCTATATATAGCAGAAATTATATGTGCTACACATGTGTAAAACACCATGACCTATGTTTTAGCTTAATGTAAGCCAGGTTCGAAATCCACCCTTGCTGTTAGTTCTAGCAGCTAAAGCTGGGAAGCCACACTATAAGAATTTGTTGGTCTCCATGGCTTCATGAATTTCACTGTGTTATCATGTTCTGTTGTACTGATCCCTGCTCCTTCTCCTGGGGCACAGGGCTGTCCCCCAATTTTCACAACTCTACACAGTGACCTCTGTATGTCCCAGATGAGTCTCCTTGGGNTGTGCAAATGTCTGTAAGGAAGAGAGCCGACTCTGGCTTCCAGGGCTGTTTGGACAGAGTATATTCCATCTCACTGGGGATGACTCAGCTGTTCCCCAAGTTGCCATACTGATTTCCNACCACTGTGGGTTAGTGGCCTATTCGTTTTTACATTGTCTTCNCGGGACAGTCGGGATTTCTCACAACTGACCTCTCTCCCTTTCCTGTAGAGGACAGTCAGTTACTTTCCTATGCGGCTTGCATGAAGGAAACAGAAAGACAAGACTCGGAGCTGGAGAGATGGCTCATGGNTAAGAGCTCATACTGCTCTTGCAGAAGACCTGAGTTGGTTCCCAGTCAGGGGATTCANAGCTACCTGTAAATGCAGCTCTAGGGCATCCAGTGCCCTCTTCTGGTGTCTTCAGGTACCTGCACTCACACGCACNGACACAGACACAAGAATTGCAGCATGAGGTGCAGGTAAACCCTGTTTTCTCTGTATCAATACAGCTGATGTGGGTCATGCAGTTCTTTGCTGTGGTGAGGAAGCCTGTGTGCTCAGCAGTATCTGCATCCTCTCTCACCAGACACCAGAAGGACCTAATCCCCATTGTAACAGCCAAAAAAATGTCTCAAGCACTTCCAGCTAGCCTCTGGGGACAAAGTCACCACTCTTCCTAACCCACCAAGAGTTTGAGAATGGCCAAGGTAAACAGATTAGGTGAAATAACCAGCTGGGCCTGGCAAACCTGTCATCCCACCCACTCCTGAGGGTGAAGCAGGAGGATCCCAAGTTGAAGACCTGTCTGTCTGGTGCACATAGTGAGTTCCGGGCCAGCCAGGACTACATAGTAAAACCTTGTTTCTNAAAAAAACAAAACAAAACACTAAAACCAAAANTAACCAAACAAAAAAGCTGAGATNGCCTCATTTTTCTAACTTTCAAGTGACATAAAGAAAAAAAAATAGAGGGGAAAATACTNAGACAAAGCAGAATGTGGGCGGCCTTTTCATTAAAGATAAAGNGGGTATTTTAGATGGANNGGAGACCTAAATTAGCAAGTGAAATANGAAGAGTTTCTGAGAGGNAGGAACTTTCCCTCCTANACTGAGCTCCCCATTCACATTCCTGCTCTCACCTCATCCTCTCAGCAGGGGTGCTTTTACTCACAAGGGCGTGAGTGGGAGCAGAGTCTCACATCTCTGGTCAGGATCCACTTTGTTATATAGTTCAGTACTACCCTGAACTATATAACAGGCAGATCCTCCTGCCTCCTAGTGCTGAGATTGCACGTGTGCACCTGTGCACCCAGTTCATGTGGTGCTGGGGACCAAACCCAGGGCTTCATGTATGCTGGGCCAGCACTTTACCAATTGAGCCAGAGCCCAGTATTACTTCTTGAATTCTACAGTTTTGAAATCAGTTAGGATTGCTCAGGCAGAAGCAAGGATAAAGACTTTCATCCAAAATTAAATATAAAAAACAAAAGTGACCTTACTTCCCTCTCTAGTCGCAGAGATTAATGTGATTTCAGGCCCGTATTGGAAAAGCTTCTTCTTACAGTGGAACGGCAGGTAATAGAAACTAATGACTGGTCAAAACGCAACAGAATCAGAGACCGTGGAGTGGTTAGCCCTAAATGGNACATCTNTATCAACCTCCTCCCCCTCAAGGCTCTGGGAACATGACAAATGGAATGGGGGTAGAAAGACTATAAGAGCCAGAGGTTGGGCAGCACTGGGTCAAACAGTGTCTAGTGGACATGACATGGCCATTTTGCTCAGGAACTCACAGTAGCTGTGGTTGACAACGCAAGATAAAGCCAAGCAACATTTCAGCATTGTCTTAGGGTTTCAGGATTTCTATTGCTGNGATNAAACACCATGACCACAAAGTGTGTTTGATGAGGAAGGGGTTTATCACCTTACACTTCCACATCAATGTTCACCACTGAAGGAAGGCAAGACAGGAACTCAAACAGGGCAGGAACCTGGAGGCAGAAGAGGTTATGGAGGGGTGCTGCTTACTGGCTTGCTCTCCATGACTTGCTCGGCCTGCTTTCTTAAAGAAAGCAGCAGCCCAGGGAGGGCATCACCCACCAAGGGCTGGGCCCTCCCCCATTGGTCACTAATTGAGAAAATGCCTTACAGCTAGATCTCATGGAGGTATTTCCTCAACTTAGGCTCCTTCCTCTCTGGTGACTCTAGCTGTGTCAAGGTGATACACAAAAGCAGCCAGTACAAGCATGGTTAGGGGAGGTCAGGAGGCCCCACCCTTAGCTGAGGTGCTATTGCCATTGATGGCTACTGGAGGAGGAGTACCATTTTCTTCAAGGGTGTCATTGCCCATGCTCCAGTGGATGGCCCTATACACAGAAACCAGCATAGTGATCACTATGGCTGACCATCAGAGTGGACACTACAACTGACCTCCATAGTGAACACTACACATAATCACCATAGTGACNATTATGGTTGAACATCAAAGTGGACACTANAGCTGATCATCACAATGAACAGTACATCTGACCACCACAGTGGACACTATAACTGACTACCACGGCTAACACTACAGCTGACCACCACAGTGGACAGTATAGCTGACCACCACAAGGGACAGTACAGCTGACTACCACAATGGACGGTACAGCTGACCACCACAGTTGACACTANAATTGGCCACCACAATGGACACTACAGCTGACCACCACGGTTGACACTACAACAGACCACCACAGTAGACAGTACAGCTGACCACTTCAGTGGACACTACAGCTGGCCACACCACAGTTGATACTACAAGTGACACCACAGTTACCACCATAGTCACCATTATGATGTCTAAATACAATTGACTCAGTGGGATGTATGTGTGTGTATATTTTATATATATACATATATGTATATCAGAAGAGTATATAGGTTCTAGGAGGATTTTGAGGGGAGAGTGGGAATTGATAAGATGAAAATANNTTGTATACATGTGTGAAATTTTCAAATATAAAAATATAGTTTCAGACCAAATCCCAACATGGAAAGGGAAGGTGGGCAGGCACAAAGTGCCATCCCTNGCCAAGGACTTATTGGCAACTGATAGTGGCTGAGAGAAGGAGAGATGGTTTTAAGAGTGTAGCCCCCAGGGCAGTGGTGGTGCATGCCTTTAATCCCAGCACTGGTGAGGCAGAGGTAGGCAGAACTCTGTGAGTTCAAGGTCAGCCTGGTCTACAGAGCTAGTTCTAGGACAGCCAAGGCTACACAAAGAAACTCTGTTTCAGAAAAATAAAAAGAGAAAAAGAAAGTAATTTTGGTAGCTGGTGAGATGGCTTAGCAGTTAAGAGCATTGACTGCTCTTCCAGAGGTCCTGAGTTCAATTCCCAACAACTACATGGTGGCTCACAACCATCTACAGTGGGATCTGATGCCCTCTTCCGGCATGCAGACAGAGCACTCATATGTACATAAATAGAAATTTTTAAAAAGTGGAGCCCTTTGTACTGTCTGGTTTTGTGTGTCAACTTGACACAAGCTACAGTCATCAGAAAGGGAGGAGCCTCAGTTGAGGAAATACCTCCATGATANCTAGCTGTAAGGCATTTTCTCAACTAGTGATCAATGGGGGAGGGCCCAGCCCCTGATGGGTGGTGCAATCCCTGGGCTAGTAGTCCTGACTTCTATAAGAAAGCAGCCTGAACAAGCCAGTAAGCAGCACCCTTCCATGGCCTCTGCATCAGCTTCTGCCTCCAGGATCCTGGCCTGTTAGAGTTCCTGTCCTGACTTCCTTCAGCAATTTTGGAAGTGTAAGTAAGCTGAATAAATAAACCCTTTCCTCCCNAACTTGCTTTATGGTCATGGTGTTTCCTTGCAGCAACAGAAACCCTAACTAAGACAAACCTTGATAAATCAATCACACTCCAGTAGAAGACCACACATCCAAGAATATATGGGCAGCACAAATTGGACTTGATATGTTTGAAAGAAAAAAAACCATAAAACTAAAAAGTCACAAAATTGGGTAGGTAGTAGAAGGGTGAGGGATGAATGCAATCAAAACATATTGCATGAAATTCTCAAAATTTAGAAAATTATATATATTTAAAAAATGAATAAGTAAAATAAAAGTCAGTTTTTAAAGAAAGCCTTCTTAACAGAAAACACTTGATAAGCTGAGTGAAAACAGGCAAGAGTTTTCTTGATTCATAGTCATTTCAAATGAAAATTGTGCAAACAGTCAACTAGCAAAGCATGGTGTCTGGGGGCAGAGTGGTGAGAAAACNTGGAATAAGCTGGCATCGTGATTGCTTCTGGCCATCAAACCCNAACAGGTGGCAGAGGCTTTCAAATAAATCAAATCAGCGAGCAGGCACATCTACTGGGTTTCAGAAAGGCGGTTTATAGCCTGGAAGCAAATGTGACAAATTGTCATTGAAATCGAATAGCCATTCATCACAGCAATAAAAGGGAGATTGAAAAGCCCACAGTGCTGACTGGATGATCAGCCCCATGCCCTACTCCTCCTGCAGCTGGTAAAGAGATCTGACAAACAGCTGGAAGGACTGAGGCTGGTGCCTGCCTGCTCTACCTAGGCACAGCAGAGAGCATTTGAAAGGGCTCAAAGAGGGCTGAGGGGTGGCTCAGCTGGTAAAGTACTCGCCTTGCAAGCACAAGGACCCGAGTTCCATCCCCAGGACCAACTTTAAAAAGCCATGTGTGGCGGTGTAACATGGCGGTGTAGTTGCTGGAGCGGAAGAGCTAGGATTCCTGGGACTCACTAGTCAGTCATTCTGCCCTGCTTGGCAAGCGTTAGGCCCTGTCTCTTATACACATCTAGATGTGTATAAGAGACAGGTGTTGCAGTCAACAAAGCTGAAATGAGTTGGAGACCTGAGAGTATTTTGAAATATACTATACAGAGACACAGATGCAGAGTTTGGACTTTGCCCAGCTGGTTTTCAGTCTTGCTTTGGTCCAGTATTTCCTCACTATGTTCCCTTTCCTTCATTTTGGAACAGCTGTCTCTTATACACATCTAGATGTGTATAAGAGACAGCATTAGACATGGAGATGCAGAGTTTGGACTTTGCCCAGCTGGTTTTCAGTCTTGCTTTGGTCCAGTATTTCCTCACTATGTTCCCTTTCCTTCATTTTGGAACAGTGATGTATATCCTGTGTCATTATATGTTGNAAGTATTGATCTGCTTTTTGATTTTGATTTTAGAGGGGATTACAACTAAGAGATTTTGTGAGTCTCAGAAGAGACGTTAAACTTTGGATTTAAACAAGTTTGAGACTTTTATGGACTATGGGGACTTTTGAAGTTGGACTAAATGCATTTTTGCATTGATATGACTGCAAGCCTACAGGGGCCAGGGAGTAGAATGTGGTAGTTTGAATAAAAATGGCCCCCGTTGGCCTATAGGGGGTGGCACTATTAGGAGGTGTGGCCTTGTTGGAGTTGGTGCGGCTTTGTTGGAGGAAGTGTGTCCCAAAGGGGCGGGCTTTGAGCTCTCAAATGCTCAAGCCAGGTTTAATGTAACATTCACTTCCTGCTGACTGCCAATGCAGATGTAGAACTCTCAGCTACCTCTCCAGCACCATATCTACCTGAGTGCCACTATGTTTCCTGCCATGATGACAATGGACTAAACCTCAGAACTGTAAGCCAGCCTCCATTAAATGTTTTCCTTTATAAGAGTTACCATGATCATGGTGTCTCTTCACAGCAATAGAAACCCTAAGACACCATATAAGCAAGCACACTGACTTTTGCACACATGTGTCCACACACCTGTGACCACAAGCAAGCACACATACATACCACACACANAGACCCACACAAAAACATTTCCACTGAAATCTTTCTAATTAACAGCTATATAGCATCTCTACCAAGGAGTCTTCAGCAGCCTCTCAATTATGTCATGTTGTCCTTTCCATTAAAGATCAAACGAAGCAGCAAGCTTGGAGACTTCCTGAAGCCACAGTGCAAACACTCCTGACTTATGTTCCAAGGAACCAGACAGTAAGTTGGAGATGCTGTGANGCAAATGGATGAATGTCCAAAGCATCTTGTTCATCAGTACAGCAAACACTNTTCATGCTGGCTGCTTCCCTGGTGGCCACGGNGCCGACAGGGAGAATATGCTACCATCTCTAGGCTGGGAAAATGTTAACATTCAACTCTCAAAATCCAAACTCTGAAATGCTTCTCCCTAATGTGTGTAGCTCCTGTACCCTCATCAAGTAATGTGGAACCCAGTAATGTGGAATTCCTGGAAAGAAGCTGTGTCTGCCTGTGTCAAGACTGGTTGATTGGAACTGTAGTGANTGGAATGTTTCAGGTCCAGAGGCTAATTACCTTATCTTGGGCTAGTTCTAGCCTCCTAGAGCAACACCATTCCTTGCCCACTTATGTGTCATAACTAACATCCNGTGGCTAACAGATAAAACCCTTTTGGAACCTATTAATTTGTTAGACTACTAGTTTCTGCCAACTTAAAAGCTAAGACAGTCATCAAATAGCATCTGAAGCCTATAAAAAAGCTTCCCCCATCTTGCTGTAAATACCTCTCTGATGTATCCACCAATGTATTTTAAACTTGCCTTGATTCATCACTTTCTTTGTTTTTCAAAACTATAAAACTTCATGAAACTGCTTCTGCATTGGAACATGGAATTTCCAATTTAGAGGCAACCTAAATCTGTGTTCCCAGGCCACAGTGGTCACTCACATTTGGCTCCAGAATAATCCTATTTACCTTTTAAAGAAAGAGCTATGAGTCATTTGTTTGTTTGTGTAGACAGTAAATTGGACCACCTGCATTTTATTTTTACTTTAACATACAGTGACTTTTGTTTTTAATGTGTAGGTGCTGTTTGGGGTCATGTCCCCCCTAAAGGCCTGTATGTTCAAGGCTTGCTTCCCAGCTGGTGCTGCTGTGGGTAGTTGGTGGGGCCTGTAAGAGGTAGAGCCCAATAGGAGGTCCTCAGTCACTGGGGGAGGGGTGCCCCTNAAGGAGACACTAGCCTCCAGCTCCTTCTTCTCTTTGGCCTCCTTGCCTTGATAGTGGTCACAAGCCCAAAGCAACAGGCCCAATGACCAGACTGGAGTTTCCAAAACTGTGAGCCACATAAACTTTTCCTCTTTGTAAACTGATCAGCTCAGGTATTTGTTACAGTAACAGGAAGCTGACCGGTACAGTATTTTTATCATTAACATAGAGTGAGAAGGCAAATACAATGACAGGTTCCTAACAACTCAGTTAAGAACTAGGTCTCAGTTCCTGCCTCTTGAGACTAAACAAGACAGTTTCTGAGGAAGACACGAACAAAGGGCAATCAATCACCAAGGCCCCTGACAACAAGGNTGAGGAGAACTGCACNTACTAGGCCTGGGCCACCCCCCCAGGGTACCTCAAGGCAATAGCCACATAAGGACAAAGCCTGGGGCTTGTCCAGACTTGCCCCAAAATGGAAAAGCTATAGCCTTAGCCAACCCCTGCTAGCCCTAGCCAATTAGAAACATACTAATATGATTGCCACTTGGCTTAAGCCAATCATANATAGAATGACCTAACTGCCTTAGAATTCTTTCAACTATGTATAAAAGAAGCCTGCAAGCTTCTTTCNGNTCACCATTTTGCCTCTGTGTTGGATGTGCGGCACCNGTATGCTGGCATCCTTACTCTCGAGATAATAAATGTTCTTGCTAGTTGCATANGTGGATGGTGGTCATTTGTGGNACTTCTCCAGGGTCCTAACATCAGCATCACTTGAAACTCCTTGCTGCCCTCTACAGCAACCTTCCTCTACCCTTAGACCACAGTGACCTGTTCTCTGCTCACACAGCTTCGCCTTTACCAAAATGTAGAAATGGAATCCCATAGTATGCTGCCCTTTGAGACTGGCTCNGTTCACTCTGCCTAATCTAAATAGAATTTAAAATATGGGAGCAGAGAGATGGCTCTGTGGTTAAGAGTACTTGTTAGTCTTCCAGAGGATTTAAGTTCTGTTTCCACCACCGACATCAGGCTGCTTTANAAGTGCCTACAACTCCAGCTCCAGGGAGTCTGACTCTGTCTTCTGGTCTCTTGGGGCACCCACAAGAACAGGCACACGCCCACATGTAGATATGCATATACACAAATAAGCAATAAATCTTTTTTTAAAAAAATATATGATTTGTTTTCCTTGAACACACACACGCAGAGAAACATGGAAACTATGCAACTAAATCTGGTGCCAAGCTGTCTCCACACACAGCGAACTGTAACCTGCGTGGACAGTGTATTCTGTGATGGTCACAGACTTAAAAATAAGATAGCATGGGAATCAAAGAAGTCATAGTTTCCAGGATTTTTCTTTCTTTTTTTTTTTTTTTTGGT
>LZPO01116985.1:75069-87785 GCA_001675575.1 Neotoma lepida | reverse complement strand
TTTGCACTTAATGTGGAGGCTGATGACAGTCATTAAAGGCCTTCAAATCTTCTTGTAAATTACAAACATGACGCTGTTTTTTTCTTTTCTTTTAAATAATACTCAGACTCAAAAACCACAGGAAGGAGAATTTGTTCGGACTAGCATTCATNACATGGAAATCCTATACTCTTTCATATCAGTTTCTTTGCAGAAATGACCCTTCCTGGTGATTAGCAGCTGGCTTGATCTCTGCGGACGTTGAACCTAAGGACTACAAATGACCTCAGCAATAACACAATCTCATCACATCATTCTGGGAAACCAGGGCAAAAATATCCAGCAGGTGATTCACTGGCCTTAGATGGCATTTATACTGTCAACTTGACCCCGCTTGAGATAGGGTCTTTACTGATGGCCAGCAGTCCTCCTGTCTGCCCCTGATGGCGCTGCAGTTATAGGAGCCCACAACCATGTCTGGCTTTTCCATGGGTGATGATCTTTATGCTTGCACAATGTTCTTGTCCACTGAGCCATCTCCCTAGACCCCTCTCTTCTTTTCTCTCTCCTTCTCCCTTCCTTCTGTTTCTCTCTCTGATTTTAGAAACAGAGAGATTTCTTGCCTGTAGCCTCAAAATTGAAATCCTCCTGCTTCAATCTCCCAAGCACTGGGATCACAGGTGTGTACTTCCATGCTAGGCCCAAATCCTGTCTCTGACATCCATTCCCACTGAGCAATTCCCCTCTCCCCAGTTCAGACAGACTCTGGCTCAGTTAGAGTAATACCAACACTGACAAAGACAGAACCACGCACTGAGGGCTTGCCTATGTGTCCACACTGGACCAAGCTCTCCAATCTCAGCAACCGAAACTTCAAGCCTTCTGGGGAGGTCTGGCTGTCCCATCTATGATGATATTGAAGCCAAATAGGTTGTGTAATTTGCTCGAGGTTGCACAGCCAAAAAGAAGCAGGATGGGATGTGACCCCAGGGCCTCTCTGCCCAAAGACCTTAAACTTTGGTTACCACTATTAACAGCATCATCAATGTTAGAGGAAGAAGAGCAAGAGAGGAAGGGTGAGGAGGTGGCAGAGGTCAAGGAGACACTCCTGGGTGTCTATAATACTCCATATAGTCTTATTAGTTCTGATATTTTCCTTGTAGAGGTGTGAGCTCGTAGCATTTTACCCATTCAACAGATGGGGAAATCAAGGCCAGAAGGGAACAGTAATTTACCAGAACACAGTTAGGACCAGGAAAGCCTAGATTCTAACTAGGTAAGAGGTAGCTGGAGCACATATGGTCCTAACCAGAGTGCTCTGGGCTTCCATCTCCCTACTGGCATTTTTTTTGGCTAACACGTTCACTCTGTGTGTTTTCTGCGTCCGCCCCCCAGGATAAGCCACAGGGCAGCCCTGTGTGTTTCTTCTCCCTGACACATCCCCAAGCATCCTCTTTACTTCTGAAACCTCCTTCCCTGTCCCTATGTCAGCTTCTGTCTGTTTTGCAGAAGCATCCCAACAATTTCCCTCTGCACTCTGATCAGAGCTGAGCTGGGGCTTTTTTGTGGCTCGGGCATTTCTAGCCAGGGAGACTGCAGAGATGCTTACCCAGCCAGCACTGCCTCTGGGAAGGAGACTGCCTAGGCAGACATAGAGAAAAATGAAGCAGACTCTTCCTTCTTCTAAAATAACCGGTTAGGGCTCATCTCTTTCAGCCCCGGTACCAGGTCCCTGTGCACACCGCATGCCTGCCTCCCGGTCTCCTTCACTCAGTCTGGCAGGCTGCCACTCAGCTGGTGGCAGAGGCAGGGGGAACTGTTGACCCGGCTTGTGAAAGTTTTACAAATGCCCCTCATGTCCCCTCCCTGCCATTGAAGAACCAGGACTCACCTGCTGCAGCGCAGATCTGCTTTCTATCCCAGCGTCTGGGGCTCGCCAAGGCGCGAGCTCACTGGGACTCTAAAGCCTCTGCTTTCCTTGCAAGCCTGAGCTCCTCCCCTGTTGTCCTTTTGGCATCAAGACAATAAAAAGAGCAAAGTCCTTTTACCTCAGTATTTTATTTCTTAGACACCATAAGGAAGTGTTCGGGTTTCCCCCCTGGCGAGTGTCATGGAGGTGCGGGAAGAGGCTGAACCATGGGTCCCTTGGAGCATGCTAGAAGAACCTGGTCTCCCTCAGCCCCGGGACACTGTGTTCCGCAGCCGGCTCCCCTGAGCAGTGCCCTGCAGTCATGTGGACACGGCTGACATCTCAAGGCAAGCAGCTCAGAATTCCAATCCTGATGAGTCTTACTCTTCACCCTCTCCTACCCTCAGGTTTACCCTCCTCATCTTAGAAATAGAAGTAAAATCTTCTCCACCGCCTCAGTGCTGGCAACACCAGAGACGAAGGGGACTTTTGTACAGCTCAGGTCATTTCTAGCCACACAAGACTCAACCTTCTAGAGAGAAACCCCAGCTATTCAGACACCCGGCCTTCACCCAATGCGGCCTCTAAGAAGGAAACATGCAAAAGAAGGAAAGAAACGGGTCAGTGGCACAAGTCTGAACTCCTAGCACTGGAGAGGCTGAGGCAGGAGGATGTCAAGTATGAAGTCAGCCTAGAAAACTATAAGACAGACCCTGTCTCCTAAAGGGAGGGAAGGAGAGAGGGGTGGGTGGGGGATGGGGCTTACACTTCCTGTTCCCAGCTTGCAATATTGACACCCGTATAAAATGCAAAGTAGGGCTAGGACTGTAGCACAGTTGGCAGAGGGCTAGCTAGCGTGCACAAGACCCTGGGTTCCATCCCTAGTGCCAAATAAACCAGGGGCGTGCACCCCTGTGACTCTGTACTCAGGGGTAGAGGCGAGAGGATCTGAAGTTCAAGGTCCCCTCAGCTACACAGTGAGTTTAAGGCCAGACTGTGATACAAGAGTATAACATGAATCTTAAACTGTCTTATTAATTGAAGCACCAGGGCAGGTATTGGGGAAAATTCTGAAAGGTCAGAGAGACAGAACAAGCCACAGCCAACCTCACCTTGCCAACTCCTCAGCTGATCTTGTTTCCTCAGACTGCAGGCTTCTGAGTCCTCTCCCGANNNAATCTCAGNTCAACTGCTGCTCAAAGCCTGAAAGCTTAAGAGGCCTCTAGCTTCTGGTTTCCACACCTTATATACCTTTCTGCTTCCTGCCATTACTTCCTGGGATTAAAGGCATGTGTCTTTCTCAAGCAAAGACATAGATCTCAAGTGCTGGGATTAAAGGTGTGTGCCACCATGCTTGACTGTTTGCAGTGTGGCCTTGAACTCACAGAGATCTGGATGGATCTCTCCCTCTGGAATGCTAGGATTAGAGGCGTGTGTGCCACCATTTTCTGGCCTCTATGTCTATCTAGTGGCTGTTCTGTTCTCTGACCCCAGATAAGTTTTATTAGGGTACACATTTTGGGGGGACACAATATAATCACTATGCAAGAGTTCCTGTCTCAGAAACAAACAGTAAAAACACAATTAATTAAGGAAATTAAAAATAAATTTATGGGTCTGGAGAGATGGCTCAGTGGTTAAGAATATTTGTTGTTATTACAGAGAATGAGATTGGATTCCTACACCCAATTCAGGTAACGGCCCATACAGAACTCAGCTCTTGGGGATCCAACACCCTCCAGGGGCCCTGCACTAATGTGTACATACCCACATACATATACACATAGTTTAAAATAAAAATGAAATATTGGGGGCACACCCTTTAGTCCCAGCACTCAAGAGGCAGAGGAAGAGGCAGAGGCAGAGGCAGGCAGACTCTATAAGTTCAAGTCCAGCCTGGTCTACACAGCAAATTCAGCCAGGGCTACAAAGTGATACTCTGTTGCAAAAAATAAAATATTAAAAATAAGTAAGTAAAATTTACATTTTAAATACAAAATGGTGATTTTTCTAAAGGAGAGATGGGAATTTTATATTTTACAAATATAAAGGCCTTAAAATGAGAGGAAGTAGAAGATGGTCCCCAAGAAGATGGCTTGGTTTGCTTCAAGAACTGTCCTGGGGCAGGCATAGGTTCCCAGTGGCCAAGGGCCCAAGGAACACAAGGATTGGTGGTTTTGTCTGCAGAAAGAGTGAGGAGGAAAATGGTCCTTGCGCGGTTGTGAGGCAGGCTTTCTTGACTTCTGCAGTATTAGCATTTGGGTGTCTTGTGCAACATCCCAGCTCTCTCCTTATTCCACCCTAGAGATTGATGGGGATGTCTTTCTGTACGCTGTGAATATGTGTTGCTCTGATTGGTTGATAAATAAAAGGCTGATTGGCCAGTAGCCAGGCAGGAAGTATAGGTGGGATAAGCAGACAAGGAGAATTCTGGGAAGAAGGTTGAGTCAGGAGATGCCAGCTGGCTGCCCAAGGAACAACATGTAATGGGACGCAGGTAAAGCCATGGAACACGTGGCGACATATAGATTAATAGAAATGGGCTGAGTTTAAGTGTAAGAGCTAGTCAGTAATAAGCCTGAGCTAATGGCCAAGCAGTTATAATTAATATAAGCCTCTGAGTAATTATTTTATAAGTGACTGTAGGGCCTGAGCTAATGGCCAAGCAGTTATAATTAATATAAGCCTCTGAGCAATTATTTTATAAGCGACTGTAGGGCCGTGGGGTCTGGCAGGACCGGACAAAACTTTCTCCTGCAAGAGACATCCCAAATTAGCCACACTCACAAGCCCCGCCCAATTTTTCCCTTCTAGAAACCATCCCTGTAGCCTGAGACTCTGCCCTAGACATTTGTGTGATGTTCTTGTGTTGTTTGCAGATGCGGTAGACCTGGCACTAGTCGCTCTGAGCGACTAGAGACAGGCGGGGCGGGGCGCGTTTCACTGTTGGCTTAGACACCTGTGGGGTTTTAGACCCTGTGGCTGTGTGACTTTCTCAAGAAAGGAAATAGATTTTGAAGATATTCTCTTACGTGCTGTAGTTTGGACAGTACTACCCCGTTTCTGTTGCCACAGAAAGCCAGAGCTGCGGTTGGGATGCAGAGGTTGTCCTGCCCCTAGCTCCCAGATTCCCCCACACCGGGCTTTCTNGTACCCCACCCACGTGGCTTCTAGCTCCCGTGTCACAGCCGTCACCCATGGCCACCGTGCGAGCGCCTCACCTCCACGCAGCTCCTCTCTCACTCATGGTGTGTTCCAGTTGGCGATGAAGACCCGGAGCTGCACACAGGCGGTGCGTCGTCCTCCTATCCAGAGACCCGCCACAGTATCCTTGGCATCCAGCGGGTCCCTGCGGGTGGCGTCTCTGAACAACTGCTGGTCCCGNTGTGCAAGCATTACTTACTGTCTCCTATGAAAACCTCACCCTCCGCCTGGCAGCTGCCACACACCATGGAGTCCCCAGGGGATGCAGAAGGCTTTGGGCTAGAGAGGCTAGCCTCAGAAGGCTGTGAGATCCTAAAGAAATGCAAAGTGAGTCATTAGATCCCTGGACTGCATAGAATCCGAACTACAGCGAGGGAGCACCTAGCTACTGCTATAGCTGCCTAAAAGTAGGTCTGAGTGGGCTTGGGGACGCTGCAGCACACCAAGCGACTCAGTGGAAGACAGTATGGGGAGTCCTCCAATACTGAAATAATAGTGACGTGTCATCCAGCAACCTATTTCTGGGATATCCCCCATACTCCAGAGAGACCTCCAAATATATGCACATCTCTGTTCTTTTGTTGGAGCTCACCGAGGTTTCCTAGTGGCTGTACCCAGCAGGNCTGCATAAGAGGATGATTGGACCACTAGCCTGGGTACCAGGTGTTTGGNAGGGTCTACACTTGGCTGTGTAGCAAGGGGGAGGTCCTTTGCCCTCCCCTTGGCATTGTTATGAGAAGTCCCTTAGAATAAAGTTCTGGGCCCACCCGAGGTTATCATGCATTTCTGTTTCTCTCCCCCTCTTTATTTCTACCTAAGTCTCTTATCCCNCATTCCTCAAGAGTCCCTGGGGTAAATATGTGGGAGCTGGTCTCCCACATTCTTCCCAGCACTATTTTTAACAGAAACAAATGCAAATGCCCACCCATGATAAACAAAGAAAAGTGGCCGGGATGGTGACCTAGCTTGTCATCCCAGCAGGATGCCTTGGAAGAGGAAGGAAGTGTCAGCCAGACTGGTGGCCCAGGCTTGTAATCTCAGCACTTGGGAGGCCAAGGCAGGAGGATTGCTGCAAGTTCAAAGCAGCCAGGGTTAGAGTGAGGGTTTCATAAAACAGAGAGGCATATGTGTGCGTGCGTGCGTGCGTGCGTGTGTGTGTGTGTGTGTTAATTACATTTCACTTGTTGGGGGTACATGGGAGTATGTGTGGAGGTCCGAGAACACTATGTAGCAGTGTCGGTTCTCTTTTTCTGTCATGTGAGTCTTTAGCTGGAGCTCAGCTGTCGAGTTTAGTGGCACCTTTACCTGACCAGCTGTCTCATGGGCCCTATGTTGTCAGCTTTTTAAGATAGAGTCTCAAGTAGCCAGGATGGCCTGGCACTCACTATGTAGCGGAAGATAACCTTGAACTCCTGATGAGCTGGGACAGCAGGTGTACATCCTACCCAGCTTGTCTTTAACAAGGGATTCTTATGCTAGGTGAGATGAGTCTGGCACAGCAGCCCGAATACTCTTTGCTGAACTCACACAGAAAACAACCGCAGACAGAAGTGGGAGAATGAATGGGGGGCCTGGGATGGGGGGGCACTAGATAAGAACATTCTGGAGACAAGCTGTACAGTACTGTGGCTCCCCTCCATTAAATGAATTAAGAAGGAGGAGGAGGTTAAGTTGCATGTCATTTGCTTTTCATTACTGTTTAAGAAATACACAGTGAGGGGCTGGGGGTGCAACTTACGGGTGCAGTGTTCCCCCCACATGCACGGTGCTCCGGGGTCTGCCTCAGCACCACACACAGTGTCCTAGATGTCATTCTGACTATTGCGGAGGGAGAACATGGGGCCTCAGGGATGTCAGAGTCATGTCTCCTTAAGGTGTCTGTTTGCTTGGTTATCTCAGGGGACACTAACATCTAGTTCTGAGACCAAGAAGGTCATGATGAACTGGTGTCAGACATAATTCTTTAAGATACAATCATGGGACTGTAAGATGGCTCAGAGGATAAAGGCGTTTGCTGCCAAGCCTGCCGACCTGAGTTCCACCCACACGGTGTAAAGGGAGACCTGCATACCTACCACAAGTTGTCCTCAGATCTCCACACACACATACACAACATAATAAAAAGTTTTAAATCTGGGCATGTGGTGTTCATTGGATCTTCTCTTAAACACCCTATGGCGCACGCCTTTACTCCTAGCACTTAGGAGGTGGAGGCAGGCAGATCTTTGTGAGGTTGAGGATAGCCTGGACTACAAAAAGATTTCTAGGCCACTTGGGACCATGTAGGGAGACCGTGTCTCAACAAAACAAAACAAATAAATGCCCTCCAGTTTGTGTCCAGATATCTTTATAAAGGCCATCAAGTATGACACTATTTGAAAGGTGGTGACTCAAAAAAGAGATTTGACTGGGTGTTTTTCAGGAGAAGCAGCGTTGACAGCTCCATGGCAGCCAGAGAACAGACTCCCCAGAGACCCAACAGAACNCTGGCCACCTTCGGGAGCAGATACAGTTTTACTCTGCCCTCTCCGGGGAGGATGGTGTTTACACTCCCCAGAATTACTTGGCTTCAATACAAACTTTGCGAAGTTCCCTAGGTGGCCTGAAGGGCGCCCATGCCTGCTCTCTGGCGCCCTCTTGTGGCCACCTGCATCTGGTGTGAGGCAGAAAAGGGAGTTGGGCTTCATCAAGGAAATGAGTTAACCTAGACTAAGAAAGGAGCTAGCCCAGTCTAAGAAAGGAGCTCACTGGTCAAAAAAGCTCAGAATAGGAGCCCACCTGGCACTTGACATCATGCATTCCCTCATGTGACAACTCGTGAATATAGAAATTGAACTGTGTGTAGGGGCACATGTGGTACAGTCTAAGCTACAAGTGAGGCTGAGGCAGGAGGATGGATTGCTTGAGCCCTGAACTTCTGGACTGGCTTGGGAAAATAGTCATATCTTGTCTTACGTTTAAAGACATGCAAATCTAGACACAAAGGTAGATTCAAACAAGGACAAATGGAACTTGCCTAACGTTGCCTACCCATCAGTAAACTACAGAGCCAGTGCTGTGGTCTGGGTCTACTTCACCTCAGGACCACATGACCTCTGTGTCATGCCATAGATTTGAATGTATATATAACTGGTTGATATGACTGGAGCTCAGACTATATCCAAATCCTACTATTCCACCTATAAGAGAATTGTGACTCATGAGAATCCCACATCTAGGATAAAACCCTCTCCCAGTAGCCAACACACAGAGAGGAGGCTCACCAAAGAATCCATGCAGGTTCCATGATGACAAACCTCACAAGCCATTGAATGCACTTGACTGTTGGAGACTTTTTTTTTTTTAAGATTCATTTATTATGTATACAGAAGAGGGCACCAGGTCTCATTACAGATGATTGTGAGCCACCATGTGGTTGCTGGGAATTGAACTCAGGACCTCTGGAAGAACAGTCAGTGCTCTTAACCTCTGAGCCACCTCTCCAGCCCTGGAGACTATTATTTTGAAAGACCCCAACTTTCCTAAGGCCTGAAACCCCCATACTCTTTAGGCCTGACACTCCCTCCCTTAGGATCGAGAAGCTAAAGCCAGAGCAGAATTGCTAAATTACTGTTTAATGGAGGTCAAGATTTCTGTTAAGATACGCTGTCCAGCCGCTGCTCCACCACAACCGGAGGTTTCTGGCAAAGAGATAATTGCTCAATTGTAGCTAGGACAATTACAGGAGTTCCGGGGAAAGTCACTGTGACCTTGTATAACCCCCCCCAAAGTTCTCCGGCAGAACCTCGATTGCTTGACCACAGGATGTCACAGGATGTCACAAGACATTCAGGTGATAACGATTATTTGGCTCTGGAATGTCCCAACTCTGGTCTCCATGACAATGAGCACCCACCCTATAATTAAGCCAAACTTTGTGGAAAGTCCCTAGACATGAACCAATCAAAGATAGATCTGTATGAAAACTGTAATTCTGTGATTTTTGCCTTTAAAAACTGTGTGTGATTTCAGTTCGGGGCTTCTCTTGCTCGGGAGAGTCAAGAAAGCCCGATTGTACAACCGTTTGTCTTTTTGCCCTGAAGTAAAGCCTCTTGCAGTTTGCATCAACTGGACTGGAGTCTGGGATTTTGGGGCCCCTCTTCCCGAGAAGGTAGCACCCTGTTTTGGGGGTCTATCAATTTTAAGGTGTGTTACTTTTGTTTATGTTGCATTTGTTTAACTCTGTGAAGCTGTGTTACTGTGCCTGTCTAAAACACTCAATGGTCTAATAAAGAACTGAATGGCCAATAGCACAGCAGGAGAAAGGATAGGCGGGGCTGGCAGGCAGAGGGAATAAATAGAGGAGAAATCTGGAAGGAGGAGAAGAGAAGTAGCCAGAGAAGGAGGAGGACTCCAGGGGCCAGCCACCCANCTACACAGCAAGCCACAGAGTAAGAGTAAGATTTACAGAAGTAAGAGAATGGGAAAAGCCTAGAGGCAAAAGACAGATGGGCTAATTTAAAGTTAAGGAAAACTAGTAAGAAACAAGCCAAGCTAAGGCTGGGCATTTATAATTAATAATAAGCCTCTGTGTGTGATTTATTTGGGAGCTGGGTGGGCGGGCCCCCCAAAAGAGTTAAAACAAACAGTAACACCAGACAGTCTTTATTTAATGCTACTATAGCATGTCTGTAAAAGACAAGTGTCTGTCTGCAGATTAAAGGAACTCAGTGGGTAAGAGCACTTGCCGCAATCATAGGGACTTGAGTTCAAATGCCCAGCACTCAAGTAAAAAGCCAGGCAAGGTTGTATGCACCCCTGTAACCCCATTTTGAGGTGAAAATGGGGGGTGTGTAGAGAGAGGAAAACACTGGGACAGGTTTAGTAAGAGACATTGAAAGGGAGACATTTGTCTTCCTTCCACCTGTGAGGGGCAGAGTCTGCTCACAACCATATTACCTAGCTGGCCTGAGGGCTTCCCGGCTTCTCCTGTGGCTCCTCTCACTGCAGGAGCTGAGGTTACAGATGTGTGCTCCCNGATGCTGAGGCTTGTGCAGAAAGTGCCTTACCNGCCCGCCGAGCCATCCCACAGTCCCTGATGGCAGNCTTTTTAATACTCTCACAGTTCTGGATGCTATCTGAAGATGGAGTGCCAGCATGTAGCAAAGTCTTCCCTGCTGCACACTGATAGCAAGCATCAGCTAATGAAAGCAGAGGAGGTGGGCTGTGAATCCCATCAAGTCCCAGCTTGGCTCACCTTTTGTCACATGCCATCCCCTCCTCCCTTTCTTCTGTTAATCACGATTCCCCGCCCCATCCTAGGGGTGGGGTGGAACTCAGGACCTCCTGCTCACTATGCTTCCCTCCTCATCCCCACCTCTAACCCCTGCCCCCACCCCCAGCTACTGATATTTTTGAAGCACCCAAGCAATTTGCTTCACAAGAATGTTCTAGAATCTGGATTTGTCACCCTTCTCTGAACAGATGTTGCTTCCTGCTGGAAACTGTGAGAGCTATATGTTTTTCTCTGCGAACTACCCAGTGTGGGGGTTTCTGTTACAGCAACTGGTGGCAGAATAGGGCTGGGGGAAGACACACACACACACACACACACACAGAGAGAGAGAGAGAGAGAGAGAGAGAGAGAGAGAGAGAGAGAGAGAGAGAGAGAGAGAGAGAGAGAGAAGAGGAAGATTAGCGTATGTAAGAAGCCAGCTGGCAGAGGCCTGGGAACTCCTCCTCCCCACCAGGAACAAATCAAGCAAGCCCAGGAGCTCTCCTGAGAGGAAAGGGCGGATGCCATATAAATGCCCTAGGCTCACCAGCTCCCACACTTCCAGCTGGGGGCCATTAGCACTTCCATCCTTTCTCAGCTTTCTGGCTCACTTCCACACTTGGGAATGTTCTCTTTCTTAAAGCAGTTTCTATTGCTTCCACTATCATGCTGTCCCTGGTCCAATTCTTTGTTCTGGGACATAGGAACCCGGAAAGCTCAGCATGTGCCCTCTGGACTCAGATCTATATAACATGCAGCTCAGGTGCCCTGCCTTCGCAGCTCAGGCCGATCCTTGACCTGCACGGAGGTGACTAAGATTCTTTGCTTGGCTTGTCTGTAAGACTCCTGGCCACCTCCTAGGCCAGCCTGTAGGCTTCTCTATGAAGGCCAGTGTTAGCAGAGAGCCTTGCTCAGTCAGAAAAAGAAGGGGCCCTAATACCTGGTGCCCTTCACTGTCTGATTAAGGCTTTCTTCCTAGATGGTGTCTGTCACCTGCTCTATCTGCAGTGACAGCCCCATCAGCTCAGGCCAGCCAGAAACTCCCTTATCTCCCTGTAATGGTTAGATCAGAACGTCACAGCCGCCCTAATTAGAGAGGGAATCACCTACAGGATTAATTAGAGGAGAACATTCCTGTTGTGCGTGTGATAGATTGCCCACAGGTAGATACTGCAGGTTCTGACCTAATATCTTGATGAGTTCATAACTCAACAGCACCGTTGGGAGGTGGAGGAAGGTGGACGCGGGCCTTGTGGAAGAAGTAAGTCATGGGAAAGCTATGCCGTGCCCTGACCTCTTCCTTTACGCCATCTCTCTGCTTCCTGGCCACCATNATATAAGTTGGACGGAGGCCTTTGAAACCTTGAGCTAAATAAGTTCTACCTCTCTTGAATTGTTTTGTCCAATATCTGGTCAGGGCAACTTAAGAACTCACCACCCTTGATGTTTCCTCTTAGTAATTTCCCATCAGCAAGCCCCGCCCTGCTCCTTAGATACAGATCCCAGGCACCCAGGTCACATTAGGAGTCAAATCCACCCCCTCCCTGTCTGCAAAATCCAGGTCCGGCTAATGATTTCTTCAACAGAGAAACGGATACCATTACTAGACTCCTTTGGTAGAGCCGGAGATCCAGGTATGGTCGTGTATACCCGTGATCCCTGAACTTGGGTTACTGAAGCAGGAGCATTGTAAGTTCAAAGCCTGCCTGGGTTACATAGCAAGCTCTTACCTAAAAAGAAGAAAGGGGAAAAGGAAAAAAGATTAGGAAACAGAAGCACAGACTGGCTTAGTAACATGCCTTGGATCACACAGCTAGTGAGAGAAGAGGCAACTGCTGATCTAAGGCTGTTTTCACCCTTGTGAAAAGGATGGCTTCATTTGAGAAAGTTGGAGTGAGGATATGTCAGAACAGAAGAGTCTCTCCCAAAAGGAGCCCTTGGAGTTTGACATACTCATACAGACACACAAATGTACAGGCATTAGTAATAAATCCCTAAGAGGGCAGCTGTTGGGCGTATTGGTGTCCTGCTGTCTGCAACAATAGCCAAGAGGGAGATGTCCCTTCCTCCACTCACAGACAAGCTTCCGGGCCTGTGTTCTGGAGAGCTGGCTTATAGGCCATGAGCAGCCTCAGAGAGCCCTTGGTTCTTGTCGGGAGTCAGCTCCTGCCTGGGAGATTTCAGCCAAGTCCTCCCTGGGGACAGTATAGTCAGCATTCAGTGAGAACTGGGGACAGTATAGCAGCACTCAGTGACAACTGGGGACAGTGTAGTCAGTACTCAGTGAGAACAGGGGACAGTGTAGTCAGACTCAGTGAGAACTGGGGACAGTGTAGTCAGACTCAGTGAGAACTGGGGACAGTGTAGTCA
>LZPO01116984.1:624331-638725 GCA_001675575.1 Neotoma lepida | reverse complement strand
TTCACTTTCAAATATCAATGGAGCCAGGCTTGGTGGCACAAAGCTTTAATATGAGCATTCAGGAAGTAGAGGCAGATCTCTGTGAGTTCAGTGCCAGCCTGGTCTACATAGTGAGTTTCCAGGGTCAGTCAGAGCTACAAAGTAAGACCCTGTCTGAAAAGAATAATGACAAAAAAAAAAAATCAAACTATCAACACATTTCTAAAATCCCTCAATTTGTTGTCCTTTTTAAAAATTATTTATGTTTATTTTACATATATGAGCATTTGCCTGTGTGTATGTATACTACATGCATGCAGTACCCTTGGAGGCCAGAAGAGGGCAATGAGTTCCCTTGAAACTGGAGTTACAGGTGGTTGTGAGTGGCTATGTGGGTACTGGGAACTCAACCCAGGTCCTCTGCAAGAGTAGCAAGTGCTCTTAACTGCTGAGTCATCTCTCCTACCCCTCAAAATCATTTTTTAAAGCTTAAAGGAGGGCCTTAATCCACTATCATTAATAAACACCCTTGCAATAAGCATCTGGAACACTAGCTGAGGATGGTAGAAAACCACAGTTAAGGAGCTATCCCAAGAAAGCACATGGAACTCCTAAGCAAATACCCACCATACCCCTGTGCTTCAGGTCATGTAAATAGCAAATCTGAGACTGACAAAACTTGTCTAAGCTGAATGGTAAGTATTTACAAACCTCTGTTGCCTGAGGAGTAAAAATGGCTTTATGAGTTGCTAATAAATAAAAAAAATAGGTTATTAAATGCTTTAACTTCATCTTTAATTAATTATGTTAAAAACTATACTAAAAATGAACTAATGGAGATGGTAGATCAGGGTGTCTAAAGCTTGGCACAATGGGACAGGCCTGTAATTCAAGCTAATTGAAAGGCCAAGGCAGGAGGGTTGAGGATTCAAGGTCAGTCTGGGCTTCAGAATGAGTCCAAGGCCAGCCTAGGCAACTTAGTGGGATTTCAAGGTATCTCAGTGACATCCTGTCCCAAAGTGAAAAGAGATAAGATACAGAGAGAAGTAGATAGTTCTGAGGTAGACACTTGCCTAGCATGTACCAGGCCCTGGATGCAGTCTCCACAACAGGAAGGGGAAGGTGCATTTCTAGCTCTCTGCATCTGCGTCCCTTCTGCTTATCCTAATGGTTTTCAAGAGCTCAGCATCATAGCTGCTACTCCTGCCTTGATAAAGACAAACTCCTGAGTCCCTGTATAACCTATCCATTCGGCTTAGTAGACAAGAGTCTGTGTGGACTGCGGCAAACCTATGTGGAATCCCCACTCCATCATCTGCTGAGTAACTCTGGAAAGCTGCTGAGTGTCTCTGAGCCTCAGTTTCTCTTCCTGAAAATCAGAAATCCATGTCCATCTCTAGGTTGAAACAAAGTGTGAGAAACACCCAGCACTGTGACTCGCCACATTGCTTTCACATCTGTGACACTAATACTTGACAGAAACAAAATGTCAGGAAGGAAAGATTTACTTTGGCTCGTGGTCTGGTAGGATTTCAGTCTGTCATGCTTGCGTGGGTATGAGTGAGCAGCTCAGAGCGTGTGGTGGAGTCCATTCACATCACAGTGACCAGGAAGCAGGAACAGGAACCAGGAAGAACTTCCAAGGCCTATGCCAAGTGATCTACTTCTGCCTGCTAGGCCATACCTCCAAAAGTTTCCAGAATCTCCCAAGATAGTGTCACCAGGTGAGGCCAAGGGTTCACAGCATGAGTTGTGAGAGGACGTTTCAGATTCAAACAATGTGTGTATACGAGTCCATTGAATGTGATGTCTGATCACTACCTAATTGCTTTTTTCGTATCTGACCAGCCAACTTTCTAGTCCCTCAAAGCCACTCCTTACTTGCCTTTGATCCTAATTCCTTCCCACCAGCTGTAAGTGGTCAAATATCTGTACTTTTCAGTTTAATTAAACGCCACTCGCACTGTGGAATTTTTTCTAATTCTGCCTAACTAGAAGCTGCTCTCTGCTTTCCCACGCACAAGGAACATTTCCTTGCATCCATCATGTGGAGACTGTAGTGTTCCACCTTACGCATAACAAACCTGACATACATGGAATCATTGATATGTATGCCATACTTCTTCCTTGAGAGAGAGGGCCTTGAGGGTGTGGGTGTTCTCTATCCATGTGTGTCCTTCCCAAAGCACTCAGTGTTGAGCCTTGCCCTCAGTAACAATCAATAAACATGAGTTGAATTACTTAATTAACGTTCCTGTCCAGTCAATATAAAATGTCTGCTTGAAGACAAAGGCCAGGCAATGAGAAGCTCACCGGGTAATCAATATTTCAATTTTTATGCATCCAATCAATGTCATACGTTACAGTAAATAAGGTGCTACAGTATTTATCTGCACACAACTGTGAAATGTCTCCTCTGTCTGCCCTCCCCACCAAAAACTTGGTGACTTTGGAAAAGTCATTATCCACTTCAGGAATTAAGGCCCTCTTCAGTAAAAATAAGGGATGGAGTCTTCTGGCTGTACAAGCCAGTGTCTCATACATGGCACTCTTGCTGTAAAAGTATTAGAAAACAAAACAAAACAAAACAAGCCAACAAAAAGCTTAGCATGTGACGTCATGCATCTGTTAATTAGCTTGATTTATCAATACACAATTAATACATATATCAAAACATTGTCTTATATATCACAGAGCTATACAGCTTTGAGCTGTATAAACTCATATGGAACTCAAACCAACACACAGATAAGCAATGCCAAAAGCCACTGTCTCACCTAGGGTGACAAAGTAAGAGGAGAAGGTTTTGCTACCAGGGTCCAAGGCAGAGGTGTCCCAGCAGGAGGGACTGCTCACAAGGGCCACAGTGGCTCTCTGAGTGACATCTAGCTAGAAGGAATACTTTAGCTTCCCCTGTCCTTTACAATTATTCTTATTGGCCAAGCCAAGCTATAAAATGTTCTGTAATGTTGTCTGGAGCTATTGTCTGTGAAGTTTATGCTGGGCAGTGAGACAGGAGCCTGGGAGCAGCCAGACAACAAACCAACCAAATGGTCCTGGATCTAGTCTCAGAGATGACTTTTCTACCATGGAATTTCACCGGTTGTGAGTCTTTGAGGGTCCTTATACCACTCCCAGCCATCGTACCTTGCTGTAAATACTGATGCTTTGGGGTCACTGACAATCAGTCTCATGGAAATGGGTTGAATGTGAAGTGTCACCCACAGGCTCATGTGTCTGAACACTGAATCTCTAGCTAGTGGCCCTATTGTGGGAGATGGTGAGACTTAAGAGAAGTCTGGCAGACAGATACTGGTCACTGCAGATACTGGTCACTGCAGATCCTGGTTACTTCGGCTGAGCTTACAGGTTATGACCTGGCCTAGGTTCTAGCCCAAGTCTCTCTCTCTGGTTCTCAGAGTCTGCCTCTGCCATGTTTCCACACCAAAGTCATACAGGAGTTGTGATGCAAAGACACTGGCATATTATACTCAGCAGTAGAAGTTTCCAAAATTGTTCTCTGAATGCTTCTCAACATCTGTTATACATGCCCATAATTAGTACTTTCCCGGTACAGCACAACCCAGGCAGGAACATCAACCCATTTCCCTGAAAGGTCTTCGATCTCATTGGTTTAAGTAATTTAGCATTCTGCTGCAAACTATACACAAAGTTAGCCTTAGCAACAGACCACTTTCCAGGGACCAGTGGGTTCTTTCACAGCCCGCTCCCATGAAGCCCATCGGTGTGTTTCCCTGCTGGTGGGCACTGTAAGCACAGGCTCCTTCTCTTTTCCTTCTGTTCCACAATTCCATCCATTCATCAAAAGCAGGAATCATGAAACACACAGTGAAATGATGCCGCAGGCACATTTAACACATCTACTCCAAGAAGATAAAGGGGGGACACACGAGGGGACCAAGGGTAGAGAGGAGGAGAGGGAGGCCATTTTTTCCATTTCTGTGCATGATGCTACGAGTCGTTTCACTCACTGAACAAATGTCCCATCTAGATAAAGCAGGTAGGAGATGTGACTCTGCTCTTTACCATCTTCACTCTGGGTTGGTGGTTCTCAACCTGTGGGGTGTGACCTCTTGGGGGAGAGGGGAAGTCACATCTCAGATATATTGCCTATCAGATATTTACATTACAATTCACAACAGTAGCAAAATTAGTTATGAAGTAGCAATGAAGTAATTTTATGGTTGGGGGGGGTCACCACAACATGAGGAACTATATTAAAGGGTCACAGCATTCGGAAGGTTGAAAACCACTGCTGGGTTATTTCTTAAAACCCTTTGGTGAGACACTAATGTTTAAAGATATGATATATGTAAAAATTAAATACTGCTTATTCAATCTTAACTACACAGTTCCTTTTTATATACCATCAACTGTGTTATGTAAACTGTGTGTGCTCCATGACATGAGGAAATTATGACTTTGTAAGAGTGAATTTAAAAAAACAGATTTTCACCTTCATACCAATGTCAAAAACCAAATTCTCCCTCTGACATCGGGCCAGTGTGTATACACTGAGCCTGAAGATTTGACCAAGAGGTCAGCACTGCTGCAGAAATGGGGTGAGAGAGAAAGGGGGAGAAAGTATAGCCTAAGAGGTCTAAAATCACTATGGCTGCAAGGCATGCACTCATATGCTATATAACCTCAAGGCTATATCCCCAGAATACCCAGGTTTCCCTTCAAGATTCACCATAGGAAGAAAGAAGTTACATGTCTCACATATCCTGAGGGATAGATTACCTTGGGTCACAGTGATCTCATTTTTCTCAAAACATTTTACTGTACTTTCAGTTTTCTCTTGAAGGAAACTCTGGCATATCTGAATTACCAACAGCACTAACTTGGGCTCTGGAGACAGTATTAAGGAAAATAAGACTCATTTGAGCACGTACACAGCAGCACCCAGAGGGTGGGGGTGATAACAGAGATGGCAGCTGGGCAGGTAGCTCACACAGAGTAGACGCACTGAACAAAGGATAGTTCCTGTCGAAGGCAGGGCACAGTGGGACGGCTTGTGATTCTGTCATCATGATGCTCAGACGAATGCACAATTAAAAGTTTATAAAGTGAGCCCGGCATGGTAGCACACACCTTTAATCCCAGCCCTGAGAGGCAGAGGCGGGCAGAACTCTGAGTTCCAGGCCAGCCTGTTCTACAGAGCAAGTTCTAGGACAGCCAGGGCTACACAGAGAAACTTTGTCTCAAAAAACAAAAACAAGCTTAAGAATTGAACTGTGGATGTAGATTTGGGGTTGAGTGCTGACTTATCATTCCCTGGGCCCTGAGTATGATCCTTAGCATTGTGAAATAAATAAACAAAAATTTGAGTTGTTTCTAGAATTTTTCCATGACTAGGTCATAAGTGATGGCGAAGGACTGAGTTTCTTTCCCTGTAACTGAGCTATCCCTCTAATAAAATGGGCCATGACATCTGCCTCATTCTTCTCACCAAAGATACAGGAATAAGTCCAATTACTGGTGATACCTTACCCAGTGCTAATAGGTTCAGAATCCAAGAAGATAGCCAAATTCTCAGAATAACTCCTTGTGTATCTGTTCCTCTCAAAGATGTCCAAACTTTATATTGTCAGGATCCATACAACAGTGTGAATTTCACTTTGAACAACAACAACAAAATCCAAATGGCATTCTTACTTAATCTACTATATCAGGAGAAAATTTTTCCCAGCCTTCACTGGAGTTTAAAATGCTTAATCCAAGCTGCTTCAGTTTCCTGATCTCAACAGGGTAATATCCAAAATACACAAGAACCACCAAGCAAGCCAGGGAAATCACGTGCCTGCAAAGCTGCCATTGGCAACAAGCTACACCCCCCACCAAGCACCCCACCCCCTCCATAACACCGCCTTCTCTAACATGCCAGGTCAATGCTGAGAAGGAACTCAAACCACAAAGGACCAAAAAGCAAATATTTTTGCCCAAAGCTAATGTAACAAATTACACGCAAGATCTAAACTGCGAGAACCTTTTAAATGGTGCAAGTCTACACAAACACACAGCATCCCATTTGCCAAGACTTGAAAATTAAATTAAATCTCAGTGGAGGACCCCTCTGAGATTTACAGAGCCAGGGCTCTGGTCTCAGCAGGGCCACAAGTATCCCTGGTCCTCCAGGACAGTAATTTCTCTCATTGGGTTTCTGTTGCCTGTCTATGCCCCACATACATAAGAACTGTGCACATACACAGAGCATATACAGCTCCCATGCAAGGCAGGTTTCTGTGCATGATCAGAGACTCATCTGCATGGCTTCTGGCAAGTGCCCAGTTGCAGTCTGGGTCTGTGATGGTTCATTTTGACTGTCAACTTGCCTGAATTGGAATTACTGAGGAGGTACACCTCTGACCACGTCAGTGAGGATGTTTCCAGAAAGATTTAACTGAGGAGGGACTAGACTGGGCAGCACCATCTCATGGTCAGGAGCCCCAAGACAAAAAAAAAAAAGAAAGAGGAGAAAGCCAGCCAAGCTCCAACATTCATCTCTCTGCTTTCTGTTCCACCCAGATGTGAGAAGNTCTGGCTACATGCTTCTCCTACAGTAGAGCCACCTGCCACCATGCTTCCCTGCCCTGGTGGACTAAATCTACTCAAACTGTGAGCCAAGCGCAACCCTTCCTGCCATGAGCTGCTCNTAGCTAATACAGCCTTGCTGTGCCACATGTATGACTATGCAGTCTGTCAATGGCAAACAGGTGGGCACACAGAGCTAAAGCCAAGTTCTCTTTCTGCCAGAAGCAAGATTACATCTAACTAGCAGGATAGGTAGTGTCACACATGGGTGACACTGNCTTCTTGGTCAGCAGGTTTATAAGTTCAGAAGAGGAACGCTCAAATGCCCAGTAGGAGCCAGATTCCTAAGTGGCAACACACCAGCTATCAGAGTTGATGCTTTCCAATAGAAAGCCAGATGAGGGAAACATTTGGACACAGCTGCCTTGGAAGGAGTCTTTGCCTTGATGAGCATCTGTGGTTAGACACTGGAAACCAGCAGACATATTGGATTGCGGCTGCCTTTGCCCACGGCTATATTACCTAGCATTCAACCCAATTCTCCATTTCCTGCTCCTTCGATTGCGGCCGCATCCCCAAGCAGCAGTGCAGATGAAACTGAAGAAGCCTATTTAGAGAAAATAAGTGCAGTAGGGAANCCAGCCATGTGACTATGGAGCCAATCGGCCGCATCTGGCTTTGTTTTGCTCACACACTCAGTTGGACACCAGGCAGNAGAGGAGGNCACATTTTGAGAACTTGGAGAAATATATATACGTATATTTTAAGCCAGTGTGTGCCATTGGTTCTGCCTCACTTTCTCTTCTGACTTTTCTTATGCTTTGATTTCTTATGCTTATGATTTGATTTCTTATGCTTTTCGGCCCTCCCCATGANTAGGGAGGTGAGTTACCATCATTGATTGACAGCTTGCTTTCATGGATGATATGGCTCCAAACATCCCCTTGAAAAAAAATCATGCTAGTAGATGGTCCTCCAGNGCCTGGGAAAAGCAGCAGGATTCTGGCCACCAGGAGAAGGCTGTGACCAAATACAGATTCAAGTGCCAGCAATGAGATAATCCCAGCCACAAGCAGGCATTCGCACCAACATTAGGAGTTATCAACCAACTATTTGAAAAGATTCTCATAGATTCTGAATATTTCTAAACAGAGGCAGATGAAGAGGGAAAAGAAAGACAAAGGAAGAGTGAGGTATGCCTAGCTCCCAGCCATCAGCCATTACCAGGAAATCAGTATTCAGTGTGGNACCCTGACCATGAGTCATCATCCTATTCTTTCCTATACTTTCCTGATTTTCTACAATAAATAAATGGCTTCTGAAAATCGAGAAGGAGAAGTGTCCTTTTTTGCTAAATGCCCTTNCTTCCTAAATTCTGATCATTGAATGTTTGGACAATGGGTCTGGAGAGGAAAAAATAGAATTGATTCCTGGGTTTCAGAAAACAAGAATTGAGATTTCTGAGGGTGATGGGTTTATCTAATTCCNTTTGGTTCCTGAGTTCTAAAGGAAACATTTGGATAATGAATGCCTAATGGAACTAAAACCCTTTCATTTATCTCTATTTGTGTGTATGTGTGTTTGTCTGCTTGTCTGTATGTACATCACATATATGTGTGAGTGACTAAAGAGGCCAGAAGAGGGAATTCCTGGAATGGACCTTAGATGGTCATGAGCCACCTTACATGGGTGCTGGGAACTGAACTTGGGTCCTCTGCATGAACAGTAAGTNCTCTTAACCACTGAGCCATCTCTCTAGTCCCCTTATATTGAATTTTTAATGAACTATCTTTTCCCTCTACTCCCTACATATAATCACCAAAATATATTCTGATAGGTAATTTTGCAAGTTCTGTAAGTGATGAAGTTTGATAACCTATATGTAGACAAAACTTTGTTTGTTTGCTTCTTTTTGTTCTTTCCTTTTGGTTTGTTTTGATATTGTTTGTTTGTGTTTGGTGTTGGTTTTTGTTGCTGGTGGTGGTGGTGGTTGGTTTTTTGCATGGGGGATTGAACCAAGGCCAGGGTCTCCCTCAGGCTACATAAGGGCTCTACTGCTAAACTGTCTCTCCAGTCCTTTATTCATTTTGAGAGGTCTCNCTAAGTGGTTCAGACTGGCCTTGAACTTGCCGTGTAGCCAAAGTTGACTTTAAACTCCTCGTCTTCCTGTCTTCATTTCCTGCGTACTGGGATTGCAGATACTCCCTCAGAGACTGGAGAGACAGGAACCCCTGGAACTGGAGTTACAGGTAGTTACGAGCAATCCAGTGCAATTNCTAGGAATCGAACTTGAGTCCTCCGCAACAATAGAAAGTGCTCTCAACCACTAAGCCATCTCTCTGGCCCCTAAGATCCATTTTTAATGTTAATCTGTGTCTTCCTAAATATTCTATCAGTGAAGTAGAGGTCTAAGAGACATAGGCAAAAACATGAGATGAATAACAAAGCATGACTTTTTGGCACCAACCACCAAGGNTTTGGGCAAATTAAATTAGAGAAAACAAAGTTCTGGCTAAACCCGAATGCTCTATGCCAAGAAACTAAAACTTGTCAAAAACTAAGGACTTGACCATTGTATATATAGAACTGAAGAAGAATTATCATAGCTGTCAAATGAGCACAGTTTTGTTACTGTATCTCAAGAAAAGATGTAACCAAAGAACCAGAATTGTTTTCAGTATGACAGTGAGAGGTGAGATGGAACCTTCTGGAGATCTTTTCCTTCCTTTAATACCTTCCAAATATATCTGAACGTGCATCCTGCTTGGACTCATTTTATGTTCTCTGGGATATTTCACAGATGTGAGTTAAGTTTGGAAACACAGCTCAGAAACCCATTAGGCAGCTTATGGCGCACCTCACAGTTTCCCACAGCATTACATTCATCCACTCTGGGGGCCTCCGGTCAGTGCTGCCAACATCTGTTCCCGTGGATGGCCACAGTCCTCAGCACACAGCAACCCCAACTCAGTCTATGTAGAAGGAGAATGCCATCAAGGTCAGGGACAATCTAGGAGTAAAAGACTCAGCTAGCCTCAAAAGACAACTAAGACCTGACCAATGACCCTATACCACCNCAGTTAACTGCTCTTACTGTGCCTAAAAGTGACACAATTGATACTTACAGAAAATACTAGCTTACTGCTGACTAACAAGGCTCAGCACTCCACACCCTCTGCCATGATTCTAAGGCATTTTAAGGCATTGTGCTTNTTAAGTAAGTGAAGTATGACAAGAGAGGGGGAAGGCTGGTCACGGGACTAGAACACCCAAAGATGTAAAAGTCCTAAGAATCCTCATTTGAAATAACAGCGGTCCCTGTGCATGGGAACCAAATGTTCTTCACAACAGCCCTGTCTAAGTCAGTGTTCTATTGCTGTGAAGAGACACCATGACCACAGCAACTCTGATAAAGGAACACATTTAACTTGAGCCNGCTTACAGTTTCAGACGTTTAGTCCATTATAATCATGACAGGAAGCATGGCAGCAGGCAGGCAGACATAGTGCTGGAGAAGAATCTGAGAGTTCTACATCTGGATCCGCAGGCAACAGGAAGGGCTAGAGCCTCTGGGCCTGGCTTGGGCTACTGAAACCCCAAAGCCTACCCCCAGTGACATACTTCCTCCAACAAGGCCACACCTCCTAATCCTTTCAAGTAGTGCCACTCCCTGGTGACAGTCAAATCTATGAGCCTCTAGGGGGAGAGCAATCATAATCAAACTACCACAAGCCCCATCAGAAAGCTGCTGCAGTTCTCATCTTACAGATGAGAAACATCAAGGGGAAAAGAAGAGATCATTTCCCTAGATCTCTCAAACAGGAAATAGTGGAGTTGAGTTTCCAAACTCAGTATCATCCCTACTCTTTCAGACTCTGTAAAAATCCATCCAATTCTTAACCAAAGGGAGTTTGGACAGAAAGCATTAAGAATTCAAAGAAACCTAAGGACTGTTTGCCCTGTGATGTTCTGCATAAGTTTTCTTATCAATGCCATTTCTCATGCTACTGTTTGCAATTTCTTTAATGTAGAGATGTATCAGAGCAAACACCTAAAGTCTTTTTTTCTTCAACAGTCTCCTTCTAACTTCTGGACACAAAGTCCCCCAGAACCTCATCAGCATAAGGTCAATTCTGTGTCCACACAGGATCCAGTAGCCGAGAAAGCTCTCTTGGTGTTCTCCCATCTTCTCCAAGTCCTTTAGACTTGAGTTGAGCTGTGCAACCACTGCTTTCATCAGCGACCATATGTCACCCTGCAAAGTCTTTCTCACCTTCTCCACATTCTGAGCTCTTGAATTCCAACAGGCNACTTAAAAAAGAAAAATGTTGGCCTTCACTGTCAGTTCAATCAGATGTAGAATCAGCTAGGACACATCTCTGAGTACGAGTCAAGGCCTCTCTAGAGGGA
The DNA here is from genome assembly GCA_001675575.1 of Neotoma lepida. Classification (NCBI taxonomy): domain Eukaryota; kingdom Metazoa; phylum Chordata; class Mammalia; order Rodentia; family Cricetidae; genus Neotoma; species Neotoma lepida. Next base: position 627,781 of record LZPO01116984.1, on the reverse strand, counting down.
AGAGCCAGCAGCATCATTTATGGGCTGGAGTACCAGAGCGAATAAAGGAAGGAAACAGAAAGGGCTATGGAGCAGTAGGATTCCTCTCTCTCTCTCTCTCTCTCTCTCTCTCTCTCTCTCTCTCCTCTCTCTCTCTCTCTCTGCTTCCTGACTGTGGCCATCATGTCATCCTCTCTCTCTGCTTCCTGATTGTGGCCATCATGTCACCACCTTATGCTCCTACCACCACACCTTCCCCTCTAACTGTGAGCCCAAATTAACCTTTTCTTCCTTATGTTGCTGGGTAATTTGTCACAGCAGGGAGGAGAGGTACCGATACAGAAGACCCATGAAGTTCAGACCACAGGGCACCACAAGTTCACATCAAGTCAACTAGCGTTTGGCTGCGGCAGGGGCTTACTGTTTGTTCTCATCCATCCCCCCAGTCCTGTCCCGAGTGTGACTGTCACAGAACCTTTACCTTGTCTTAAGATCCTCATGCTGGGCCAATGCCTGTCTTCTTCACCAGGTAAACTGGAGACCGTCTAGCATAATCTCCACTTTGAGGCCCCTTCACCTACATGGACTCCCTCCTCTTAGCTTGTCTTCCCTATCCTACAACATTCCTCTCAGCAGCCCTTTCTGGAGCCAGCCCTGGTGCTTCCTCCCTCCTAGGAAGCGTTCCTTATTTGTATCTTTCATTTGGCTCTCGAGGTCCATGCCAAGTATTTCTCATCTCCCCCTTGAATCTTCTTTTAATATTTTAAATTGTACAAACAACAGCGTGGGTTATCTCTTTGCATGCACACATCCTGTCTACTCACCCGCATTGGGTGTCCTCCAAGGTTCTGTCCTTTCCCATCTGCTCATCTCACTTTCTAATGACTCCCTTGGATGGATTTCTCCCACTTGCACAACACCATGGATGCGTTCACAGTCTTGCCCAAGCCCTACTCAGGGCCACTGGCCTAATGGCTCTTTTCCTTTCTCTTAATCACTCCAGATNCCCACTGTTTTCAATACCCACTTCCAATTACAAGGAAGCCTTCTTCAAAGTACACAGCTCAATAATTATCTATTCATTTTCTACATTTCTTTAAAAGAAATTTGTTACTTGTGGGGTGTGTGTGTGTGTGTGTATGCACACTTGTGTGTGTGTGTATATTCATATATGACGATGTATATGTGAGAGTCAGAGGACAACTTGTAGGAGTTGTCCACTATGTGGCTCCCAGGGATGGAACTCAGGTTATCAGGCTTAACAGGAAATGCCTTTACCCATGGAGCCATCTCCCTGGCCCTGAGTTTCTGTAACATTCATGTCTGTACAANCAACTTCATGCCTTTATATATTCTTGTCTTATTATCTGTGAGCACTCACATCTCCTGTTTCTCTAAATATAGCGCCCCTCTTCAGGGCAACAACCAATTCTTCATATGTGTGTTTCTCTAGCACAGTGTAGGGTATTCTGGATGCTTTTGGAGGCTGCTTGCAGTCTGTACTTTAAGAGTGAAAGCATTGGCACTGGAAGGATGGCTCAGTGGTTAACAGTGAGGGATACTCATCCAGAAGACTGGGAGTTTGGTTCTCAGCACTGAAATCAGGCAGCTAACAACTGCTTGTGACTCCAGTTACAGGGGATCCAATGACTTCTTCTGGCATCTACAGGCACCAACACAAATGGCATACACACACACACACACACACACACAATTAATTAATTAATTAATTAGATTTAATAATAATAATAAATCCAAAAAAATAAGAGTTAATATAATTCAGGATGTTGGCTTCAAATGTACACAGCAAACAATGATCATAGTTTCAAAAACAAAAAGAAAAAGCCAAATCTAAATCTTTGGAGGAACAGGTTTTGTGTACTTAAGGATCTCCTTTCACGGGTCACCAAGTTTGAAGACAGTGTGGACCGCACCCAGCTTCATGGGGTTGTTTCAGTTTGTTGTTTAAGAGTTGAAACAGTACCTTGAAAGAGGCTGTCTGGATCCTTCTTCAGCCCTCCCTTTGCTAAGTGCAAAGTCACATGTGGCCAAGCAAAGCAGACCCGATGAAAAGCTAGTATGTCCAGCTTCCTTTCAAATCAGCACTTAGAACTGCCGCTAGCATTTAACACGGCANCGNTCACACCTGTATTCTCTAGCCAAGAACATTGGCCATTTCAGCACCTTCTGAAACCCAGGTGGCTGGGCTCCAAGGCAAACACGAAAGAACAGGTGACTCACAGCAGTGAGGACTCAAGCAGCTGCCATTGTAATCCAGGGAGCTCCCCCACAATGCAACAGGGCAGGGAAGAGCTTGCAGTGAGTTGGATGTAGGNCTTCAGTCTTNTGAGGTTAGGTCACCAGTGACTGCTGATGATAAATTCTTCTCTTGCCTCTTGCTCTCTTGGATTGGAGGCCTAGGCTTCATGTCAGAAATGAGGTGTCCCAGTCCGCACCATACACCCTTCAAGACATACACCCTTCAACACCCTTTTGTTGTCGTGGAGACAACGACAAAAAGCCAACAACCTAATCCTACCAGTCTGGAGGCTGAGACAGGCTGGTCTATATTGTGAATACCTGACCAGCCAGGGCTACAGAGCATATAGTCTCTCAGAAGCAAAATCCCAAAAAGGCCAACACCCCACACTCTCAGATTTTTTTTTCCTTGTGAATTAAACTCAAAGGAGCAGAGAGCCGTTTGGGGTTCTATCTAGTGCCCAGAACAGTCTCAATATCATCATTTCAAAAGACATCAGAAGGAAAACCAAGGTCAGGAAGACATGCCGCAGATTCAGCATCAGATTCTGTTTCTTAGGTCCAGCAACAGCAATCCAGAGAAAAAGGAAAAGACATCAGTTCTTCAAAAACAGGGCTTAGTCCTTGCCAGTCCTGATGCCTCCCACATGTTGACAGAGTCTTCCTTATCCAGAACACTCTTAGTCCTGAGAGTTTAGAACTTCAACTTGTTCATTCCTTTGGCAAATGTGTATCAAGCATTTAAGGTGCTGGGTGTCATTGTGAGTTCTGAGGTGTAGAAATCATTGAAGTAGNAGACGTCTCCTCTCTCCAGCAGCTTTCCAAAAGGAAAGAGCCAATTAACGAGGGAACAGGCAGATAGAGTATCAGATGCTGCTGTAGTTTGATAGTGAGTGTTCCCTAAAGGGCCATATGTACACGGCTTGGTCCCTAGACCATGTGTTACGGGGAGGCTGTGGGACCTTGAGAAGGTAAGGCTGAGTTGTAGGAAGTTCAGTTATTGAGGGCATGCCACTGAAGAAACCACTGGGGCTTCTGTCCTTCTTCTCTCTTTTCTTGCCAACTGCAAGAAGGTGAAAATTTCCCTCTGTCACAGACTCCCACCATGATGTACAGCCTGGTCACAGGCCCCAAAACAACAAAACTAAGTGACCCTGGACTGAAAACTATGGACCAAAATAAACCTTCCCTCTTTGTAAGTTAGTTGCCTCT
>LZPO01116984.1:559868-579625 GCA_001675575.1 Neotoma lepida | reverse complement strand
GATTTGGCTGTCGTAAGATGGACTTTTTAATGTCTGACTTTTATTTATAATGCCCTGCAATAGGAGAAGCATTTAGTAACTTTTCAGAAAAAGCTGGTTTTTTCATTTTAAAGCATCTTATACGATGAAATTTTTATNCACTTGTAAAGAAGAAGTATATTTTCATTTGCAGGAAAATGGTTAGAACTGGTGATTGTCGTGCTAAGTAAACAAGCCAGACTTAGAAGGACAACTATCATGTTTTCTCTCACTCACATGCAGACTTTAGAGGTAAATATATATGCATAAATCATGGAAAGGGACTATGAGGGGGCAAGGAAAAAATCTAAAGGGAGAGGGGAGAGCAGAACACAAAACAGTAATGAGGAACGGAGGAAGAAAGTATTGCCTGTTTTCTCTCCTAGGTAGTACTTATTTTAGGGGGTGTGTGTGTTTNTGTGTGTGATACAAGAAAACAGAAGGACAACTATTTGAGAAGAAGAAATGGATCAGATAAAGGTGGGGAGGAAGGACAGAAGAGGGAGGAGCAGATAAGAGCAAGGTACAATTATGTATATGTGAAAATCTCATAATGAAACCTATTATTTTGTGCACTGACTAAAGAAGTTACTAAAAGCAAAGAGACACATACTTATTTCTCTGATTTCTGAGATTATAATCCCTTCCTTTTCCTCCCTCCTAACCCTGCCATAAAGCTCTCCTTGCTTTCTTTCAAACCCATAGCCTGGTCTCATTCATTGTTGTTACATGCATATATGTATATACATATATACTCCTAAGTATAACCTGCTCAGGCTGTATAATGTTACATGTACGTGTGTTTTCGGGGCAGACTGTTTGATATTGGATATCCATTTGGTAGGCTCTTCCTTGGGAAAGAACACGTCTCCCATTCTCAGCATTCCTTAGTTGCNTGTAGTTCTTTCTGTAGGATTGAAGCTCTAAGGTCTTCCCCTGTCTGCTTTGACATGACTTACCTTCCACTTCNGGGGGACAACCAAGGGCAATAGAAATAACCTGTAATGTTTGGGGGAGTCTCTTAGACAACCTTGACCAACTCAAAAGAGGATTTTNATGTCTGGTGTAGGGTTTTTCGTTAGATGGTCTTTGGTTCTTGAAGGGAGCATTGTCAGCCCAGATGAGAAATTTTAATTTAAACTATGTATGAATATTTATACACAGACTTNCAAGTATTACAGGTTTGGTTTGGTTTCTGTTTTTGTAGATGATAGTTAATAGTGTGATACCTTCTGACTTTTTCAGACATCCTTACTATTACTTTACCTTCCTCCCTCCTTCCTTCCCTATCCATCTCCCTTCCTACTCCCTAACTAGAGCCTCCACCCTGCCTTTCCCATTTCCCCAATCAGATCACTTCTACCCTGGTACTCTCTCTTTATTTATTTATNTTTAAAGCACTGACTCTAGCCCTTTCCTTACTCTCTGCCTGCGGTGTTTGTGTAGGAATAGTGATTTAGAACTGCTTTGGATCCAAGGTCACAGCCCAGGCAAGGGCTATACTGGAGCTGTGTTTTCAGGGAGAAGCTCACAGCTCAGTTCCACCCCCACCACCTGCTTTTTTTCTAGAGCCCATGAGCTAAGAACAGCTTTCACATTTTTAAGTGATTGAAAAAAAAAATCAAAAGACTCATATTTCATAACATACGAATCACACTGTGTCACACATGAAAATTAAAATGACATGAAATGCAAGTTTGGGTGCCTATAAATAAAGTTGCCTTGGAACATGGCCAGACACACTCATTTGCATATTATCTGTGGCTGCTCTCAGCAAAGTCTTCTTGTCAGCGATTATGTGGCCCACAAAGTCTGAATCNTTGACTGGCCAGCCTGTCAGAGGAAACGCTTGACCACTCTTGCCAAGGAGCTTAAGGAAAAGGTATGTCTGACCTTGTCCTATGGCCTCCCTGAATTTTCTGTTGCTTTCCTGGCTCCTTGCAGATGAGTCTCATTTGTTTGAAAATCTGTTTTGAGGTTTTTCATACCAGGCAACATGTTAGGTCTGAGGGATACAGCTGGACTGAGAGAGTCCAGCAGAAGAGCAGCTGTGAATCACAGACAAGTGCAAATGCAGTGTACAAAAGACATAACTGTGGTAAGGGTTCCAAAGATGAGCTTCATGGAGCTCAAAAGGACAAAACAGGTAACCTTAAGACTGTAAGGTTAAGTAACCTTAAGAGGTAGCTGTTAAGACTTCCTCTTCTACAGTATCAAATAAGATATACCAAAGTATAGATTAATGATTATCTGGGATTCAGGGGAAATGTTGAAGTTATCAAAGGAAAAAGGAGGAGAAAGAACTTCAATTTCTTTACCACAACCCCTCTTTGCTGTCTTCTCCCCTTTAGTGTGCAGGGATGGAGTGAGGCAGAGGGCNCAGTAAATGGGNNTGTGAGAGATGAGTGAGAGCGGACAGCAGGAGGGCCATGCCTTTCCAAGACTTGAGACTTCATCTTTCCACTGAGCACAGAGGAAAAGAGTTGTCCAAGTGACCGGCTAACAAAACTCTAAAAGACCATAGGAGAACAGACAGATAACTCATAGTGCGTTCATGCAATGGCTAGCAATGGGCACTAACATGAATCTACTAACAGCTTTATGCAATAGTGGAATCTTTGCTATAGATTATTAAGTGAAAAAAAAAAAAGTCCAGAAGATAACACATGGCATGACGAACCTAAATTCTTTTTTTTTATTATTTATTTATTTATTTTGGCTGAGTTGGGGATGGGGAGTATATCCAGTCAGAGGACAAGTTACAAGAGTCAGTTCTCTCCTTCTGCCATGTGGTTGTGAGATGCTAGCTGAGGCCATCAGGCTTAGCAAGAAGCACCTTTACCTCATGAGCTCTCTTGAGGGCTCATGGTGGCCTTTCCACAAAGGCAAATGTAATGTAACTGAAGAGTGACAAGACACTTTAGAAACATTCATATACATAGTTGCAAATGTTTTTATGAAAAGTACAGTTTCATAAAGCAAAGGAATAAGGTTCAGCAGAGTGAGTGTTCACACAAGGATGGGTGCAGCACCCTCAGAACACTGTCATTACTGCTCTGCTTCTTGTGAACAATAAATTCATAGGTAGTTATTAAATTTGAAAAGCTTCAAATGATAGCTGGGCAGTGGTGGTGCACGCCTTTAATCCCAGCACTTAGGAGGCAGAAACAGGTGGATCTCTGAGTTTGAGGTTAGCCTGGTCTACAGAGCAAGTTCCAGGACAGCCAGGGCTACACAGAGAACCTTCTCTCAAAAAAAGAAAAGAAAAGCAAAAAGAAAAAATGGCCGTAAGAAGTTATTAAAGCAATATAGAATGAAGGATGAATGATGTAATTTTTCTGTATTTAAATTTTATTACAAAATTATAAAGCAGAGTTCTGTAGCAAAAAAAAAAAAAAAAGGTACACACTTGGGTTTTCTTTTTAATACCCAAGTGAGAGAATCTTAATCTGGGCCATTTGAAGCAACACATTCACATCCAAGAGATTTCAACAAATTTGTACAATATATATTGACTATTCATTCCTTTACAGCTTATTAGTTTAGAATTGGATATTCCAACATACGAACCAGTCAGCTGTCCACATCTTTAAAAACAAGTCTCCACTGAAAGACATGATGTAGTTTGTAATGCAAAATCCTCCCTCTGGCTGCCTTTGGAACAGGTAAGTGTGGCGACCTGTCAAGAGCCTACTATAGGGCTAGGAGTGTGGCTCAATGGCACAGCTTTTGCCTGACGTGCAAAAGGGTTGGGTGCTTGGTGCTTCAGGAGGTCGCTATAAATGTACAGTCAGAGTTGATGGCTATAAATGGACAGTCTGAGTGGGCAGATAGTAGCAGAGATGAGGACAATTGTCCTTTTGTTTAAACTGATTTACTGTTCACATTTACATTTAAGGCATCAGGATTAAAGAAATGCTAACATTGTTTGGCCTTGCATCACAGAGTTGTATCCCTAGCCACTGAGGCAGGAGAATTACAACTTCAGTTGCAAGTTGTCTGGACAACTCAGTGGGACTCCTCAAAATAACTGGTAAGAAAACAACTGAGGACACAGCTTAGTGGTAGAGCCTCTGTCTAGCACACGGGAGGAGCTGGGTTCAATCCCTAGTGTGGGAAAAAGAAGGATGAGGTTGAGGGGGGAGGAAGNGGGTAGCACCAGCAGCAACAGTTCCATAAATACACAGTTGGAAAGAAAATGAATCAGAACAGAGCCTTTGACCAAGAGATTTCTAAAGCCTTAGAGAAGTTATCAGGTGAATTAACCGACTACATCTGAATGGTGGCTTGAATTGGACACCCTTAGAAGCATTTTTCAGCTAGGAGAGCTCAAAATATTTCTCCTGTAAAAGCAACCAGGGATGGTGGCTAAGGAAGGTGAAGCTGGCTAAAGGGCTTCCTGGAGTTTCTACACACAGGTGTTTTATCTTCTCTCAGGCTGAACCAGAGTCTTTGTTTTGCTTCTGTTCTTCTTATTCCCGGTCACTTATTATCACACTTGACAGCAGATAACTCAAAGTAAAAACAAAAAAAAGGTAGCAGAGTCAGCCAGCCACCTTTCCCTCCACCACACCTGTCTCCTAACCAACCTGCCTTTCCCCTGCAGGAGGAACAGGGGCATGGCGTGACTTACAAACCAGGCTTCCCTGTTCCAAGCCTTCCAAGTGAGTGTTCTGACTCTGGGGATCGACGATAAGAATCTGTCCCTCAAATAATGTGAATAATAAGAATGATAATTGTTAAAATTGCTGAAACGACAGAGGCTGCGAAAGCCCTACAGAGGAGCAGATTTTTAATTCTGAGAAATCCAGAGGGTGGCTTGTTCAGGCAGTCCCTTCACGCATGCACACTCCAGCCGGGCTGGAGGTGAGGCAGGGTGTGATTCCCACTCCAAAGCTTCCAGAGGACACACAGTACGGTTGTGTGCCCAGTGGAAATGGAAATTCTGCGCTCTGGTAACCCTGAATGACATCACAGATAACTCATTTACAGTGAAAGTTGGGAAGGTTTGCCCCAAGTAACAGATAAACATATCTGCATGGATCGTCAAACTTCATTGCCACAGAGTTAGTAAGGACCTGGGCATCATCCAACCAACCTTGTTCATAGGACAGAAAGGGAAACTGAGGCTTGGAGACCCCAAGTGACTAGAGTCTGGCATACTTGGTGGTGGAGCTAGGGCACACGTACCCCTTTCCTAGCCCCCTCTGCCTCTGAGCTTTAGTGGAAATCTTCCTGTTATCTTACTACAGGCAGAAAGCAATGGGGAAAAAAAAAGAAATTGAAACAGAGAAGGAAGGATGGAAGAGATAGGCAGTGACAGAAATTGCAGGCAAGACTGCCTGCCTCGCTCGGCCTGTCTTTATCTTTCTCTGTATCTACCTCAGCTCATTCTTTACTGAATCCTGTCTCTTTCCTGTCTCCCACAGGCTGGCTCCTGAAAACACAGTGTTATTTCTTTTATTCCACCGCCTTCGAAAGGGGGCCTGCAAATGAGCAGAATGCTGGTGGGGCTGCTTTCCAAAAAAAACGGTGGGAAGAATTTTCCAGTACCCTTACCCATCCCCCACCACTGCCAAGCAGGGAGGAAGGAGCAGGTCATTTAGACTCATGAACTTTCATAGAAGCGTGGACCTGGCCACCCCAAACCTAAAGACCTACATTTTAACAGGGTGCTCACCTGGCTTGGGTGCTTACTACACAGCTGTAGCCAGTGTTTGAAACAGTCCATCATGTATGTCCCTCCTGGGCACACACATTGTCTTTCTGGCCCCCAAGAGGGAAACAGGTCAGAGATCTTAAAGACTGAGATTTACACAAGTCTTTTAAATGCTAAAAATCCATCCTGGGATATGCCTNGAAGTGGATACATTCATTTTAAATAGCTCCTTCCCTGAGAGTTGCATTTGGTCCGTCCTCTTCAGGCCAGATGTCAACTGTGACAAATTCATAAGAATCCCTCTAACAGGGTCGGTTCTACAAATCCTAAAGGGATGGAGGTGTCCTGTTTTCCCTAGCTACTCCCGAATCTGAGGTATCAAGAGCGGGGAAAATTTAAATATTTTCAATCTGCCAGGTCCTGAGGCAAAGCAAATTCACCTATGCCCTGTTGAAATGGAGGATTCAGATGGTATGGAGCAGAAAGACACTGAAGAGTTAGTTCCCCTTGCTTTACAGAGGTGATCCTGTAGCCGAGGCTCCTAATGAGCAGTCTGGTGGCAAAAATCACAATGCAAAGCAAATTAGCCGGGGAATTTTTCAGGTGTCAGTTTCAATGAGGGAGGAGCAGACAAAGAATAAAAATCACCTCATGTAAAAGATTTGCGACTTTGAAGCTGCCCAGGGACTATTGACTTATAGCCTTATTTTTCTCAAGTGTGGTATCATCCCATGTGTCACGTTGACACGGTGAGGATTTCTTGTGAAATAATCCCTTTGCCAACATCAGGGAATCACCCTCCCCTTTGATCTAGGCAGATATGATCTTGAAAGTTGGCCTACTTACGCAGCTCCAGTGAGGCTGCTCTCAAAATAAGACCTCCGGAAGGGAAGAGGGGAGAAGAGCACACACACCGTGGAATGGGTAAGCCTTTGAGAGGAGCACATACACGCACAAAGAGAGAAAATTCTAGAACGGGTATCCCACGAATAGAGACTACCGACGTGATGCATATATAAAGCACTTTCTAGCCTCTGCAGGTTTTACTTAACCTGCAGAGATTACCAACCGCCTTTTATGTTCATGGCACAAGGGCTAGAACAAAGACCCAAACTTCTACTTGAAGAATTTGAATTCTGTAGCTCTGTGTGTGTGTGTGTGTGTGTGTGTGTGTGTGTGTGTACACATGTCTGTGGAGGCCAGAGGTTAACATCAGGGAGCTTCCTTAATACTTTTCTGTCTTACTTTCCAAAGTCTCTCACTGAACTTGGCACTCACTGATTTNGGCGGATTGGCTAGCCACTGAACGCAGGGGTCCTTCTGTTTCCACANGGAATTAACGGTTCATGCTGCCATTCCTGGCTTCTTTTAAGCCCTTTACCAACTGAGCCATCTCCTCATCTCCAGACTTCTTTCTTCCCTGCACACATACCACCGCCACCGTCATTATAGAAGTGTTAGGTGCCCACCACAGCGACAGCATCATCGTATCGTCACCCACTGCACACCTCAGCCACAAGACCAGAAGCATTTTCACTCTCATCTCCAGTTGCCCCTTGTCCAGTGGAGAGAGGCAGAGGAGCTTAGCATTTGAATTGAACACACTCAGGGACCCCAGGAAAGCTCCAAAGCTGTCACATCATTTGTTGCAATACCACCATTAGAATAGCACACACGTGTACACAGTCATGCGTGCACATGCTCCCTGGGCCTTCAAAAGACTTTTTTCTCTATTTCTATTAGACTTTGAATCCAGCACTGTGACTCTGCAGGTCTGAGGACAGTCTAGTCTGCTCTACATTTGAGCCCACTCGGTGGCCAGCTCTACCCTGCTATAAAAACAAGCAAATGTGAGCTCTTTCTTGTCTCTTCATCAAGTGCAAGCTGATGGGAACCAGGACCCATTCATAAAGACCTGGATGTTGTGCCTCATCAGAAGAAGTTTGGTGAACACGGAGAGTTAAAATAGTTTATGAACGTGGATCGAGACCTCTGGGAAGGAAAGCAATGGTGAGAGGGAACATTCGGCTCACTGCTGTGTTTTCAAACGTGTTTTCCAAACCGATTACCACAATGCACCGATTGAGCAGTCCGTGTGCTCCTCGACCAGCCTGCTTAGGCCAATCAGCTGCACCGGGCTTTCCTGGAACCCCTCATCTTGGGAGTGGGGGAGGGGTGGACAGTTCTCCATAGAATCAATCCTCTTGATATAAGAAAGGATTTCTTTTTAAAAGGATATCTTTTATTTTGCCATCTGTTTCCTCTCACAGCACAGTTTGGGGTCAGATCAGGTCTTCTGGCATTCAGGAGGATAATGTGGCCCTTTCCTTCAGTGACTGTGGGCATCCTGACTGGAAAGGGCTTACTTTTACCTCTTATTTCACCACAGAGAAGCACAGAGTGAGGAGAGCACTCCTGATGGCCTGTGTCTGAGAACCTGCCACAAATAAACGGGGTGAACGAATTTCGAAGGGTAGAAAGAAAGAAAGAAACACCCCCAAAGGAGGGGGTGTTAATTGAATTTGGTTTCAAAAATTGCAAATTCCCGGATCTACTTAAGGCAAATGAAGCATTAAGGCTGCACAGCTCATTGTGCCTCCCGGACAGGACCTCCTGATGTGGGAGGGGACACTATGCAGGCCTGTTGCCTGGATGCTTTGTCTTTCAACATGGTGAGAGTTGGCCTCTCGCTATTGGGATGTAATGTTGAGTGACAGTGAACTCCCAGGCATAAGCAACTACAAATTTTTATATGAATCCAAGTAAAATGGAGGAGGAAAACTACAGATGTCGTATGCAGCTGCTAGAAGGATGAAATGCCTTCCTCCTCCTCTCTGTCCCCTCCTCAGGGGATGAGCACCCTGAGCTCAGGGGTAATCAAGCTGATGGTGTGCTGGTTGCCAGGGAATACAAGGCCTATGCCATCAGCCTGCTGGCCTCACTGGCCCCGTCCTAAGTGTAAGGGATTCCCTCTTCCTCCTCTACTTCTGTGAAACTCAAGCACAGAGAAGCAACACCCGCCCACATCTGTCACTGACGTAGTCGGTTTTGTTTCCAAAGACTGTGTTGAGGAAAACAGATTGAAAGTCATTTACAATTAAAAGGTCCTAGTCAGGATGCGGGTGTGTGGACATTCGGTAAGCATGTTTACAACTTGTTTTAATAAAGCTTTGGAGGGGACAATAAAGGACTTGTTCCCCCCCCACCCCCGCCCCAAAGCCCTGGCCAAAAACTAATTTTATGCAATTCTTTGTATTAGCAGGAAAATAAGGGGAAAATAGAGTTTGTTTGTTTGTTTGTTTGTTTGTTTTTTAAATGAATTGCTGGGTGGTAGTGGCACACGTCTTTAATCCCACCACTTGGGAGACAGAGGCAGGTGGATCTCTGTGAGTTCGAGGCCAGCCTGGTCTACAAAGTGAGTTCCAGGACAGCCAGGGCTACANGTGAAGGGGATTTGCCCAAATGAACAGTTACATCATCTTCTAGATGATGAAAAAGGTTAAATTTCTTTAAATCAAAATGATAAGGGGTTGGAGAGATGGCTTGGGGCTATAGAGTGCTTGCTGTTCTTGCAGGGGACCTGAGTCTGGTTCCCAGCACCCACATCAGGTGGTTCACAACCACCTGTAACTCAAGCTCTAGGGTATCTGACCTCCTCTTCTGGTCTCTGTGGGCACAGCACACATACAGCACACACATAGNAAACACTTGCACAGATAAAACAGACACACACAAAAGTAAAAATTTAAAAACTAAAATTTACAAAGNGANAAAAGTAATTGTGCCATACTTACATATAATATCTCATTGTTAAATTAATAAGATAAACCAGGTATGGTGGTACATAGCTCTAATCTCTGCACTCAGGAGGATTGACAGAAGTTTGAGGTCAACATGGTCTGTTTCCAAATAGGCTTCAGTATTTTTTGAAGTATAAAATACAGTTATTTTTTATTTGTGGCTGGTTTAGTTTTGTGTGTTTGTTCATTTAGCAACTAGAAAACTTCACTATCAGATACCTGGCTCAAAATCNAAGACCCACGTGCTTCTTTGGGGGTTGTTGTTGTCCTNATTCTTGTTGTTGAGACAAGTTCTCTTGGACATAGGCTGGCCACAAACTTTCTATGTAGCCAAGCATGTTTTTAAACTTCTACTACCCCTGCCTCTACCTCCCATGTGCTAGAATTACAGGCATGGACCGCTAAGCCTGATTTATGTGGCTGGCACTAAGTACCAAGCCCAGGGCTGTGTGCATGTTAAGCAAGTACTCTATCAACTGAGCCATATTCCAAGCCCCNCCCCACCCCCCGAGACCTATGGGATTTTAAGGAATGGTCTGGAACCTTTGAACTATATTTCTTATAAGTTACTTCTACTTTCTTTCTCGTTGAGTCCCCGTGACTACCACCTTCCTTACCAGGACAAGAAGGGCAATTGGTAGGGTTAGATGTGACAGCAACTCTTACAAAGGAAAACATTTCATTGGGGCCAGCTTACAGTTTCAGAGGTTTACTTCATTGTCAGCATGGCAGGAACCATGGCGGCGCACAGACAGACATGGCACTGGAAGAGCTGAGAATTCTACATCTTGATCAGCAGGCAGCAGGAAGAGGAAGAGACTGGGCTTGGCTTGAGCATTTGAAAGCCCAAAGCCCACCCCCAGTGACACACTTCCTCCAACAAGGCTATACCTNCTCCAACAAGGCCACACCTCCTAATTCCTGTCTGATGACCAAACACTAAAATACATGTGCNTATGCATAGGGGCCATTTCTATTCAAACCACCACAAACACTAATTGGAAGTAGGACCTCTAGAAACTTGTGGATTTGATATGAGGTCTCCCCATGACAGCATGAGTTTCTGCTGTGGTTTAAAGGTCGTTGTGCCCCAAAATTCCTAATTTGAAACTTTACCCCCAAGATGTTGCTATTAGAAGGGAGAGCATTTAAGAAAGAATTGGGTCAGAGGAATGGAGCCCTCATGAAAGGATCCATGCCTTTTAGAATTATAAAGCAGCTGAGAGAGACACGCTCTATTTCTGTGACATGGAGACACAACAAGAAGGACCTCTGCACAAAAGTTCCTGCGAAGAACCACACCTAGCAGGGAGCCTTCTGCCAGGCTGATTCCTTAACTAGAACTCCAGTGACTGTGGTTAGAATGGTGCAGGCCCAGAGCCTAATTACAATTTGTCTTGGGCTATCGCTAGCCNCCTTACTAGCCATTGTTTGCCCACTTCTGTCTGACCTAACAACCTTGTGATTAACAAGAGTCTTAGGCTGTATTAACAAACCAGTCAAGAGGCTAAGGGTGTTATCACATGTCCCCACTTTGCTGTAACCACCACCCCCATCTAATGTCTCTGCCAATTCACTTTAAAAGTGCATTGATTTATGACTTCATTCTGTTACAATAAAAACTTCATCAAACTGTTACCATACTGGAATGTTGAATTTAGAACAACTTGACTCTGTTCCCAGCCTATGGTTACCCCTATTTGGCTTGAAAACAAACTGTCCCTTTCTTAACTTCTTTTGAGGCTAGGGATGTGTTTTTATATCAACAATGGCATCTTTGATGTAGAGTTAGNCTTTACCAGATAGTGAGTCGGCTGTCACCTTGGTTACAGGTTTACNGGCTTCTAGAATTCTGAGCAAGAATTTCTGTCATTTATAATTATCTGATCCAAGACATTTTGGATTTTTGTTTCTGCTGTTGTTTTGGTTTNGTTTGGTTTGGTTTTTGGTTTTTCAACACAGGGTTTCTCTGTCTAACAGCCCTGGTTGTCCTGGAACTCACTTTGTAAACCAGGTTGGCCTTGAACTCACAGAGATCCCCCTGCCTCTGCCTCCTGAGTGCTAGGATTAAAGGTGTGCGCCATTATAGCAGCTGAATAGATTAAGACAATGCTGTCCTAAGAGAGATGGCAGAAGAGCCGGGAAAGGCCATATCTGTGGTGAGAAGGTAGGTAGCCATCTACCAAGCAGAAAAGGAGTCCTCACCAAAACATGACCATGCTGGTACTGTATTCTTGGACTACTTACCCCCAGAACTCTAAACCAGGCGTGTCTGCTGTCTAAATCACTCTNCACAAGCTATCTAATTCTGTCCCCACCTCACAGCTGGCAAGCTCGTCCCCTGTCACCTTCCTTCCTCATGGCTAAAAATAATCCCTCCTTACCCAGGCATAACAGATCTTCATTTCCTTCCTTCCTTTGTGCTGCAGATGATGGGGTTAAGCTAATTTCCGGAGCCGGGGGAAAGACTCAGGAACAACACGTGTCTATGTGTAGGCTGTGTACACAGGGCACACAGAAGACTGACCATGGTAGCACTGCCTGAGACAGGTTTTCAATCTCATCTTTCTGAGGAGATACTGTTATTCACATTGCCATCTGGACTCAGCGTCCTCCAACAAGGTCTTTCTGACATGTGTGTCACTGTCTGGTTCTTATAAACATCCTCTTGAAGGAGGTGAAAGGTCATCCTAANTTCCATCAGCAAAAGCAAGAAGGCATTAGTGAAGCCTGTCTCATCGGTGANGCATTTTAGAAACCTCCCAGCAANGGGCCTTTTGTTANTGAAGTGAAATGTTTTTGAAACACGGAGACACAAAACAAAATACACACTGTCTGGGTATGTTCACACACAAATTGCTGGACTAGACAGAGCAGTAATGCTTTGCCGAAAGTCACTGTGGAGAGGGTCAGCAGGGCAGATAACAGAGAGGCAGGTCCCCACTGAGGTGGAATTTCCACACAGCCACACCTCTGTTTGTCTCTAAATATACCCTGNTGTGACTTGGCCTGGAAATTTTAGATGTAACCACACTGGGTGATCAGCCTTGCTTTCCCAAAGTCAAAAGCATCATGAAGAATGGTATCACCGTTCATCATCACGGAGCATCATGAAGGATGTTATTGTAATTAAGCCACCAATAGTTGTCATCTCCCCCAGACACTGCAGTACAACTTAAAAGCATGGAGATGGAAGATTGGGGTGGAAAAAGAAGTACAGAGAGTTGTAGACAAGAGTCAAGTGCTGATGAATGGAGATGGGTGCTATAAGCTCAGATGCCCTCCAGGAAGAAAGAATGGTGCTTCCTGAAGGCACAGGGAGACTGTGGAAAGATCAGAAAACAACCCTAAGCAGACAGGGCCATCACAAGTGCCTGAACACCTCTGAGCTTCATCAGGAGAGGATGAGGGAGAAGACAAATTCACACACTCAGACAGTACCCCTGAGTCACAAATCCATGTCATGCTATCCCCACAGGCCTTAAATGTCCAGGCAGGATGTCCAAAGAGGGACATCTCTGGAGTTAGGAAGGTAGCTAAGTTTGTAGAGTGNCTAGCATGGAGGAAGCCCCGAGTTCACTTTCTAACACTACATAAAACTAGGTTTGGTGGTGTAAGCCTATAATCCCAGCCTTGTGAGATGGAGGTAGGAGGCTCAGAAGTTCAAGGTCATTCTCAGCAATCTAGCTAACTGAAGCCCAACCTGGACTACATTAGACCCTGTCTCAAACAAATCAACAACCAAACAAACAAAGGTGAAATTTATTTCCCTAGTCAGAAGTACCAGTACTGGTTGTCATGCCAAGTGACAGGGAGGTAGAGGCAGGACAGAGAGCTCAAAGACATGACAGAAAGAACTGGAGCTGCTCTTCCAAGTGTTTTGTCTGTCANAGGGTAATTTGTGGTGCTCTGTCATTGTTCTTTTTAAGTTTTGGTCTATCTTTAAGATACTTAGTTTGTCCAGTTACTATATGCGACTTGTGTTACTATGGCATTGTTGTATATTTTAATATCCAAATGAGCCCTTTATTTTACTTGTGTTTTCTTTTTAATATTGACTTGGCTATTTTGTTAAAGGTTTTTGCTGAATCTTTGTTTTTTCAAAAATGTATTGAGTACCTAGAAGAAAATATAATGGGAAGAGTCATAATCTTCATAACATTGAATTGTTCATGAATAAACATGATATTTATTATTATTACTTTTACATATCACTTATTAGAGACTTAAAGTTCAATTCTATGGTAGTCTGATATAGTCTTAGTTTAGCCAATTTCTAAATTACATTGTTTTTGTTACCTTTGGAATGATATCTTACTTTTTGATTATTAGGTTTATAATTTTTATTATTACTTCATTTCCTGGATGANGTCAATGTGAAACGGAAGCATTATACTTCTTTCGTAGTTAATTTTCTATTGCTGAGATAAGACACCATGGCCAAAGCAACTTATAAAAGAAAGCATTTATTTGGGGCTTACAGTTTCAGAGGATTAGAGTCCATGATCATGGCCGCAGGTGTGGCAGCGGGCAGCCAGCATGGCACTGGAGCAGTAGCTGAGACCTTACATCTTGATCCACAAGCATGAGGCGGAGAGAGCTAAATGGGAAAGGCTGGGCTTTTGAAACCTCAAAGCCCACCCCCAGGGACACATCTCCACCAGCAAAGACAAACCTCCTAATCCTTCCTAAACAGTTTCACCAACTGGGGACCAAGCATTCAAAACAGATGAACTTATGAGGGTCATTCTCGTTCAAACCACCATATCCTCTAACTTAATTATTCCTTCCTGCTGACAAGGGAAGGAGTCTTCCCCAGTAGAGACATTTCAGGGATAATGTCCAGGAGAGAAACTTTCTCCTCTGTTTCCTACTCTCTTTGACTCTCCTGACCCTTTTTTCCCTTAGATCTTTTTCAAGTCAACTCAAAGCATCTACCCACCACCTTTGCAGATTCCACCCCCTCTTAGCCAACTAGAGGAGGAATTCAACTTCAAGTCCCTGCTTGCTTCTCACCAATGCCCAAGTGCGGCTACTCTGAAGTTGAGAAGTTCTAGGGCATGAGTACAGGGGTGAGATCTAGGCCTGTAAATGAGAAGAAAACCAGGTGCCAGTTCTGGTAATATTTTCATCTCTATCAGGAGCATTCTGGCGATCGCCCAACTGGTTCCCTTAATGATTGCAGAAAGTCTCTTTCCCAGCCAAGCCTTAATTTGCCTTGGAGCCATCACAATGTAATCTCTAGGGAAGAGAAGATTCTCTGCAGTCTACTTGACTTTGATCTTGCCCCTTTCAAGATAATGAGGTCTGGCATGATGGTGTGATAGAACCTCTCACTCTTACTTAGTTGAGCTTTGTATACCACAACACACATCACAGTAGATANAAATGGCTCTCTGTCTGCCAATCCCAATGGACAGACAGCACCAGCTCTCCNGTTGTTCTGTTCTGATTTGTTTGGATGCAGCAGTGACAGCTGATCCTTCTAGAAACCCTCTTTGAACCCAAAGAATGCTACTGAAGCTATGGGATCCAAATCTTCCTTTCTCCTTGTTATTCCAAGACCAACATAGAAAAG
Organism: Neotoma lepida; assembly: GCA_001675575.1. NCBI lineage: Eukaryota > Metazoa > Chordata > Mammalia > Rodentia > Cricetidae > Neotoma > Neotoma lepida. Next base: position 564,570 of record LZPO01116984.1, on the reverse strand, counting down.
AGCTCCATCCCATAGATTAGCATGTACAGGTTGAGAGGGGACAGGGGCAAGATAATAAAACACCCAAGACCCAAATTATCAACATGATCCTCAGATGCAAGCAGAGTGGATTGCCTNTAGTCTTATGAAATTCTTGGATATTTGTCCAACAAAGTGAGGCCTNTCTAACTCCGGAGAACATATGACCTATGGAAGATACTTACTTCATTTACTCAGGACTGTTTCATGCCCCTCTGCCTTCAGTCACATTTTTCTTCCTGGCTTTTCCTTTCCTCCCACCAATGGCTCCCATANAACCTTCAACAGTAACAAACACTCCCAGTTGAAAAAAGACAAAACATCAAATTGTAAGGTGTACAGTGAAATTCAGCTGCATCTTAAAAACCAACTCCTTTTACTTATCCCTGTTTTCACAGCAGAATTTATCACATCCTCCCTCCTCAACCTCTGCGAGCCACTCCAGGGCAAACGCATTCATCACACTCAATTAGGCAAAAAAACCAGANGGGTCTCAAAGAAATTTGTGTCTGTCCCCCTTCTCTCCTCCCTGACACTGATCTGAGGCGAAAAGCAGCGTTGATATTGTAAGAGCTGTTGGAAACTTTCCTATCCCTGGCTTTGTGTCTTCTGGTACCTGTTCACCTTTTCCCTCTCCCTTTTGTCACCTCGATCACACTGTGTGCTCCACACAGAGGCCAGGTCACTTTGTCCTCAGCTCTCCCAACCCAACCACATTCTCAGTATATACTGGAGAGTTTATTTGGTTTGGTTGGTAGTCGTGGGACTGAGTGTGAAGGCTAGGGTCTCGTCACATGCTATCCAAATGTTCTACCATTGAGCTGTATCCACAGCAAGTTGATGTGAACTGGTTGAGTCCATGTCTATGACTTCCATTCAGGTTTGGGAAGTCATGGCTGTCCTCCGGAAAGCATCCAACCTGTTTTCTCAAGGGAGCCATCTCAAAGGCTGGGACTCTAGCTTGGTAGTAGAGTGCTTGTCTGTCATGCACAAGGCCCCATGTTTGGTCCACAGCACCACAAAAATAATAACAGTATAAACAGTAAAAACTAATTGTAGATCTGATCAATGGAGCTACTGCATTCACGGCAGGGTAGCATATGCAAAGGGAGTATTTTTCTGTGTGTTGCAAGTCATTGCTCATGTGTGATCCTACATCCCTTAGGTTTTGTTTTTCTCATTGAAGAAGAAGGCATTTTCTGTTCCATATTTTCTCTCACTTAAGGACTGGTCCAGCCTCTACAACATGTGCCAAGGCGCAGACAGTGTAGGTCCAAGGATTTTTTTAGANCCTTGATAAATAAATCATTATGCATTCACCATAGAGGGTGAGGCACATTGTTATGTTTCCAACAGCCAGCAAGAAAAACCCTGCTGAGAAGGATGAAGAAAGTCCCTGCAATTAATTGGTGGAGTTGAATTGGTAACATTCTCCCAGGGTTCCCAAGCACAGGGATCTTGAGCAGCCTGCTGGAGAAATTAACCAGAGTGGAGTAGAGGGGGAAATCCCAATCAAGCCTTTTTAGCACTTATTTTCCCTTCATGTCAGTTGTTTTGAGGCCAGGATGTTACACTTGTTGAATGTTATCATCATAGCAAACCTCCGCTCTTTCCTAAAACCNGAAATCACTGGCTGTCTTTGGGAGAATTTTGTAGGAGGTGTGTGCTGGAAAGCTCCCATGCTGGGTTCCCAGGAGAGGTGTGTTTCTACTAGGAGGTACACATATATGCAAATATGTGGACAGACATACATGTATTCCAAACAAGTCCAAACTATTATAACACATTCCAAACTGCATGTGCTTACTCATAACTCTCTCTCTCTCTCTCTCTCTCTCTCTCTCTCTCTCCCTCTCCCTCTCCCTCTCCCTCTCTCCCTCTCTCCCTCTCTCCCTCTCTCTCTCTCTCTCTTCCTCTCTCTCCTTTCCCCTCTCTTTCCCTCTCTCTGTGTCTGTCTGTCTCTGTCTCTGGCATCAAGATGAAAAAGAATTGGGTATTTCTCAAAAGTGATTAAGTCAATGCCTGGGAAACCACCCCAGGTAAAGGTTTCTGTCCTTGCATATGCCTGATGCATTGTATGTAGAGTTCTCCCTACAGATGCCCTACACTCCTGCTGTGCCTTCAGGGAGCTACCAATAGCCATGTCTGTTCAACATGGTCCTGTGTCCCAGGCCACATTTCCTGGGACAAGGTGGGTTCCAGGTTTACCCCAGTGGGATTCCCAAAGGCTAGAACCTGCAGAAAAAAACAGATACTCTGTTGAAGCTGCTTGTTGGTTGGTAGGCTGAAAGGAAGCTGAAGTCACTGTGGTGAACAAAAGAGAGAAATAGAACAAGCAGATCGGAGAGACTGCTACCCAAGTGCCCAATGACCCATCAAATGAGTACTGTGTGTCTAGGGCTGACCAACCAGCTGACTTCTGCATTGGTGGAGAAAGGATCCATTTACTGGTGTGTAAAGCTAAGCAAGAAGTTCAGGAGGAAAAAAGCTAACTCATTGAGAGGCCTAAGAAGGGAATCTTCACCTAAGACAAATGTTTCTGTGCCTCCTATGTTCTTTCTACTGCCTTCAGCAGCAATAAAACATATCATCGAGCACATTTTATTTAGGGACAAGTATCAGTATAGTATCATCATAAATTTTGACCCATATTAAAATAGGTACTCAGATTTCTTATGCTGTCTATTTATCTACCCAAATTATTGAAAAACCTAATAGGCTAAAACCCTGGAAGAAAAGGTGATCTGAGGAACAGATAAAAGGCATCATAATGCTGAGGAGGAAGTCACTCAAAGTGGCATTGAAAGGATGGCTTGCCCCAAGCATTCCCCCCATTTCCTAGTCATCATCTTGTTCCCTATTAATGCCATTAATATAATCATTAACATAGTCATTCCTATGACTATGAGTCCTCTGTTTCCGGATCTTTCCTTTTAAAATAACATGAACATAGAAGCATATGGAAGACTTTATACACTCAACCAATNATACAANAGCATGAATTCACTTATCAGATTAGTTAGTTGATATTTTAAAAGCTTAGGGGCTTAGGCTATAGGATGGCAATCTTTAATGAGTAGGAAAACCATCCTTTCTCATGTTGGAGAATACTGTCGAGTCTTCATTATATACTTGACATTCTATTGGTGACAAGGAACAAACATGACCCTATTCCTTTCTCCAGAAGCTTAAAATTAAGTGGACACCAGGACAAATAGACATATAACAAGTGCAATATACTGTAACCAACCAATATGCTGTAACCAAAGCTTGTACCTAGTAGAGTAAGTAGTATGTTAGATGTGATGGAGGATTACAGAAGGGATATAGTGTGGGCTGGGTCTTCAACATAGCTAAAAATCCATAAAGCAGATGCCCTTTCTGCCAGACACCAGCCTTTTATACAAGTGGCATGCTGAGTGACTCTGTGGTATGGGGTTAATGTAGCTCCCTGTCAACAGAAGAGGGAAAGGCCTGGAAGGAGCAGATTTTTGTTGAAGCTGGGTCATAAAAGCTCTTATCCATACCATGATATTTGAACAATAAAACCAACAAACGAAAGAGAAGGTAACTGTGTAAGCAGAGGTAGAATGGGGAGGACTATGATCAAAGCATAATATATGTGTGCATGAAGCTATCACTGAAAATCCAGTGTTTTGTATAAATAATAGATTATCATCACAATATTTTTTTAAAAACATATGCAGCCCCTGGAAACTTGGTTGAGTCTCACAGGTTACCTGCTGGCCATTAGGAGTCATTAAGAGGGCTCTTTCCAAATTTTTATTTTAGATTTATTTTATTTTATTTTATTTTATTCTATTCTATTTTATGTATGTGTTTTGTCTGCATGCATGTATGTGTACCACATACATGCCTGGCACTCACAGAGGTCAGAAGAGGGCATCAGATCCCCTGGAACTGGAGTTACAGATGTGGGTGCTAGGGATGGAAACCTGTTCTTCTGTTAGAGCAACAAGTTCTCTTCACCACTGAGCCATCTCTCCAGCCTCTTCATCTCGACTTTGGATGAGGAAGAATTCAGAGATCTGCCAGATGGAAAACCATTTTGACTCTCTCAGCTTTTCAGGTCCTAGGCTCCAAGCTCCAAGGTCACAAGTAATTTCTCATGAGATCTTTTCTTTTGTTTTGATTATGTATTGGGCTTATCACAAGTGTGCATGACTTCCTTGTAACACTTCCTTAGCTTGTAGTCCTACTTCCAAAACAGACTGAGACTCAGGCAAAGTTTTATGGATGAGACCTTACAGGTTTCTCTGCATTTAGATTCAACTCCTTTAGGCATGTGAGATCCACACACATGTGATGCTGTCTTGGACAAGACCTATCAATGTGAAGGCTGTCCCTTCTGCTCATGATCTTTAAGGGCCATCTCAATCCAATTTCTGGGGCTAGGGAATCTCACTCAGTTGGCAAAGTACTTGCCTAACATGTATAAGCCCCTGAGTTTGATCCCCAACACCACATGAATGAAGTTTGGTGGCACACACCTATAATTCTAGTGCTCAGCAGGTGAAGACAGGAGGTTCAAAGTCGTCATTAGTTCTAGACCAGCCAGAGTTACATGAGGTTCAGCCTTAAAAAACAAAAAAAAATCTGTGCTGGGGCTCTGTGCAATAGATCACTTGCCTAACATGTACAAAGCCCTGGGTTTGATAACCAG
>LZPO01116984.1:509966-538980 GCA_001675575.1 Neotoma lepida | reverse complement strand
ACACCCTTCTCTCCCCAAGTTGCTTTTGGTCATGGTAGTTATCATACCAACAGAATCGTAAGACACAGGATCAATACTAGTCCCCTGTTTTGCAAAGCAGGGAGAGGAGAGAGGATGCACAGTGTTACTTAGCAACTTCTACAAACTAGAGCCTGCACAAGATGTCCCGTCACTACACCCTCCTTATGCTCAGGAGCAAACCTATAAAGGCAAGTACTTAATAAGATTACCCACCTTTTCCCAGAAGAGAAAGCTGAGATACAAAAGAGGTAAATACTTTAGTGGTGACCACGTTGCTGACCCACAGTGGAGTGGACACTGGGAACATGGAGCCTGGTTGTTAGTTCAGTTCTTGTAGACTTCCCTCCACTTGCCCAAGCATCCCCCTTCATCTTTGTACTATTGTATCAGCCTTTCTGGAACACCTAAGGGTACACTTGACAGTGTGCTTTTTCTATCACTATTGGATTTATGAAGAACAAACTTTCATATTTTAAAAAAAAAGGCAAAAATGGCTGACCTATGAAAATAAAAGATCCCTGATATTCACAGAATCACGGAAATTACAAAAGCAAGCCATTTTGTCAAAGTAAGCAAAAATCCACCCATGCATAGGAGAAGTCTGGCTCCTCTCAAGGTCTGTTTTGCAACTGACTCAGATTAAGGGAAGGCTCACAGGGAAACTTTAGCTTATGGACTATATTAGAGGTTACTTACTTACAAGTATGTGTTCTCCACATTTTTAATAATGGAACTCCTGGCATGTGAGACTACATTTTCCAGGTTCCCTTTCAGCCTGGATGTAACCCAGCCGTAGCCAATGTGATGTGAGTAAAAGGTTCAATACCACTTTCAAGTCACTGTCCCATGGAAAAAATACCCTTACACCTTTTCCACACTCTTCCTTCTTCCTGCTGACTACATCTACAGTGACTGCCTTGGACCCAGCCCAGCCCTCCTGACCTCTGGACTGTCGCATAAAAGAATGTGAAACTTCTAGCCTCTCTCCATTTAGGTATTTGGGGATTTTTCTGTTTTAATACCTCAGCCTGTGCCCTACCAAATACAGGGGCTTTCCAATTGAGAGGACTGATAGTAAGTAGTGTGTACACCTAAGCCATGAATTATTTAAGGCTTTTGTTCAATTCAGTGTTAACTACACATCAGTTGACTTAATAAACAGTTAATATATCTGAACATCTGCTCCATTCAAGGTGCTGTACCTAGTACTGAGACATCTTATTTAGCCCTCAAACCATGAAGAACAGACACAGATAAATGCCACAAACTAGCCTTCACACTGTTAACCCCCACACCGGTGGTCTCCATGGTGATCACTCAGACACACTTCATTCTTGGTCTTCATCAGTAACAATGCCTCGGCTCCAGGAACCTTCCAGTTTGAGACAAGAGTGGATGTCATTCAAATATGTTCTCCCTTGGTCAACGACTTCCCTTTCACCTTCACTTTTCAATTATGAAATGGCCCTGATGGACCCATTCACATCTTTGGCCCTTTAAGGCTTAGGCTCCCTAACAATTCCAACAGACATCCCTGTCTCTAGTCATGGAATTTATGGAAGATGGCTAAGCCACCCCCATGAAACAAAGCTAAAAAGCCCAAACAAACTAAGGAAGTGTATTGATAAATATAGATTGATTCTAATTATATGGCATTGGTAAGAGAGTCTAGAATTGGTTCTTCAAATTAGTCAATTTATTCATTGTTTGCTAAAGTGCAGCATAATATCTGTCTACAATAGTGGCCAACATTAAAGAAAACCATGAAAACACCCATGAAATGGAATTCCACCTATCATTTCGGATTAATTACATCTCCAAGCTAGTTAAGTTTCAAGATGGGGGAAATCCCCAAGTGTATGTGGATTTGAGTGGTCTCCACTTAGCTATGAGGGGACCACATATAATAGAGAGAAAAGAGACCATGTCTTTATGTTTAAATTACAGCTTGAGTACTCACTACCAGTCTAACTTAGAGACTGACTGTTGTTTGTGTGCTTGATGAGGTGGAGTTTTAGGTAGCTCAAGCTGGCTTCAAACTCTTTAGGTAGCCAGAGCTGGTCTTGAACTGCTGACCCTCTTGCCTCCTCCTCTCAAGTGTTGGGATTACAGGCATGTGCTCCTACACTTGGCAAAGATCTGCAGTATTTTCATGTGTAAAATTAGAACACGGTGCAAGATGTTTCCAAGTCCTTGATAAAGGACAATGCCTAGCACACTACTTACCCCAGAGTGACAAATTATTAACTGTTAACTCACACAGAAACAAAATGCTGCCATTTGTTCTAGAATGAAAACAAGAACCTAGGGCTGGGAATGTAGCTCAGTTAACAGAATGCTTCCNTAGCATGCATGAAGCCCTGGGTTCCATCCCCAGCGACATATAAAAAACACATAAACCTCGGGCAGTAGTGTCCACCTGTAAGTCCAGCACCTGGGTAGTAGATGCAGGGGAATTGGAAGTCCAAGGTCATCCTTGGCTACATCCACTGCCTACATGAGATATTGTATCAAGAAAGAAATAGGGAGAGGAAAGGAGGAAAAGAGAGGGAGATGGAGAAAGAGAACCAGGACAGAGGGTGACATGGAAGGATACCTAATGACAATGCTTCCACCTCAGAACCCCACCTTCTCCTCAGGGCAGATTTCAGAAATCAGTGAAGACACAACATGAAGTGAGGGGCACGTGTGGGAATGTTCTGAAACCAGGGATCCACAAGGATGCCAAGTCAGGAAAGAAAAATAATAATTCACTACGATTTCCTGTGAGCANGACAACTGAGAGGGCACATATTCACAGAACCTCAATGGGTACATAAGATTAGTCTCAGTCTAAGATGGGGGGTGATCCTCTGTGGTCAGGGTCAAGAAGACCTGTGAGGAAAACCTGTGAAGGATAGATAACTAGAGAGTATTGCAGAACAGGGGTAAATTGCATTAAAATTAGTGCATGATTTATATATACCTATAATCTGCCAAATAGCTATAGGCTTGGCCAGGATATTTCCATATGTTGTGGTAAATCAGTTGGGAGGCCAACTGAGCATTTGTGGCATTTCAGAGATGCCAGCTTTGGCTAGGAGGCTGACGGCTGCTAGGGGCAGTAACCTGCCTTGTGTGAAGACAGAAATGGTGTCTAGCTCCAAGGNAGCAGATGGCAGGACCGTGGGGGCTCCCACGTCTCCTCCTTTCTCCAGAGATGATGTTCTGGTATACCTGCGCTAGCAAATGGTCCAGACTGTTCCCTGTGCCCATGCGGCCAGCCTGGGTTGTCCCTTGGCTTTTTGCTAACACGGAGAGGGATTNGGGCNTCTGGTTTTCACCAGTTCCCTACTCACTGTTACAAAGCAGTTTAGTCCCAGAGAAAGCATCCCCTCAGCCCACGGAAGAATAAAGAATTCGAAGAGCTCCTAAGGGATAGAAAAGGAAAACNTGCCTTCCCTGAGTCCCTGACCTCTAGGCCATGGCTGAGTGCATAATAAGACAGGTTCTATGACGCTTTCTCTCGAAAATCTTGTCTGGGAGGAAATGAGGGAGCCTTTCCAGAACCCATCCCCAGAGGACAGGGCAGTGCAGGAAACTCAGAACAGAGAAGTACGGTAAATGGTTCTCCCCTGGGTGCCCACCTTCCTCATGACATTCTCCAAGAGTCACCATCACTGCTCACCCATCCCTAAGTCCTCCCCTGTGTGAAAGAAAAAGATGACAGCATTGTCCTAACACCCCAAAAACGAACCTAAGGNGAGCTGCAATGGGACCCACCCTGGTGACCAGATGGTGCCTCTTCAGTCTGCACACACCTCAGGTGGCTCTACAAGCTCAGAAGCACCAGCAGGGAAAACACCTCACGGCTGGCAAGTCACCAACCTTGGCCTCGTCCTGGCCATCTGACTATACAATGATACCAGGACAGTGTGTGTCCTTGTTTCCCTGGACACCTAAAAAAAGCTCAGCTCTAGGCTGGCCATTTTCCCTTGCTTAATCCTCTCCTTTCACCACCAGGACAGTGTGAAATCTGAAAACCTGCGGTCAGCACAAGACAAAACAGGAGGGAAGAAGCCAGCACAAGATGTTTTCCCCAGCAAGTCGCCTGGGGAGCCAGGCCTTGCCTTTCACATATGCTGGAGGTGTGGTGTCCAAAGTAAACCTTTTGAACTGGTTTTTTGGAGCCTCCAAAAAGACCCTGCACATCAAAGGGGATCCGATCCCCCGCGCTGCGCATGGCAGGCATTGTTAAGCATTTTGCATGAATCAGCCACCTTCTGAAAAAGAGAGGAAACGCAAAGCACATGGCCAGCCGTGGCCACAGCCGCAGCCCCAAGCACATGCGCAACACATGGCCTCGCCTGGCTCAGTAGATTCAAAGGGCCGCAGCCACAAGAACCTTTCTCTCTGCTCCCACAGGCCAGGATACAATGGGGCCAGTTGTTGGAGATATCACACACCCCTCATATAGACCCACCTCTTAGGAGTCTGTGCAAACTCTGATTCCAGTCACAAGGGGATCCCTGCTGGGCCACCTAAAAAAAAAAGGAAAGTCAGGTTGAGATGCAGTCTGTGTTGAACAGAGAAGCCTGTGTNAGTCGTTGGCACTGGGCCCAGAAAGCCACACTCCTGAGCAAGCTTCGGCATTGATGGCTTCTGCAGAGGATTCCAGACCCTGAAAAGACTAGTGGGTANATTCCATGCCTTCAGACTTTTGTCATCTACCTTCATGGGTTTGTTTGGTTCCCTACAGGTGGCTGTAGTGATGGACAGAGCGTACCAACCCCCTCAGAGGCCACAGATGTCCCCACGGAGCCTAGATAATAAGGAGATTGTCTCCTCGAGGCCAACCTGTGAAGGAAGGCATCTCCAGGCCCTGACTAAACATCCATCCACTCTGCTGTGAGAATGGCAGGCAGCAATCATTAGAGGGCAGAGTGGGAGGAACCTGAGCCACTTGGTTCCTCCCACTAACAACCTCCCCAAAGGAGAAAAAAATCCAGCCCAAAATCCCGGAGATTTTACTGGAGATAAATGGAACCATTTGAAAGGGAGACTCTTTTTAAAAAGCCATCCTCTCTGATGAGCAAAGTTCTAGGTTCAGGAAAAGAAAAAGGTTTAAAAGCTGTGAATACAACTCAATTGGTAAGTTTTAATTAGCAGTTCAAAACTGCCCACATTCTGGGTTTCTAATTAATAGGCACGATTTCCGTTGAGTTCTACTTCAGTGAGAGCTATATAAAACCAGTGAGTGGGTGACATCATTCCATTCAAAAAAGAACAAGAAGAGAAGAGAGGAATGCTGAGTTAGGACCAGAAAAAGCAAATGAAACATTTCTCTTCTATTCTTGTATAAATAAACATTGTTACCCACACCTCCTCCTGGGGTTTGTCAGTCCATGACCAGTCAACACTCCGAGTCAATTTAACACCTCAGCTCCCTGAACCATGGGTCAGATAGTGTGGGTCCCAGTCAGACCATCCACAAATCCTGGGGGATCAAGAAAAGAAAGTGTTGGGGGCAGAGAGCCTGGGTTTAGCATTTGCAAAGCCCTGGGTTCCACCCCCAAGCACACACATAAGAGGGACATTGGACAGACACACAAGAGACAAAATCCTGAAGAATACTGTGTGGTATACATGATTATTTATCCCTAGTCCTGAAAATGATGAGAAGGCTTCTAGGGGTGTAGTCAGGGTTTCTATTGCTGTGAAGAGACACCATGACCACAGCAGGTGGCTCACTTGCAGTTTCAGAGGTTCATTCCATTATCATCATGGTGGGGAGCATGGCAGTGTGCAGGCAGACATGGTGCTGGCTGCATCCTGATAAAAGGCAACAAGAAGTAGACTGTGACACTGGGAGTAGCTTGAGCATAGGAGACCTCAAAGCCCGCCCCCACAGTGACACACTTCTCAAACAAGGTGACATCTACTCCAACAAAGCCACAGCTCCTAATAGTGCCACTCCTTATGAGCTCATGGGGGTCATTGCATTCAATCTACCACAAAGGGCTTTAATCAAAAGGAGACCTGNAANAGAGAGAGAAAGAGATGCAGATTTGGGGAAAGAAGGCACTTCTGCAAACTTTAGAGACAGTGAGTAGAGGACACAAGAGTAGCATGGAAGTGGCTTAAAGGGCACATGACTCCAGCCTGCAGGAGGCAGGCTGTTCTCCCTGGAGATGCAGGAACTTACCAGACGTGGAAGGTGAGCAAAGAAGGCCTAGGGCATACTGATTCTTGAAGGAGTGACNCATGGCTTTGCATTGTCAGATGGAGCCACCCAGTGTGTATCCTAGTGTCCTAGGCCTCAGGCAGAGCTGCCTGGAAAGGTAACTTCTACTGCTCTGGGGTTTGCACAGGGTGTCCTGCCACAGTCTCATGTGTGTACACATGGACGCATGCACGCACACCCACATTGCATGCANACCCACATTGCATGCANACCCACATTGCATGCACACACTTGTACCCTCCACCCGCACCCCAAAACATTAGGACCCAGATTCCCTCTTATCAGAACATTTCCATGCTGGACAAAATCCTGATGCTGAAGATGCCACAGAAAGCAGCTCGTGATTAGAAGGCAGTGGTGACACTGATGAGGTAAGGCTATGATGTAGGAGACTCTGGGAACACACCCAGATAGGGAGAAACACTCAAGCCTCATTTCTCATCTACACCCCATAGAGCTTAGGAGGAAACTACAGTTCTCTTGGGAACCTCAAGGGACCCCCTAAAGAAAAGAAATTCAAAGGGAACCTTCTAGAACACACCATGAGAGCCTTAGCACATGCCCAGTTGCCTGATCGAAACCATCAACCATTTTCCAACACCCAGTGGTGGTCCCTCCAGATGTTTATCTGGGAATCATGAACAAGAAGACATCCTGGAACATCAGCAGTGGCTTATTTTGCTCTCTCCTTCCTGTCAGATAGTTTTCTTATGGCCCTGGCTCCCCGAGAAGCCAAGCCATCCTTACCTTACTAAGCCATCATTGCAGTCAGCCTTGCCTGGATCCAGTGGATCCATTTCTATCTGGTATACACTGGAATTTCCAGGTTAAGAATAAATCTCTCCCCAATCCAAAATTCTATGGTTGTAGCTTAGACACAGGAACCTTCATGATCAGCTTGATCCCCTGCCCAACCTGCCTGTGAATGAAGTCTATCGTGCCGTCTCATTTGACCACTTGGCTAGGGCCCAGGTTGAATAAACAATTTCCATGAAACAATACAACAAACTGTCTGTAAGACCTCAACCTTAAGGTGAGGGTTTCCAGTCAGGATGGTGAGGAATTCCTGCTACTGAAAGAAATAAGTTCCAGCCAACCCCATGAAGAGGGTACCAGACATGTGTATTACCTTGCCAGCTAATAAGCTTCTTCTAGTTCAAAAACAGGATGGCTTCCAGGCCAGCCTAGGGTAGGAAAAGGTAAGAGATTCACAAGCTCCTTATTGAGGTAAGAGTCTGTACTTCAGGCACAGCCATGAGCTGCAGAATGACGTCTTGGTCAAGGAGACAAGGCGTATGTGTTGATAGTCCCATAGATTCTGTCATCCAGCAACATTGTAGTTTGCGTGAGTGTACTCTGATACTAACACCTCATAACCTGACAACGCATTTCTCAGAACGCCCCCACCATCCCTCAAGGCATCACTGCATGGTTGATCCTCCTTACTTGAGGCAGTTCTGCATGGTAAAGCCACCAAAATCAAGAAATCAGCAGGTACCAAATCATCAGTTCTAGAGAAAATGCAAGGTTGAGTTTCAGGGAGCATCTAATTATAACATTTTTGTCAATTAATATGAAGTCTTGGTTTATGTTTTAAAGGTAGCTTTATTTAAGAAAGAGTGTCTGTTCATCAACTTTGTACTCCCAGCTAATACCTCTGAAGCTCTTGCCTGAAGGAAGCNTCAACACAGTAACTCCCTTCTCTAGACACACTACGGCCTTCTTGTGCCCAGGAGCCCATGATAGCATAGCAGACCTGTGACTGGAACATTTTAAAAAGCAAAACTGCCCAACAAAAGAGCACACACAAACACACACACACACACACACACACACACACAGAGAGAGAGAGAGAGAGAGAGAGTAATATAAAAGCTCATGGCACTAAATAAATGACAAAAAGAACTCCCGTTCACAAGAGAGCTGAAAGTGTCACTTTGTTCCACTTTAGCTGAGAACATGCTTGTCCAGTAGCTCACATTGTACTGAGCTCTGTGCGTGTCCACACATGAATGTGAAGGCAGACAGTACTGATCCATGGGCTGTAAATAAAAATTAGGAAGCAGCAAATTCATAAACATACAGTCTGCAAATGATAGGTGTGGATGTAGGCTGAGCTGTAATTCTCTCCTGTAACACAGCAATTCTGTAAAGAATCCAGACCAAACTGAGTGTGGTGGTGCATCCCTGTCACTCCAGCCCTCTGGAGGAGGCAGCAAGAGGATCAGCATTTGAAAGTCATTCTTAGCTACATGAGCTTGAGGCCAGCCTGGGCTACATGAGAGCCTGTCAAAAGAGAGGGAGAGGGAGAGAGAGACGGAGGAGAGGGAGAGGAGCTGGAGAGAGAGCTCAATGGTTAAGAGCACTGACTGCTCTTCCAGAGGACCTGGGTTCAATTCCCAAGCACCCGTATGGCAGTCTGTAACTCCAGTTGCAGGGGATTGGATCATACATACATACATACATGCAGCAAAACACCAATGTACACTGAATAAAAATAAATAAATTGTTAAATCATTAAAAAAGAAATGAAGCCAAACCAGATGCTCAAATATTTTGTCACTTACTAAGTCAGAGTATCTTTGATGTCACTGCCACTACTTTCATTTTTTGAGATGTTAGTCATTGTGTGTGTGTGTGTGTGTGTGTGTGCATGTGCACGCACAGAGGCACACAGGTTGGAAGACAGCTTAGTGGGCTCAGCCCTCCTCTTCTACCTTCACGTGGTTCTGGGGATCAAGCTCAGGTTGCCAGGTTGTGCAGTAAGCGCCTTTGCTCACTGAGCCACCACCAATCTGAGGTGTTAGCATATTTAAAGGCTGAAATTAAAGAGGAAATGGCCCAGCAAGGTGGTTAAACTGCAGAATACTCTGTTTCTATTTGATACCATAAGGCTCTTAACTACGACGTAAGTAAACGTAGCACCATGGGTGTTGGCCGTAAGGCAATGACAGGCAGTGGTACAGTGAAGGTACAGAGTCCTAAGCTCTATGTGACAATCATTTCCAAGTTTTTCATGGAAATGGGCAGAGATGGTGGGGAGAGTGCTCTTTTAGTTTTAGTTCATTTCTATTAATTTACNTTGAAATGCATATATGGGCGTGGCCAAGCAGAGCTTTAAACCCACCCACTTCCTCAGGACCTACCCCATGGTTCTCTAGGGTGCAGCCTGAAAGAGTTTCTTTGGAAATGACTCTGGGAACACTTGTGAACAGGCTTGACATTCGTTTCTGCTGATTCTCTTTGGCAAGCCCTGACTTTCTCTTCTCTGGTTTTCTCCCATGTCCCTAATCTACCTGACTCATTTCAAGGCAGAACTCGAAACTATGCNGGGAGGCACTCCAGAGACCGACAACAAACTCGAAGTGCAGAGCTATAGGACATTTTTATTTGAGAAAAACACATGAATGGCAACATCATCAGATGGTACACAAACTTCTGCCTTGGTCTGCCAGCAGCTCAGCCGCTGTCTCACCGACGTGCGGTATCACCAGTTCCCAGTTCTGTCCTCAGGTAGTTCTACATTCCTTTCCACAGCGTCATATCTCTGCAAAGCCAGGTTTCAACAACTGAGTGATAGGAAATAAAAACCACCTTAGAAACAACTGGAGCAGATGATGGGGAGGGGTGCCCAACTGGATTCCAGTTTTCTTAAAGAACGGCTCCACACCTTCCTGTTTCATGACCTCAGAAATATGTCTTCCCATCTTTCTAACCCCAGGGACCAGCAACTTGCTTTATGAAAGTTCCAGTATTAGCAAGCCTGATAAGAACTAGGNGAACCACGCCTGGCCAAGCTTGGCTGAGTCAGGAATATGAGAACTGTTTATTGACTCACTTGTCCAATGTAAACAGGGCTTCCCTAACTTGCTATCAGGCTGACGGGGGTCTTTGTTTTGTTTTTAAGTACTTTAGAAGTTTGGGATTTACGTGACTTCAGAAGTTTTGGGGCTTAGGGGTGTGTGTGTGTGTGTGTGTGTGTTCAAATGCTTAACTCCATGTATACCATCACCATTTACCCCAGCTTTCTGAAGGAACTGGGAAGGCTGGTTATATTAGATCAGTGGTCTCCCTGCTAGGGAATAAGAGTCCATCATCCATTCTACATACTGCCATCTCTGATAGCTAGCCAGTATGCTTTCTCCCTTTACTGCAGTCACACAGCTTTAAGGANTAAATTGCAACCTTTATGTTCTTCTCAATTCCTGCTGTTCCCCGGTGTCTGGTTAATGCCTNCATAAGGGGCAATGAAGCTGAGCCATTTACACCTTCTGTCTTGGCCGTGGTGAATAATGAGGGAACATACAGCGTGCCCAGAAAAAGGACTACACACATACACACAAACATACACACACATGTACACATGCATGGAAGGTTGATTAAGTGTTCAAGCNCTTTGTCCAGGCCAGTAGTGAAATACCTGCTATGGGACCACTACTGTTTCCCATACCTACCCTATGATGATTAATCTTGATTAGCAGCTTGGCTAGACGGACAGTAATCTAGAAAATGGATGTGTCTGTGGATGTCTCCAGAGGCAAATGGATGTATATCAACAAATAAGAATCAGCACAATCCGAAGGTGGGGCCTGGGAGGAACAAAAAAGGTTGGAAACAGAAACTCACATACATGGGCAAGTTCTGCTCTTCCTGAGCATGTGACTTCCTGCGTCTGACATGACAACAGACTCCAGATTCTTTTTCAGCCTTGCACCAGCGGTTTTGCAGCCTCAGCCTTGACTGGGACATACCATTGGTCCCTCCATCCTTTGAAGCGTCTTAGCCTGAGCAGCCACCGGTTTCTCCAGCTCTCCAAACCACAGGAGACCATAGTGGGATTGGCCAAACTCTGATCATATGAGCCACCAGAAGTCCCCGCTTAGGACTATAAGTATATGCCCTGCTGATTCTGTTCCTCTTTCAACCCCTGACTAACAGGTAACTCAAGGAGAGTGGTGGGTTAGGTAGGGTTTCTATTGCTGTGACGAAACACCAAGACCAAAAATAAAAGGGTTTGTTTAGCTTACACTTCCCACATTGCTGTTCATCACCTAAGGAATTCAGGACAGGAACTCAAACAGGACAGGATCCTGGAGGTAGGAGCTGATGCAGAGGCCTTGGTTGGGAAGGCAGGNGGAGTGCTGCTTAATGGCTTGCTTCCCTTGGCTTGCTCAGCTTACTTTCTTATAGCATCTAAGACCACCAGCCCNGGGACGGCACCACCCACCAATGGGCTGGGTCCTCCCCCTTTGAGGAAATGCCTTACAGCTGGATCTCACAGAGGCATTTCCTTAACTGGGGCTCCTTCCTCTCTGATGCCTCTAGTTTGTATCAAGTTGATACACAAAACCAGCCNGTACAATTGACCCCTTGTCAACTTGACACACAAACACATCACTAGTAAGCCACAACTCTTCCTTTCTTATTCATCCCCAAGATCTCACATTAAAATCATAAATAACTTTAAAAGTCCCAGTCTTTAACATATCTCTTTAAAATATCCAATCTCTTTTAAAAGTTCAAGCCTTTCACCTGTGGGCTCCTTTAAAAATCAAAATTACATAACTTCTTCAAGAGACACCATCACCTTCTGAACCAAGCAAAACCAAACGCCAACAGTATAAATAACTCAATGTCCAATTATCTGGGATTCACTCACAATCTTCTTGACTTCTGCAAAGAGCTTGGGTCACTTCTCCAGCTCTGCCCTCTGCAGCACGCATGGCTTGTCTTCTAGGCTCCAGCTTGGTCCACTCCACTGCTGCTATTCTTGGTGGTCATCCCATGGTACTGGCATCTCCAAAATGCTAGGCTTTTCTGTGGTAAACTGGGCTGCACTTTCACCAATATCTGCTCCGAGGCTCTCTCTTCATGGGAACAAGCCTCAACTTCTTTGCATGACTCCTACAGTCCTGGACCTTCAACTGCTACTGAGGCTGAGGCTGCACCTTCACCAGTGGCCTTTCCTGGCCTCTCACAGTGCCAAGCCTCAACGACTCTCCATGACCCCTTCATGCCTTCAAAACCAGTCCCATCTGGGTGATGCTTACATATTACCAAGACTGGCTGCCAGCATGAGGTACAACCTTGGCTACCTCTGGAAAACAGCTTCTCTGTGCTCTCGAGAAACACATCCCAGATGATTTCACCTCAGTGATGCTGGTCTCTTCTTAATCATCACAAAATTTCTTAGCTCCTGCACCCAGCATCAAGTACTCCAGCAAAAGCAGTTTCACTTTAGTAATTCTGGTACAGTGTTAATTACAGTTGATTCTTCAGCTAACCAGAACCACAGAATCTTAATTCAAAACAACAAATGGTCCTGATAGAGTCTTTAAATTTCCCTCTGAAACTTTGCAAGCCAGGCCTCCATCCTCTGCACTTCTCTCAATATTCTTTTCTTCTAAGTTCTCATCCCACTGANGTCTCAACACCCAATGGCTTTTCTACCCCGAAGTTCCAAAGTCTTTCCACANTCCTCCCCAAAACATGATCAGGTCTGTCACAACAATACTCCACTCCTGGTACTAATTTGTCTTAGTTAGGGTTTCCATTACTGCAATGAAACACCATGACCAAAAAGCAAGTTGGGGAGGAAAGGGTTTATTTGGCTTACACTTCCACAGCACTGTTCATCACTGAAGGCAGTCAAGACAGGATTCTGGAGGCAGGAGCTGATGCAGAGGTCATGGAGGAGTGCAGCTTACTGACTTACTTCCCCTGGCTTACTCATCCTGCTTTCTTACAGAACCCAGGACCCTCAGGCCAGGGATGGCACCACCCACCATGGGCTGGTTCCTCCCGCATTGATCACTAATTGAGAAAATGCCTTACAGCTGGTCTCATGGAGGCATTTCCTCAGCTGAGGCTCCTTCCTCTCTGATGCCTCTAGCTTGTTGAAGTTGACATAAAACCAGCCAGTACAGTGGGCCACAGACACATAGAACTTCCTGAGAGTCTAGTCTTCAACCTATGATTTTTCTTGGTTGAGATTTAGCCTCCTCTTCTTGATTAGTCTCTTTGGTACCATCATGGGAGACATTCTCCACTAAGAAGAGGCGCCCACACCATCCACTTTTCTAAGGTGAACTCTCAGCTCCTTTTAGAACTGGCTGTGAATTCCGGCAGCACCACAATCCTGGCTGATGGTGGCCCAGAGAGGTAGGGCACAGAATAATGCCAACAGCTTCTCCTCATGCAGAAAAGAAGCACCTCATTTTTAAAATAATAATTAGCTGGTCTTCCCGGATATTTTATGACTCTTTTGCTCTGGGGGCGGGGGGGATGGATATGTCTTCCCTGTACGACTGCAGACAATTTCTATGAGTTCCTCACACTTCTCTCTTATTCTNTGTCATCTCATAGACCCTCCTAGGTATATAAGCAGAAGCTAGACCTAGTTCTGGTCCTCAAGAAAGTCAAAGAAGAGGTAAGAAATGGATACACTAAAAAGTCACTCAAACAGGCCTCAAATAACATTAAAGAATCGTGAAAGTCCAATAAGATGGTGCTACCTGGAAGGTCAACCGCATTCACCCAGGAGTGTGGGATGCTGTGGAGGGGCATCNCAGGTGGAAGGAAAGCAATGCACAGGGTGGACACAGTGGTACCCTCAAGAGTAAGCATAAGGTAGCATGCNCCTGTCTCTAGCTCGTCTCCCCTGTGGGAGCCTCCTCCCTCCAATCCATCTTCTCACTGAACCAGAACGGCCTCTCTAAAATGCAGCTCTTTTATTTAAAGCCTTTGGTGCCTGCTCAGCATGGTTTGAAAAACACTCAGCCATCTGGCCATCCTTACCTGTCCAGTCTCAGCTTGACCATTCAACAGTTCTTGTTAGCCACACTTTCTTTTTTTGTTTGTTTTTCTGGTTTTTTGTTTTTTTTGTTTTTTTTAAGACAGGGTTTCTCTGTGTAGCCCTGGCTGTCCTGGATCTCNCTCTGTAGACCAGGCTGGCCTCAAACTCACAGAGATCCACCTGCCTCTGCCTCCTGAGTGTTGGGATTAAAGATGTGCGCCACCACCACTGTCTTTTTTTTTGATGTTGTTGTTTTGGTTTTTTGTTTGTTTATTTTAGTTAGTCACAACTTCATTCCCAACACTAAGCCTAAATAGCTAACTCTACTTGGTCTTCTAGGACTTAACCTAGAGGTACTTCCATGGTAGGCTCTCGAAGCTAGGTTAACTATTACATGCTCCATAAGTGTTCATTACAGCTGCATTATAAGGACCTAGCACTTGTCTCTCCCCCTCTAAAGTACTGCAACTACTTATAGTAGCGACTAATAAATATGTGTGGGAAGGATGGAGGAAGAATAGGATCATGGGGAAAAAAAATCTTAAATGCAAGGCATGGGCTAAGGAAGACTTGATAAAAGAGTCAGGAAGGAGTGATGGGAAACACTAGGGAAAAGTCACATTGTGGGAACAAAGTAAAAACAGCTTTTGGCAGTAGGCTCCTCAGAGAAATAGTCTAGAGAAATAGGCACGCCAGTTTGCCTTAATTGTTAACTTGACCCAACCGAGAGTCATCTGAGAGAAGAAGCCTAGATCAGGTTGGTCTGTGGACATGGTTATGAGGGAACCATCTTGGTGATTAACTGATACAGGGAGGCCAGCCCACTGTGGGTAGAACCTTGAGAACCAAGTCTTGAGNAAGACTTNGTTCTGTATAAGAAAGCTGGCTAAGCATGAGTGAGGGAGACGCCAGAAAGCTCAAGGCCCAGAGTGAGCCNGCAAGCAGCATTCCTGCACAGTTTCTGCTTCAAGTTCCTGCCTTGACGTCCCNCAGTGATGGACTGCCNTCTGGCAATGTAAGCCTTTCCTCCCTGAGTTGTTTTTGGTCAAAGTATTTAATCACAGCAACAGAATAAAACTAGAACACAAAGCAACTAAGGGTTAAAGTGAGTTTCTCTACCACCACCCCTAATGCCCATAAATCTCTTTGGCAGTCTACTGGAGGCTATTGACCCTTCTCAAAATAAGAATATTAAATATATAAACTAAAACATAGAGAGTAATCACTAAAACTACTTACAGCAAAATGATTGTGGTACAATATTAAAACATTTTCCTATAGGCATATGTGTGCATCTTCATTAATGCACTAATAAGATCTAGCAGTCACTCTACAAACCACTACAATTTCTCAGGAGTGGTGAAAGAAAATGATACCTCAAGATACTTGCAATAACTGTCATGTTAGCACTACTGTGGTTTGTTACCACACCCTTGGCTAAAGAAAATGCTAAATTTCAGTTAGAGATTAGCAGTAGTTTTTTTTCCCCTTCCAAATCCAGGCATCCCNGGTTAAGGAACACTAACCCAAATCACCAAGCTGGCAGTGAGGTAAAGCTGGCAGTGAGGTCCTTGATAATTGTTTTTCCAGAGCAGTGTCAGGCAAGTGAGGGAGGCAACATGAGTGGTGTTTTTGCAGTCAAGCCATTGAAATGGCTTGTTTCATTGCAGAAACTGTGACGGGGCACAGACATGGGAGATACCATCTCCTCATGACCCTGACCCGAAGGTGACGTCAGGAAGGCCGCTGAATCTCAGTTAAAGTGGTTCCTGAATGCTGAACAAAGGATAGCTCAGGGTGGGGAATAGTCAGCATTGTGTGAGTGAGGCAGGCAGATTACACAACCTCTGGGGCCAGAACTTCAGGAAAAAGCTACAATCGATGCCCAGGATTGGTTTTCTCTGAAAAATAATGCTTGGAATCAGATGTAGAACGGAGTCTGTCTGTCTGACTGACTCCATTTTTTGCTTGTGATGTTGTTTGGAGAAAAGAGCAAACATGGAATTTTTCTAGTGGGGAAGACAGAAACATCCAGAAACCTGCTCTAAAGGCAGTCTTTCTTGTTCAGATGAGGCCTGACCTCAGGACCNTGGAAGTTATGNGGCTAGCTATTTTCCTAAGTCGATACTGAGCATTGTCATCAGTAGTTGATACCCAAGGTAGCCTCAGAAATAAATAATAAATAAAAANATGAAGAAGAGACAACAGGTGCAAAACTGAAGAACACGGTAGGTCAGACACAACAGTTCTTAAACAGACCACATNAAAACCAAAAGGGAGGCCACTTGGGTTCCTAACAACTGCCCTTTTCTAGCCAAGGACAAAGAAAGGGCTCTAGCTGCCTGGTGAGGTCAGAGCCTCCTAAGAGCCTGGAGCGAAGGGGACCAGAGGAAAGCTGTGTAGACATGCAAATGTTCCATTTAAATCCTGGCATCAGTTTTCCCTGAAAGTGGGGATAATTAAGTGGTTAGAGAACTACATTCAAGCCCCCTCTCCTCTTAGAGATGGTCCAGATCTATTGATAGTTAATTTTATCCCCCAGAATCCAGACCAAGATAAATGGAATTGAAAGAAAGTCCACGACACTGGTGTGTAGGTAAGAGAGACTGTAGGTTCGGGAGTCTGGAATTCTCAGGCAACACTTTATGCCCTGAGACCGGAGCTCATAGGAGGTCTCTGGGNTCTGGCAGAGCCTAACGGACCAATTTCACCACCCCTGAAGTCACACCACCGCCGAATGTTCACACTGCACTGTTTATCTTCATTTCCAATGGAGGAGTTCAGAACTGTCTTTCCAGAAGTGACCTCTGCCAGGCTCAGAGCAGCTCTGTGCTGTTATCAACCCGCATTCCCAGAGAGTAAAGGGATTAACTCAAAGTCACCTAGCCCTTTTGAGACTTGGGTAACACTAATGACTAACCTTGGGTCTTATCGTTCATGTTCCTATTTATCTCAACCTGTGGGTTCCTGGGAAACTGTACACACACACACACACACACACACACACACACACACACACACACACACAATCATTTCCAAGAGTATTCAAGGTTGTCCCTGGTGGAGCTCACTCATCTGGAATTATCAAAAGATCTAGCACAGTGGTTAAGGAAAAAAAAAATTTTTTTTTCCCCAAGCTTCACAGCTCAGGTTTCTAACAGCACACCCACCGGATTCCTGAAACAGTGTGGTTGGAACACTATATATAAACTTCGGGAGTTACTGCTCCTCAGGAATGTGAAATCCCATCAACCCTCAGCTTTTGGACAACCCCAGACCTCAGGGTGGAATCAAGTCCCCATGGAAGCACAGGTGTACTTTGCTCTAAAAAGCGCTCTTCAAAACCTCCCTGTGGTTCACAGCTCACTTTGGAACTTAACAACCTCTGGGTCCCTTCAGTTTAGCAACCAGTTTATGCTGTAGAAATGCAAACGAGACAGCCTCCTGCTCCTCAGAGGCCAGCTCCGGGTTAGAGAGCCACTGCCAGGCTGCTCCCCAGAGGGGAGTGAAGTCAAGAGGACTTCACTCAAGTTTGGCACACGTTTCCTATCCAGACCAGAACAGAAGGTTCCCATCTAGCAGCTGTGAACTCTGACTCACCTGCCTGCAGGAGAATTTCTGTCCCCTTGTGACAGAGTATTTACAAGGGCGTGAGAGCAGGCTTGTTCTGTCTGAGTCTCTGAGGGAAGAGGACAGCTGTTCCAGGGAAGAAAGGTGAGGAGGTGAGGGCAGGTGTCCACACACACCTGGAGGTTCCACCTTCTATTGTCTTCTTCCTCCGAGCCCCGACTCCACCCCAGCCTCACTCCTCCCCCATCCCCATCCTCTAACCCCCACTTCCTCACCCCCTCCCCCACCCTGGCTCTGTTGCTCATTTTCTCTGGAGCCAGGGTCCCCAGAGGAGGTCATACCCACACTCATGCTGTGTACTGCCTGTGGACACTCACATTTGATGTCGTCTTGCTTTTTAAAACCATTTACTGTATCTCCGGACTTGGCTTTTGCCTGCAGCCAATGTCACCTTGATTATGTAAAAGCACCCATGAGGTAGATCAGTGCCTCACTCAACCCTCATCAGAGAAGCTGCTTCTTGCAGTAGATGGGTGTTAACACCGAGCCCCACAACCCCACAACATGTGCAGAGAGAGAGACTTGGAGCACTTGGTTCTAAATAGGATGCCTCCATCCAACCCCTCCCCTCAGTGCTCAGGGATCTATGTGGAAAAGGAGCAGGAAGATTTTAAGAGCCAAAGGCNGTGGGTGACTCCAAGGAACAATGTCTTCCAGACACAACNAGACTCATACATAGGAACTCAGAGAGGCTGTTGACAGGACACACGAAACCTGCACATGTTCAAGCCAGACAAAACCCCAGCACTGAGAAGAGGAAGTGGACACAAAGTCCCACCCCTAACCAGGAAGCTATTAGTAACTGATAGCTGCTCAGAAAGGGAAAATCTGCTTTCTACAATGGAGTGCCCTTGGGTTTATCAACCACACTCAGGCAGGCTCTANGCCCAGGAAATTGTTGGCCAACACAGAACAGAAACAGAATAAAATCCATGTTGTTGGCGGGGAGGAGGGAGGCCTTTGTTTCATTGTGTTTTGTCTTATTGGGTTTTTTTTCTTTGCTTTTATTTTATTTTATTTTTGATAGAGAGAAAGAACCAAGTTGAGTAGGTAGGTAGGGAGGTGGAGAGGATCCGGGAGTCAGTAGGGGAAGGGGAAAGGCATGATCTTGTATGAAAAAAACAATCTCTTTAAATGCCCATGAGACCTTGTGGGTAAAGATCTCAAGTNGAATTAAAAGAAAGAACAAAAGGAGACGCCAGCTGCTGTGCAATCATACAGAATCTGAAGCTGCAGAGTGACACCACCACCCACAGTCACTTAGTAACCCAGCAGTACTCAGAACGGACTATGGAATTCAAGAGCCCAGCGGTCAAAGGGAACCAANCCCATTTCAACATCTGCCCTTGTGAAATAAGGAATTGCTTGAAGACTCTTANAAAATGGTTGCTGAATATTCATATGGGCTTCTAAGAAAGAAGTAAGGTTGGCACCTCCCACTCAGCCACTGCCCTTCCAGAGGCATGTTGCCAAGAGGTTGCGTTGACTCCTTAAGGCCATGGCCACATCTGGTGTGCCAGTCTCTCCCATGAGGGCCTCGTTTATATTCTTATTCCCATGAGGCAGAAAGCCTGGTGAAGACATTCATGGGCACAGCTTTCACACTGGAGTCCCTGGACTCCACCCACTCTGTCTACCCTCACCCCACCTGAGTTTCAAAGCCCCCACAGGCCTCCTCGCTTCTACAGCCCAGCTTCTCCCTCTGCTAAAATCCCATTTGTCGTCTTGTACAGCTATTTCTTCCAGATCAAAACATATCCTCTTGGAGAAAGAAGGGAAGCAAACAAGACTCAAAGTTCAGAAACAGAAACCTCATGAGGCCTTCNCCTGAGGTTGGAGACCCAGTAGACAACCGGTGAAGAGAGAAGATCTTCGGTGGGGCTACTTGCAAGTTGTACAGAGAATTCCAGGCTGGAAGTTTTCCTGAATGGCCATCGATGCTAGTGTGGGCTTTTTGATGGTACAGCTAACCATGTCACCCTTGTTCCCTTAAGAAACTCAGGAAACTTCAAGCTGGACTTGAATAGAGTCTTTTCTTTGGTCTGTTGCCAATGCCCTACCTGAGGTGGATACATTTGTGACATCTTCCCCAGAGAAGTCACACAACAGTCCTGGTGCTGACACGAAGTCNGCAGAAGTCCAGAAGTCCCAAAATGGCAGGTGACTTTCCAGCCTCTGATGCTTTAGATCATGACACCTGAAGGACTTGGCTTTCATGGCTCTTCCTTCTCTGCACCTTGATTTTGGCCCTTTCTATAGCTTCTGCCTTTCGTCCCTTAAAATGTGCCATTGTCCTTGGGTGGTGAGATGATTCCTCTGAGCTGCTCTTTCCTTCTCAGCCAACCCCTGGTCAAGCCATCGCCACCTGCCATTACAAACCCCAAACACCATCCCTTCCTTACCTCAGCCATGTGGGCCACACCCCTCCACATCCCGGAACCATTCACTGTCACTGGTCATCGGGAATTATCAACCACACCCAATACTAAACCTTTTCTCACTTCTCATTCATCATTTATAATAAGAAACATTTTAGCTTGATAGCATGCACCCCCAGCCATCTGAGGTCCCTGTTTTGATTTCTATAGGACTTGGCCTTCCTGGGTTTGCTGGTGGTCTGAGGCGGGTATTTCTAGGTTCATGGACTCTTACCCAAAGAATTGAAAGTAAGGGCTCACGCAGATTTGCAGAGATAGCAAGGTAAGTGGTACAGATTAAAGGAGGATACTCTGTCACTGACAGCAGGCCACAAGAGTGAAAGTACTCAGCATCCCAATTACTGTTTGGGGCTTCCTTCTGTAGGGCTCAAGAGAACATGGAGTTTGGTTGCTAAGGGGAATCATTTAGGTGGTTCTCCACTTTGATTGATAGTTTAGGTCATATAATCATTTCTCCTCTGTACACATCTCTCCCTACAATGCATCTGATTTTTAATCATATGTGTATCCAATTATGCATAGGCACACAATTGTAAATAGGGCATTCTCCTCTAAAAGTTCACTTGAGGACACTTCTGTCCTATTGTGCACGCACCTAAAACCAGCTGAGGCCACATCAGCCTTTCTATTCTTTGTATCCAGATAATTGAGAATATAGAATAGAAACTGCCCAAGTTTGATGGCCATTAGGGGAGGAAAAACTTATTCTATTGTTCAGCGACAGTAATTAAGTAAAATATATAGGTGTAGGCATAGCCCAATGCCAGTTGGGGGAGGTGTCTGAGATTACTAGGTACATTGTTTGGAAAGGGGCGTGTGTGTGTGTGTGTGTGTGTGTGTGTGTGTGTGTCTGTTATATGCAGGTAAAGAACTAGACTTCCAAGTGTGGAATCCACAAGGAATCCACATTATTAGAATGTGGATGAAGAGTGTTTATAACCCAGATGGAGTCCTAGGTTGCCAAGCTGTTTCCAGTGCTTGCCTGCCTCTGGTTTATGCCTACTTGGACATTTCTCTCTTCTGCCTTTACCAGTTTGTTTCTGAAAGTCAGAGCAAGAAAATGACCCACCCCAAAGCCCATATTATTCCCTACTTCTTCATACTTTTATCATCATTGGTTCTCCTTGCTAATTGGACAAAGAACACCAGTTCATTAGCCTAGCCTTTGACCACATGACCAGACCAGCCAACAATGACTCTCTTCCTCTCTAGCCAAGTCTTGCCTCCACACTGAGCCACAACTGTGAACGCATTCATCAACCCTGGAAAGTCCCTATGCTGTATCTCCCTCTTTCCTCTTTATCCAAATGTTACTCCTATGTCAAAGTCTAGCTCCANTCTTGTCTTGTCCCTACCTGTGTGATAAGTGCACAAGAAAACACTGACATCATCTTAGACTCTGGGATAACTCCTCAAAGAGCTCCTACCAGACACAGAAGAAGTGAAGCAGAGCCACTATACAAAAGGAATCACGTGAGCCCATGTCATAAGCATTTACTTCCTCCATATGTCTACCTTCTGGACCATTCAAGCCATAGGTGTCGTGCAACTCATGGTTTGGCTTTCCTTCTTATTGTTTGTCCCGCAGACATTCACACCTATCACATGCAATGGCTTTCTTCTTACAGGTTGACATGGGCAGACCTGGTGNTGGCCTGGCTCCTTGCTTCCCTCCTGGTTTGAGATAAACTGGGTGGGGCAGGATGCTTTGTACTGATGTCATTTTTTTAACCTTGATATCATCATNAGCAGACTTTCCTTTTTTTATAAAAAAGAGTACTTTGTTAAAACACCTGAGTTTAAATACCCGACAACATCACACCAGACACCATGGCCAAAATAAAATGCAGTTGTAATTTCCTGATGGAAAAACAAATATCAAGAACAAATCATTCATTATCTCTGTGTGTGTNTGTCTGTCTGTCTGTCTCTCTGTCTCCAATATCTCACGTAAGGCCAGGCTATCCTTAACCTTGAACCCTTGACTCTCCTACATCTGCCTCCAAGATTCCACGATCATAGGCCTACCTGTGTCATTGCTCCCATTTATTTACTTACTTACTTATATAACCACTTAATTGTTTTTATTTCTTTCAGACAGAGTGTAACTTGTAGCCCAAGCTAGCCTCAAACTCACTATGTAGCCCAGACTGGCTTCAAGTTTAGGATTCCCCTGCCTCAGCCTTCTGGCTGATGGGATTATGTGCTGTTACTAATCTTTAATTAATAAGTATCCAAACTTGTATTCTTTCCATCTATTCTGGGGTAGTGGAGATGGAACCTAGGGCCTTGTACATGCTAGGCAAACACTCTACNATTAAGCCAGCCCCCCTTACTTTTTCTCTTGTTTATTGGAAGTAGTTTCCCAGGNTGGCCTTGAACTTACTCTGTAGCCCAGGAAGACCTTGAACTTGGAATCTACCTGCCTCAGCCTTCTAAGTAGCTGAGATTATAGGCTTGCAGACATTTATTCTTATTTCATACATGATTAAAGTATCACTCTGAGAACCACCTATTCTGCTGCCCCTCAGAATCCAGTCTCTTCCCAAGTAACAGGACTCATCTGGCCAGCACCCACCCTCTTTGAGTTGGCTACAAGCCCAAGACTCTTACCGTCGATAGGATACAAGCAGAATGTATGTGCAATTTCCGGGTGGTGTCTACAGTCAGGCAGTTCACCTGCCGTCCATCCATCGTGCTCCCTCTTGATGGTTAGTACAAGTGGATAGTTCAGCCCCTACAAGCCAGCTGAAGCCCAGGAAGCATGTGATACGGTGTGGAAGGAGGATGCAACAGCCAAGCAGAAAGAGAACAGTCCTTCACTTTTATACAGTGCATTAGCCTTGGAATGCCTGCCCCCAGACTTCGTTCTATGAGACAGAAATAAATATTTACTAACTGGGAGGCTGGAGCGATGGCTCAGTGGTCAGGAGCACTTGCTGCTCTTCCAGAGGTCGTGAGTTCAATTCCCAGCAGCCACACTGTGGTTCACAACAATTTGTAAAGGGACCTGACTCCCTCTCCTGATGTGCATGAAGACAGAGCATTCATATATGTGAATAAATAAATCTTTTAAAAAACATTTACTAACAGTCATTGTCATTCATGGTTTTCTGCTAAGCCACCAGACACTCTTCCAAGTACGAGGGATACAGAAATCAAAAACACAGAGCCCTTGCTCTTGTGCATTCCAGGGNAGGTCAGAGACATCAACCCCACAGTGTATATGTTGCTGAGAAATGTGAAGAAAGCAGAACAAGGTCCTTAATGATGGTAGGACCCCTGAGCAGGTGTTCCTTCTGGGGATGGGGTTGGGGGCCAGCACAACTCCCTGAGGCAGGAGCATGCTTATTATGTTCTGGGAATAACAAGAGGCACAAACAGCCCTATCAGGGACTTACAGGCAAGGTCAGAGAACTAAGAAGGAACAAAATTAAATTGGCACTTTAATTTTTTAGTTTCACTTTTTGAGACAGGGACCCAATATAGCTGAAGTTGGCCTTGAATTCCTGATCCCCCTGCCTCTACCTCCCAACTGGATTCTAGACATCGGCCACCACACAGGGTTTCCAATAGGGATGTCTAAGGTGTGGTAAGCACTGAGGTTTCATGCTGAATGAGCAGGAACATGATTTTTNAGTTCACATCTTTAAGGAATCACTCTGCTTGTTGTGGAATAGAGGTTTAGGGACTGGGTTCAGAAGCTGATATAATAATCCAGGAGAATCTATTGGTGCCTTGAACCAGGGTGGCAGTAAAGAAAACAGGGGAGAAACCAAAAGCGCCCCCCCTCCCTCTCCCACCTCTCCCCACCCACCCCCACCCATCCCCATTATCGGCAAGGCCGAGCTTCCCAGATTTGTCCAAGTTAGGCATGTGGCCTAGAACTGAAAGCAATGTCTTCTTGTTAGCATCCTTGTGCCCATTTCACATATGGAAATGAAAGAATAATTTGCCCAAGATGACACAGCAAAGAAAGGCAGAGCCAGAAATCAAATCAGCATGTGTTTGATTTGAGAGCACACCCTCTCTCTCCTCAGCCCTGGCCTCCTGCTCACTTGGACGACCTCCAAGCTGCATCACATGGAAATACCATAGGTCAAGATAGCCAGATGCCACATGCCTGGCCCACACACAAAATAGAACAGAACAGAGAGGAGATTGCTGAATTAGTACCGTACACTTGTGACTTAAATAACCCTTCCCTCCACCCCTCCACGTGAAGCATGAGACCAGAGCCCAGCCCCAGGATACAGGTGAACACTTGACCCTGGCAGCTGGCTTTACCAGTTGGACTTTAGTAACAGCCTAGGATTGCTAAAATCTAACTAAATGGCTTTTCTCTTTGGCAGAGGCTGCCAGGCAATTTATCACCACAGATTACCCAAAGGGTCAGAGTACTAAAGTNATAAGCCCACTGTGGAGAANGCTCAAGAAATAGTATGTTTTCAAGTGGTCAAATTATTTTTATCATAACCTGACCCAGAAATATTAAATTTGACGTTGGGAAGATTTTCGATTAGCAGCATCCTTGAGTCCAATCCTTATTCTACTTGGAATTTTCTGGCTGGGAAGCTTTCTCAGCATGACATAATAATGCAAGTCTATTTGTGGGGGAGCTTTTCAGAATAGGTACACACACACACACTTACACACACATGCACGCAGGCATACCACTGTAAGCAGTCAACCATGACCCTAATATAGTTTTTAAACTTTTCAAAAATATTAGGGTAATGCTTCACTAAAATTTTCTAACATAAGATATTTTAATAGGAACCAAGTTTCCTTTCCTCATTCTCAAATTTCCTATTACCAAAATTAAACAACAAAAAAAACCCATTATGTCAATCTGCCTCTCTCTCTTCCCCATCCCCTCCTTTTTCATCTTTCTCTTCTCTCTGTTTCTCTCTCCCCCCTCCCCCCTCTTTCCCTTTCCCTCCCTTCCTTCCCTCCCTCCCTCTCTTCTGGGTAGATTTTCTGCTGTACAGCCTCAGAGAACCCAGAGGTCCAACTGTTAAGAACACCAATTTCCGGCTGAGGACTCACTCTGGAGAAGAAGGATAACTGACATCACAATTTATTGCCCCAAAAACAACCTTCTCAACTCAAAGCAAAACCATAATTCTGGGTGAGAAAGACACTCCCTGCTAACCAGCTGTGAAAGAGTGGTTTACAATGCAATCCCCCTCCCAGCAGAAGGCTCTTGGCAGTCACAAATACAGGTTTTTGTGTATTCAGGGGCAAAGCTCAGAGGAGCAGAAGAGAGTTAAAAGGACATTCTGCATGGGAAGTGTGCCTCCTTCCAGCACATTTACCCCATAAAGGCAGAGCACTAAGAGCCCCTGGAAAATTCCCCGCTAGGGAAACAAACTTGTACCATGGCAATGACAAAGACTCAGCATTCCCCTCCTCTCTCTCTCTCTCTCTCTCTCTCTCTCTCTCTCTCTCTCTCATGCAGTCCCTTATCCACTGAAATCTCCTGGTCACTATTTACAGCTTCCAGGAAGAACGTTCTTCCAAGGATGGGGAAAAAAAAACTAAGACAGATTTAAGTCGCCAACCTGACCTGGCAGANCTAAGTGCTTTTAAATAGTATTAGGTTCTTGTTTTCAGGGAACTGTCAAATCTTAAAGCTAAAACAACACTCTGAGATAAGCAGGCTACTGAGAGCATGCCTCCCTGACACGACCAGAAGAAAGACCTGGCAGAGACCGCAGGGGGCCTCAGGAAATGAAAAGGAGAGTGTTTGGGCATCCAAAGGACCAAGGACGCCCAGCCATAGAATCACCTAGAAAGGAGCTCTGCCCTGGGCCGCTTCTTTCTTCGTGTTTCAACTTGACCCGGCANGTACATTTGCCAGAGGGATGTGATCAGGACCACTGACCCCATTCCCCAGGCCTGGAACACTACTGACATGTTTATCTTAGTCCTTCCCACCAAAGCCGGTGCCCCTGATGCAGAAATAACAGCTCTCAATTTCACCTAGGACAGATGTGGTCTCCAAATAGAACTAACCTTAAGCCTTTCCAGGAAATTGGGAATTGATTACTGGAGAATGGCCTCATGTCAAGAGAGAAATGAGTTGGTTCAGTTTTCTGCATGAAGGTGTTTTTTGGTTTTTTTTTTTTGGAGACATGAATGTGCGTACCCAGAGTGCACTAGGGTTCAAACAATCTGCCTCTTAGTAGGGAACTTAGACTCTGAGTCTCATGTGTTCAAGCAGTTGGAATAGTTATAATGACTTGCTGTGGACATGACCTGTAATGACTTACCAAAGTGCCTGGAATTAAGCTGCCACTACATGGGTACTTAACACAGGGGAGTCACCTCCTATGCTGGAAACTCAAGGTTAATCTCTCTAAACCCAGACACATGACTCTCTGGGAGCCAATAAAGCCAAGGGACAGTTGGTTATGCAGAGACAAAGCATGAGAAGAAAATTCTATGAGCATAGACCATTCTTGTAAAGATGACCCGGTTAGGACACATGTCTATAATCCCAATAGCTGGAAGGCTGAGGCAGGAGGATTTTGAGCTCTATGCCAGTGTGGACTATATTTTAAAGGGGGGGGTGTGGGAAAGAGAAGAAAGAAGCAGAAGCTGCCAATCATACAGGAGAAAGCAGAAGGGATGACTAGCAGACTGTTTGCCACACCCATAGGCCTGGGGCCATGGAGAAAAGGCCTATCAGAAGCCTTGTGGTAAGAAAGACAGCTAGCAGTTTGAAGAGTCTGAAAACAAAGTCAAGGGGTACCATCATACACTTTGCCCACTGCATTAGTGGCTTTTCTCCTGCCTATAACCAAACACCTGGCAAGAAGCAACTTGGGGGGTCGGGGGAAAGGCACAGTTTGAGGGAATACCGTCCATCATGGGCATTGAAGGCGTGGAAGCAGAGGTGTGAGGCAGCTGGTCACATTGCTTCCACAGTTCGGGAAACAGAAAGAGGATGGGAAGTGGACCAGGTTCTATAACCTCAAGGCCAGTCACTAGTGACTCATTTCCTATAGGGACATGTCATATCAAATTACTATAGTCTCTTGTTTCCATTCCTGGACTAAATAGAACAGGTGTAGATTGCTGAAAGGAAGGCAAGTATGAGGAGGAAGAAACAGGTTTAGGATAAAGGTGGAAAGGGAAGGGTAAGAAAGAGCAGGGGTATGGGAAGATGGACTTGCTGGAAGGAATTCTGGCAACAAGCATGAAGGTTCCTTAACTAGTTGCAAAAAAATAAGCCAAACATATTGTGCACTATGGATTCTTTCTTGTGATGCTCAATTTCTGTCCCAGACACTGAGGGGGGGATGCATCTGTCTACCACCACCCCTTTTCAGGATTCATGGGGTTGGAGAAGCACAGTTTCCTCATCATGCAGCTTTGCTAAGCCTCTCAGGCCTGGCTCTCTACAACTCAGCCGGTTGCTTTCTCTAACCACCTTATTCACCATGATTGCTCTGACGGGGAAGCCGGTCCACTCCCATGTCCACCAAATAGGGTCCTGGGCTAGTCCACGATGTAAGTCACACATTCAGGTTGTCAGCAGGGATTTCCCATTCTCTAACCCAGCCCAGCAGGCTAAGCTGAGAACAGTATGGGAAACAAGGACAGGGGAAGTGGCACAGTCCTTCAAGAGTTTAGGGTCACAGTCACCGTCGGAATGGACACGCCATATTGCAGGCCTTCAGACCTTTGATGAACAAAGCACACACAATTATGAGGTGGACAGGAAGNGGCACAGCCTTCAGTTCTTCTGGAACATGGGGAATGCTCAGCCATTTGTGGCCTTTTTAGACTTTCCCCAATGTAAAACAGAAAGGAAGCTAAATCTGGGGACTTGCTCCAGAGAGAGCCATCCCATGGCCCCAGAACCAAGCAAAACAGTGACTTGTTAGCCTCAAAGAAAATACCAACTCAACTTTCCTTCTTCCTGCTGTGGAACACACAGAGCTGATGAAGCCCTGTCCCCATCACCCATGACCCAAACACATCACGTCACGGAAAACACAAGTCTGGAAGTCAGAGAGGAAGGTAGAAGAGAAAACTGCCAGGCCAAAGTGACTGCCTGGGAAGTCTGATTACTTGACATGTTTAAAGCATTATTAGCCAGTCTGGAGGTGGTAGGTTCAGAGAGTGGGGGAGGGGTCCGAAGAGCTGTAGAAAGAGAAGGGGCTTTGAGCCTGAGAATCCCTCCTGGAGTTTTACTGAAATGCTTACAAAACTCTGGGTGCGAGTCAAGAGAGGCCCCGATTCAGCCAGCCAAACCTAGAAGGGAGTGTGGAGTAGAGGTTAATTGTGGCCGTCAGAGATGAGTGGTTACATGGGGAGATTCATTTAAAATTAACGAGGCATTGGTTGCATTTTATAAGTCTTCCCAGGTAGCAAGTTCATAAGTGAAAGGGGTAGACACAGAATGGCTGTTTTAACACTCGCCAACCCTCCAGCCAAATAGGCACCCACTGGCTCTTTCCATCACAGTAACACAAAAGCACGTGGGTGCCCTGAGCCCAGAACAGGAGAGGGGTCCCACTAATGTGCATGCATCTAGGGCCAATTTACAACTCCACAGTGTTCCCAGGGAAAGGTGACTGTAGGAAGCCCTCGGGACAGACCAGACTGCAACTTGAGATTGAACAAGGTGCCCTGTCCTCAGATCACAATGAGATAAAGACCCTGGTAACTACAAAAGTGTGATTGTTCTAGTCAATGATGGGCTGTGTGTACGATAGCAGTCCCGGAAGATTATATCGCCTAGTAATGTCATAGCCATCTTCACTTGATCTCAGCCAAAAGACTGGGGTGAGGCACTTGTATGCAGGCCTGAAAACCTGAGTTCAATTCCCAGATCTCACAAGGTGGCATGGGCAGGAGAGAACTGACTCCCAAGAATTTTCCTCCAACACACAC
>LZPO01116984.1:483737-509626 GCA_001675575.1 Neotoma lepida | reverse complement strand
GAGCTAGTCAGTAATATGCCTGAGCTAATGGCCAAGCAGTTGTAATTAATATAAGCTTTTGAGTTATTAATTTATAAGTGGCTGTGGGACCACTGGGTGGGCTGGACCGCATGGGGCCTGGCGGGACCCAGACAAAACTTTCACCTACAGCCAAAAAGCAACATGACAGCCATCTTAATTCATGTAAGTACACACTGTGATGTGCACACAAGGACGAAGTGTAACAAAACATTGCCCCTATCCTTAAACAATCCGTGACAGCTTTGTTCTGCTATCACTGCCCCTGGAGTTAGAAACAGCATGAATGCCTCACTTCAGTAATGCTAATAATTACTTGGCATGGATGCTTCTAGAAAAGCACAGATGGTTCTAGAATCTGACTTGGAAAAGGGCTGGGGTGGACCATCTCTGTCAAGGTCATCCTTGGTTACATATAGAGTTCTAGGCCATTCTGAGATACATGAGGGCCAGTGTCAAAAATTAAAATTCAGTAAAAATAAAAAGTCATACCATCTCTCTCTTTTAATATAAATGTTTGCCAGAGCCAGCAGACAGCAACTCAGAACCATGAGCAATGAGACATCAGACAAACAGCCTTGGCCTCAATGCCGCAGGGCCTGTAATGACACCTAACTGTTCTCATCAAATCCACCCATGAAGTAATCTGAACTCATGGAGGAAGAGAGCTGACACTAATCAGCCAGCCTCTCCCTTTCTTCTCCAAAGGAAAGAACCTGCAGAGCTGAGGGAACGCCCACCCTGCTGTGGGGAGAGGCAGAGATGAGCAATTTGGAGGAGACAGCAGGCTCTTGGCAATGAACCACAGACATAGTGAAACATAGTTCCAAGCTGGGTTCTGGGAGACACTGTCTTCCCCTGACGAAGATGCTACCAGGATGCTGCAGAGCAGAGCCAGTGGCCAAAAAGCCTTCTCCATTATGATCTTTCCACCCCACATTTTTAGCCTCCAGGATAAGGAATGGGGGGAGTTCTCCTCTTCCTCCTTTTCTTCATCTCCCTTTTCCTCTCCTTTTTTCTCACCCCTCCCCTTTCTTCTTTCCCCTGCCTCTTCACAAAAGTAGCTCATAATAGGTCTTTGAGGCCACATGACTCAAGGCACGATGCATACTGGGGTTGTCATTCTAAGTGTAAATCTGGAAAGAACAAGAATTGAGTCAAGAGGGCCACATAAGAAAGAGCCTTTGTCTTAGCNGTATAACAGGGGAGCTGTGTAGGAGTAGCAGGGAGTCATGAGGCTGTGTTTTCAGATGTGTGAATGGACTCATCCAAGGGTAGAGCTGAGAGCAGCAAGACAAGAAACCATTATGATAGGGCTGACAAGGGCTGACAGCCTGGCTCAGCCAGCCCTCCAGTGCACCCAGGGGTGAGGGGAGATATGAATGCGTGTGCACCTGGAGATGTGCTGAGACTGTGGGGCAAAGATGTCAGACAGCCCCTTCCCTTAGGATCTGAGGAAGGGCCCGTCTGTGATTTGCTTGTAGACTAAATGCCATCATTGAGATGGCTCTTCTCTTTAAGAAAATGAATGCTTCCATTGTCAACCATGTTGGGCCATAAAGAGTGGGTAGACACAGACTGAGGGAGAGAAGGACCATCTGCTTTGCTGGGCAGGGGACCCAGGAAAGGTCCTGGGGAGTCTTCCATGGACACNTAATAAAAGGAAACATCAAAATCTTGGGTAAAGCAAGACCCAGAGCCAAATTTAGGGCCTTGGGTAAATCCACTGCTGGGGTAAAAGAATTCCAAGTAAGGACATGACCTGGAAATTCCATGGAAAGAGAGATAAGCAGAGCAGTAAGTGGAGCTGGTCCACATATCCAGTGTCAGTGACATGGCCCTCCCAGGATAAGCTTGTGGAAAAAGTCATTCATTGGGGACATCCTAAATATAGAGGGAACCCTTCTAGGACCCTGAACTTCTTCCAGTCTAGATGCCAGGCACTCTCACGGTGACTACGGTCTGAACATTGCAAGAGTTGTGACTTACTAAACTGATGAAATAGAGCCTCGTGCCTCTCAGGTTTTACTGTATAGTTGGTCTGTGTTCCGATGATTCACTACACTAGTAGCCCTTAGGTTTTGGTTGGTGCTGCTGTTTGTGTGAAGGGTGGGAGGAGCAAGGTTAAGCTGAACTCAGAGAAAGAGTTTTCAATGGAAAGCCCAGCAGCTCTTGCTATCTCCTAGTCCACAGTGACAGTTTCAGCAGTCAAGCCGCTTGCTGGAACTTGGATCCAGACCACCATCCAAAGGCCCATGTGTTAAAGGTGTGGTCCCCAGGAAGGCAGCTACTGGGAAGTGGTAGAACCCTTGCGGCCAGATCAAGTGAAGGTTTTAGGTCATTGGAGATGCGTCCTTGAGAGTGATTGTCCCACCATGGCATCTTCTTCTCCTCTTCCCTGGCCATCAGATAACCAGTTTTGTTCTCCCACCCAACTCCAGCCAAGCATGCGGTCCTGCCTCATCAAAGACCCAAAAGCAACAGGGGCCATGGACTGAAAGCTGTAGAACTATGGAGCCGATAAAACCCATTCTCTTCGTGAGTTGATCAGCTCAGGTATTTGTTATGATGGCCAAAAGCTGGCTTAACACACTGCCAGAGAAAGCTAAACTCACAAGCTAAGAGCTGGCTTGATTCAATTCAACATGTTAAAATCCCTCCCTCAACCCAGTTCTCTGGGTTTTATTATATATGATCAAGTGCGTTTGAATGAAACTGTCTCCAAGTCCTCATTTTTATTTCATACTGACAATATTATTTTTATCAAGCTCATATTTCAAGAAGAGCTATTATTCTCCGGCTTTCCTGAACCAGGGGAAATTATCTTGTTCCTTCCCTTGAGCTTGAAAGAAAGCCTTTCCATAACTAATGTTTATCGGCGGCACAATTTCTTTTGGGGAAAAAAAGAGAGACAGAAAGAAACCTTGACATAGAAGGAAAAAGAATATCTGTGTTGGGATGCTAGAAAGACACCAAGAGAAACTTGGGGGAGGGGCTCCGTTCACAGAAGTTCTGTCCTCTGTTCTCTCCTGGGTATGGACAACTGGCCCTGGGTAGAGGGCTGTGGGGCCAGGCTTTAACACTTTCACTTCTGAATCATGAAAGGATCTCTGACAAAGGGCAGGGATAGCTTGAAGAGCAAGGAGTTGGGAGGTTAGTCAGGGCTTTCTGGAAAAATTGAAGCAATAGGATGTATACATATAATTAGAAAGAGAGACGGTGGAGGGGGCCAGATAAGATTTCAAAGAAGCAGCTTGTGATTACAGGGCTGGGTAGCCCTAAATCTAGAGGTCAGATCAGCAGGCTGGAAATTCCAGAAAGACTTAAAGCACAATTCCTCCTTTTCTGGGAAACTGTACTTTTGCTCTTAATACCCACAGTGAGCATGTGGAGGCCACCCACATACTCAAGGACAAATCTGAAGCCAACTGATGGATGATCCTAACATCTGCATAACACCTTCCCAGTAATGCCTAGATGAGTGTTTGACTCATGGAGTAATATCTATTAGAGTTTAAATATAAAATGTCTCCAAGAGCCAGGCAATGGTAGTACACACCTTCAAAGTCAGCCTGGTCTACAGAGAGAGTTCTAGGACAGCCAGGGCTACACAGAGAAACCCCATCTAAAAAAAACCAAAACCAAAACAACAAAAATCAAACAAACAAACAAAAAAGTGTCTCCATGAACTCTGTGTTTGAACACTTTGTTCCTACCTGGTAGTGCCATTTTGGAAGATTGTGGAACCTCAAGGAGATCAAGCCTCACTGAAGGAAGGGGACCACTAGGAGCGGCCCTTGAGATTCTGTAGTCTGGCCTCACTTCCTTCTACTCTCTAATAACTGACTGCAAAGACAACATGACCAGCTGCCTCATGCTCTTTTGTTTGTTTGCTTGTTTTTCGAGACAGGGTTTCTCTGTGTAGCCTTGGCTGTCCTGGAACTCACTCAGTAGCCCAGGCTGGCCTTGAACTCAGAGAGATCCGCCTGCCTCTGCCTCCCAAGTGCTGGGAGGCACTTTGCTTCATGCTCTTACCAACAAGCCGCCCCACCATGACCAACTGCAAGCCACAATTCTCCCTCCCTTAAGTTGTTTCTTTTAAGTATTTAATCACATCAAGGAAAAAGACAGAAACACCATACATGCTCAGCCAAGTGGACATATAAAACTAACCTACCAAGGGGATAGGAAGGGAGGTGTCTAGGAGATTTCAATATTTTAAATAGTAATCCCAGCCTCCTCCCTAAATAAAGTGTCTATAAAATCTCACAGTCCTGCTGTGGATGCCACTACACTTTNCTTCTGGTTTGAAATAAATTCTGGTGAGGATTCCTGGAAAGGGGAAGAAGAATGGAAAAGAGGAGACACAAAAGGGCCTCAGGGAGCAGTGCCTAAGGAACTTCTCTGAAGCATCTAATATTGAACTTCTAAGTCATTGTGGGGGAAGCTGCCTCGTCACTCTGAGACAGACACAAACCTGATGTGGTTGCATAGAAACCAGAGCTTCCAGTCACTGAGGACCCACCAACATCTCATGAAGCATCCTTAACAACATTGAAAAGGCAACTACCATTACGTTCCTCTACAGATAGGTAAACTGAGGCATCAGAAGGCCAAGCAGTTGCTCCAGCACCATCTGTACAATCAATGGGAGAGCTAGAATGCAAACCTAATTCTGCTCAAATCAAAACCCAGGCTCTTTGCAGACATGTATGGGAACAAATAAATGTGCTGTGCAGAGGGGACTTGAGATGCCCTGCTTTGGGATGTATGGTAAAGGGATCTGAGAAGCATCAGGAATCTTAGTAGAATGGAAGAGCAGTTTCCACTGCTAATAATTTACCTCATAACCAACCCTGAGTCGCTATAGATAGTTAATTTTCCAGAAGATAACGAATCCTTAGTTTTGTTTTGCTCCTGCCAAGCTCTGAACTTCNATCCAGTTCCGTAAGTCCAGTGCTGAAGTTTGTAAGGGAATGCAAGATAATATTTGGTGCGCTAATGAGCACAACTGTATTAACAATGCTACACAGAACTACAGAGGTTCTGTATGTGTTCTGCTACTGACTCATTTTGAATGGCATTCTCCTTGCGCCCAAAGCAATAATACTTTGATTGCAAACTATTTCCCTTACCAAATATACTCCTTCCCACAGAGAACGGCTACCATGGAAATCCACGCAATAGATTCATTTTTGTGGCACTGCATATCAAAGTTGACAACATAATTTTGACATTTGGTAAAAGTACGTCTTTGCCTACCTTCATGAGAAGACTTGCTTAGTAGCAGTTTTTTCTCGAATGCTACTATGGCACATATTTTATGCTGATATCAAAAATAGGGGTGAGGGATTTTGTCTTGGTTTATTTTATGTTATTTATTCGTTTTATTGTATGCAACTTGGACTCCTGAATGTCACAAACCTAAAAAGAAAACAGAAATAAGATTATAATTCTTTTAATTTACACCTCTATACAGCATTCACAATTATTAATGAAGTAATGATGACCAGTCCGTCTTGAAAACCCCTAACCTTGCACGCTCAGCACTCTCTCTGATCCAAGCTCTTTTGCAAAGATCACTCTGAATTGGATTCAGGAGAAACAAATTAGACTTATTTCACTCCAAGAAATTGGAACCATATTCAATAAAATAAGACCAAATTATGCTGGGAACTAGGATATGCTTGGTTCTGATTTCTTGTGGCAAAATAGTTCCAGATTACATCTAAAGTATACAATGTGGAGTAAACCCTCTTTATTTTTAGACATTGCAAATATCTCCTGCATTGTGTTCTGTGCAAAAGAAGGGGGGGCAGGAGAAGGAGTGGGAAATAGAGGAGATGGAAAACACACACACACTCACACACACACACACACACACACACACAGAGAGAGAGAGAGAGAGAGAGAGAGAGAAACTTCCCTTGGGACCTCAACATATTACTAGGTCCCCACAAGGTATGCTCGATATAAAAGATTTCCTTGGACATCATCCAAAGTTGTTTATCTACGAGATCACAAAAAGAACTAATTGTAAAAGAGTTTCCAGGTAGCAGTTCAGCATGGAGCTCTAGTAAATTCCTTTAAATATCTGCTGAACAGAATGTTAACATTTCTGATTGACAAAATATTTGTTATTTTACTCTCTCTACTCAAATGACAATTGCTTCAAAGTTATCTACTTTAAAATCATATACGGAGAAAAGTTCATGGGGAGACTTGTTCTTTAGCATGTTGATGAACTATTAGCACCTCAAAAAGCATATTTCATTCATTTTTTAAACATCTATCCTTGAAGGTATTGGTGGGTTCAGTTTCTAGATCCTGGTCATTCTCCAGCACTCTTTGTTACTATTTTGAGCTCAAGCCAAAGGCTGACTAAATGAATGAATGAATGACTGAACAATGAATGAACAATGAATAACAATGACTGTCCCCACTTACTCATGCCCACTGTCTGCACTAGGGATTTTATTGCTGTGATAAAACACCATAACCAAAAGTAACTTGGGAAGTAAAGGATTTATTTCAGTTTATAGATTGTAGTCCATGTCCAGAGAAGTCAGGGCAGGAATTCAAGGCAGGAGCCTAGAGGCAGGAACAGATGCAGAGGCCGTGGAAGAGTGCTGCTTACCGGCCCTCCACCACATGACTCACTTCCTTTAGTGAACTGGACCCTCTAAAACAGCAGCACCAGCCTAGACCAAGTGTTCAAGTGTATAAGCCAAGGGGGGCTTGTTCCGCCCAAACCATAACAACCCCTAGACGTGTGTAGTCCCAAATCAAATTCTACATCACAAAGAATGTTGGGCTAGGAATGACACTTGGGAATGAGAAAGAATACAGAGATATCAGTGAGGATGGTATGGATGAAAGACAGACAGGTAGCCACCATAAAGATCCAGAGAGAGTTATGAGGGTCTAGATCAGGGCAGGGGCTGAGCAGGATAAGAGTAGGAGATAATAGAACTGCATTTATCAAAAATGGGGAAGAGAAGGAAAGCATGGGAGGCATCCATAGTACCTCCCAATTTCTACCTTGAGCAAAAGAGAAATAGTGGGACTGTATATGTATTTTGGAAATGACATTAAGATGGTAAAATACAGCCAGGAGTTGTGGTGCACACTTTTAATCTCAGTACTCAGGAAGTAGAGGCAGATGGATCTTTGAGTTCAAGGCCAGCCTGAGCTACATAGTGAGTTCTAGGATAGCCAGGGCTACATAAAGAAACCCTGTCTCAAACAAAATGAAACAAAACCTTTAAAAAGATCGTGAAATGTATTGGTGTAAGTTGAATTTTGAGTATAATTTTTGTAGTATCTTTGAAACATCCAGATAAATTATCTAGTAAACAAAATAGAGAGTCCTTGCTTAGGGACATATGTCAAGAATACAGATGAATAATTCATGTAGTGTTGGGAGCCTTGGTCCAGAGAGTGAAGACCTGTGGCCTGGAATAAAACCAATTTGAAGCTACATGGGGTTTAAAGGGCAAGTAGGGAAGATAAAAAGATGAAGGAGCAACAGTTAGTGAGGCAAGAGAGCCAGAAAAGGATGAGGTCTGAGAAGTTGGGAAGGAGACCGCATCAAGACAAGGACCTGTCAACAGTACGAAATGCTCAGAAGTCAAAAGAGGTGACGCAACTAAGAAAGGTCAATGGGATTTGACATCTCAGAGGTTGATAATGCCCTTGACAGAAAACACTTTTCTGGGAGGTGGAGAAGTGGAACCCAAAGTTCAGTGGGCAGAGGGTGGAACGACAGAAAAATGGACATAGGACATGAAGATCAACTGTTTGGAAATTTGACCATGAGAGAAAGAAGAGAGGTTCCACATACATATTTAGAGGAGAATGTGAGGTCACAGAAGGATCTGCCTTAAGAGTGGAATACTTTGACCACATATAAAGGAATGCCTATATTATTAAATTGGCATCAAAATTCATGGCCTTTGTGGTGGTTTGAATAGGAATGGCCCCCATACACTCA
Organism: Neotoma lepida; assembly: GCA_001675575.1. Classification (NCBI taxonomy): domain Eukaryota; kingdom Metazoa; phylum Chordata; class Mammalia; order Rodentia; family Cricetidae; genus Neotoma; species Neotoma lepida. The sequence goes on along the minus strand of LZPO01116984.1, from coordinate 501,615 downwards.
TATATTAGAATTAGGAAGAATAGGATGTGTGGCCTTGTTGAAGGAAGTGTCTCACCAGGGATAGACTTTGGAGTTTCAAATGCTCAAGTCAAGCCCAGTGTCTCTCTCTTCCTGCTGCCTATGGATCTGGATGTAGAACTCTCAGCTATTTTTCCAGTACCACATCTGCCTGTACACTGCCATGCTTCCCACCATAATGACAGTGGACTAAACTGTAAGAAAGCTCCAATTAAATGTTTTCCTTTATAAGAGNAGCCGTGGTCAGGGTGTCTCTTCACAGCAATAGAACACTGATTAAGACAGCCTTCCATCCACATCTTTCACTGTATGAGTATATGAGCTCACTGTGAAAGTCTGAATAAGAATGGTCCACATAGGCTGCTACATTGGAATGCTTAGTCATCAGGGAGTGGCACTATTTGAAAAGGATTAATGGGTGTGGCCTTGTTAGAGGAAGTGTATCACTGGGGGTGGGCTTTGAAGTTTGAAAAGCCCAAGCCAAGCCCAGTTCTCTCTCTTCCTACAGTCTGTGGATCANNATGTAGCTCTCAGCTACTGCTCCAATGCCATGTGCACCACCATGCTCCCTGCCATGATAATAATGGACTACCTCTGAAACTGTAAGCGAGCCCTCAATTAAATGCTTTCCTTTTTAAGAGTTGTCTTGGTCCTGGAGTCTCTTCACAGCAATAGAACAGTGACGAAGACACTCACTGATTACACATGACCTTCTATAAATAAATGAACTATGTACAGAACCCAGAGTCTTATGGGACATAAAAGCCTGAACATGACACGTTGTGCAGCTCAAAGTCATGTCCAGAAGTAGAAAAGAACCACCTAGAGGAGACACAGCTTTTGCTTTGTAACACAGCTGTATGAAAACTGTATCCTAAAATGGTCTCAAAGGAATGGCTGTGGCCATGGATTTCCTCCANGCCTCCTTGCAATGTGCTCATCTTTATCTGGATAAAATGAAACTGCTCTCCACCTTCACTCTCAAATTCGAACTGGTTCCTAAGTGTAAGGCTTGAGGGCAGTGTGGCTCATGGGATCCCACCACTCTCTAAGATTTATACACCACTAATGATGGATGGAGGATGAAGAAAAATTTTGTTGTATGGCCACTGGTAAGGCACTCAGGCTAATAAAACGCTTTTTAAAAATCTTCTCATTTCTGCCCTAGCTAATATAAAATGGGATGTTTGTATGGTGTTAGGCTTTGTCATCATTCAGGCCTATCAGTAGCAGGGGATATCAAAATCCCAANGAGAGTTTGGCATCAGGACCATGTAGTTACAGGAGGGGTGAGTTCTATGGGCTCATTTGGAAGCAGGTGATCCAGACATCAAGAACCCTCTAACCTTTTCCATCTCTCACTCCTTCTTCCTCAGCATCCATTCCAAGTGATTTNCATTAGCTGAGCTTCAAGCCCTTTTGAATCACATGATGTCAGGTAAATGTAGTTGTCTTGTGCAGAGACAAAGAAGGAAGGGGGGGCAGAGGGCAACTGACTCAATATATACAGAGAACCCCCTTGTTAAGTTCCCAAACGTCAGTTCTTCTCCTGTTACTTAGAAAACACAGTGATTCCCTATTTACTCTCCACTGTCATAACACATTCGTCTGAAACCTTAAAGAAGCTTCATTTTGCATTGGTGTTTCCTGCTTGTTTTTCAGTTTTTTTGTTTGTTTGTTTGTTTTTCTGGTAAGCCACTACAATTGCTTGGCCTTGTGCACCTTTGTATAGCATGGCAACTGTACCATACCTTGCTGTACTGCACTTGCAAAAATGTCCTTTTCTAGATGTCATGANAAAAGAAGTCTCTACATGCTNAACTAATGTCATCCGCCTCCAAAATGCCTTAACTGTACCGGCAAAAGGAGCATTTCTTATTTTTTTAAAGCAGCTCTAACTGCATTGTTAGAGCAGCATCGTTAAAAGGATAATGACAGTGTTGGCCTCAAATAGATTTTCTTAAAATGATTGCTCTACCCTGTGGGTACTGGCAAGGCTGTNGGGAAGTTCTGTCAGGGTCAGCAGGTCCTTGGATGCTGCTCACCACAAGGCTGTCTGTCTGATCCTCTACCTCCTTTTTCTTATCCACACACACAATATCTAGTTTTAGATATCAGTCCTTGATCTTATGCCTTTATCATGATCCTTTTTTATTTTAATGGTCAATGCTTAGTTTTCCTATTAGGCCAAGAGTCATGGCTTCATTTTTTTTTTCATCTTGATGGGAATTTTCTTATTCTAAGATTCAAACACACATTGGTTTTAAGAATATTACCATCCCAGAAGCTGACAGTCTGGTTATGAAACCACAGGTCTGCATATTGCACCCATCTTACCTTAGGGGAAGCTAAGAAGTTTGGCCAAGGCTTGCAAGCTGGGAGAGAGTGGAGCCCAGCCGGTCAGGTTGCTCAGCTTGGCTGTCACCCCGCCAGTCTGTGTCTGAGGNGTGAGAGATCATCCTGGGTTCTTCATTGGTCTAAGGCTGTAGGTAGGAATCAATGTGGAACTGAAACTTGACTCTGAAAAAGGAAGGTGCTTGAATTAAAGAGAATCTAACAGGAAGTCAAAAGTACTGATTTGACATAGGGCTACAGAGAAAAAGGCTCAAAGAGATCCCTGAAGAATGGAAACTGCTAAGCAGGGGAACTTTAAACTTAAAAAAAAATATGTATGTTTACTTGTGTCTGCATGTGTGTAAATGTGTGTGTGTGTGTGTGTACACGTGTGTGTGCATGTGTGCATGTGTGCATGAGTGTGTGTGTGGGTGCACATGAGAGTTTTTCTGAACTTTCAAGAACCAGTTCTCTCCTTCTACCATGTTGATCCCAGGGACTGAACTCAGGTCATCAGGCTTGGTGGCAGGCACCTTTACCAGCTGGGCCAAACTCTCTGGTCCTGGATAAGAAACTTGATAACCACCTTTGTCTCTTTGTTGGGCAAAGAGAATGCTGTTTTAAGAATTGGTTTATATAGGAGTAAAACCAGAGTCCATATTAATTGTTTTACTTANTTTCTAAGCAATTCATGCCAACACAGCCCTTTAGCTATGCCTGAGAACTATGTATGCTTAATTCCTGTGGCACTCCGTAGCTCAACAGTGATGTGGGCCCAGTGATTGGAAAGCCTTTACTAAATTTTGTTGATGGTGGGCTTCAGCTAATGTCATTGGGTTGACAGACCACCGTGTCAAACCCACCTGAAGTTATCAAGCTAATGGTTTACATAATGGAACATAAAGCTGTTCCCTCCTTGTCTCTGTTTAGAAGGATGTTCTACATACCAGATCAAGTCTGTGAGCACTTGGTTTCTCTCCTAAGTAGTGCAGGGAGGATAGATGGAGGCAAATTGAAACACTTCTCTGCTGTGTTACCTTTTCAACTCATTTGTTTACAATTTATCAACCACTTACACTTTACAAAGAAAAATTCCCCAAGATTTATTGCTTGGGAAGGTGATACAGAGAGTGTGAGAGAGAATCACTAATAAATTGATGGAGAAGTACTTTGTTAATACAGAGTGCTATTGAAATGCATCATGAGGAGNANCCTCTTCAAGGTCATGCCCAAGAAGATACTAGACACCTGGCTGCCTTGTTCTTCATCGTACAGACCCTGCATACAAAGCCTGAATAGAGTGTGTCTTTAACCCCACTTAGAATCTTCAGAAAAGGTCCCTACTTATCGCCAGACAATGGACTAGCTCCAGTTAACAAAGGAGAACAAATTACAGAGCAGTGTTTCTCTACCCTTAAGGAGCAAGGGAATCACCTGGAATCTTGTTAAAAAGAAAGTTGGAGTTCAGAAAGTCTGGGATGGAATCTGAGGTGTTGTAGGCTTCTGGGTGATGCTGATGCTGCCAGTCTAAGATGCTGTACNGGTTAAAAGAATGTAGTGAGATGCATGGAATTATGTAGTCAACAGGACTTCAACAGCAGGAAAAGACAATTTCTGAAGAAAGACAGCATTTTTCATTTGTCAAGCATCCAAAATACAAAAATAAAAGCATCCACATATGGGTGCCTAGGAGGAGAAAGTGTAATTGGACTTTCCTTTGGACCACCATGTCACAAATAATGACATGGAGACTAACTATTAATTATGAAATCTCGGCCTTAACTTAGGCTTGTCCCACTAGCTCTTATTATTTAAATTAACCTATTTGTATTAATCTATGTTTTGCCTTGTAGCTTTTTACCTTTCTTTAACTCTGTATGTTCGATTTCCTCCGTGTCTCCTTGGCATCTCTCTGGCATAATTCACACACCTAGATTCATACTCNTCTTTCTCTCTCTCTCCAGAAATCCTGCCTATCTCTCCTGCCTAGCTATTGGCCATTCAGCTCTTTATTAAACCAATCAGAAGGCGCCTTAGGCAGAGACATATCTTTACAATGTACATAAATATTCCTCAACAAGAAAGGACATANGGAATTAGAGTTTAGGAAAAGAATAATTTTTTAGAAACTATGACATGTGTCATTTGATGNCATGACATAGTTCATCAAACTCATATGGATGAAATATATAGATGAGATCTCACACATCTCAGTACTAGGTATATTATCATCCTTAATAAATGTAAAGTCCCATTTTCAGTTTGTAAATAAATTCATTTGTTCATTTGCTTCTATCTCCATTTTTCCTACCACAAATATATTTCTAATGTGTTGGGTGTATATCCTTTTTATTACATAAGTTATATCATTTCTTTATGAACTTCANTTGAGGTTAAAGCATGCACCCAGGAAGGTGAAATAACCTTTTAATTACAAAGTTTTCTGATTTTACATGAATGTATTCACCTGTGTAACCAAATCAAGTCATAGAGACTTACTCTGCAGTTCTTAGCATGCCTTTGATTTACAGAAATGACACTACATACGCAAGAGAAATCATTGTGTTTTGCCTCATTTCACAGCACAGTGTTTTCAATGTCGAGGTATTTACTCCAACTACTTCTTAGGATTAGGTTTGTGTAGCTGCCGCATTTCATTTGATGTTGCCCGACAAAGGACGTCTAAATTGATTCCGATCTTTTACCACGAATAATGTTAGAACAAACATCCTCATTTCTTTTATGGATCCGTGTAAGATCTTTTTGGCTGGCATACACAACCAAATAAGCAAGTGCCAGGTTGCATGGAGTGTGCACATGTACCCTTTAACTAGGACTTACCAGTGCTTTTCATCCACCGGCACTTGCGAGTCTCTTTTATCTTGAATCAAGTTTATAAATGCAGAGTGTATTAAACTGGACCTAGATAGCCAAGTTTCACTGAGGTTAAACATGGAGTCTGCCTATAAATAGCAACTCATTCTTTGACTGAAAAACTCTTAACCACCATGAAGAATACAACAATGGAGAAGATAAAATCTCAGCCCCCAGGGAATTTATTTTCTAGGTAATTAAAACCNTTAAGTGGTTGAGATCACTTAGGAAGAATAAGTGGGAAAGAAAATGAACAGAATTTAAAAAGAAGAAAACACTGTTCTGAGGGATATCTATAGATTTTCTTTTTTCTTTCACTCTTTAGGAGTCTGCCACCCAGCTCCCAAATAAATACACAGAGACTTATTTTTAGCTATGAATGCCTGGCCTTAGCTTGGCTTGTTTCTATTCAGATTTTCTAACTTAAATTATTCCATTTCTCTTTAACTACATTTTGCCTCTGGGCTTTTTACCTTTCTTTATTCTGTATATCTTTCTTTCCTTCTCACTCTGCGGCTGGTTGTGTGGCTGGGTGGCTGGCCCCTGGCGTCCTCCTTTCCTTTTCCTTTTCTTGCTCCTTGCTCTTCTCTTCTTCCTAGATTTCTCCTGGCTGCCTGCCAGCCCCACCTATCCTTTCTCCTGCCTAGCTATTGGCTGTTCAGCTCTTTATTAGACCAATCAGGTGTTTTAGACAGACAAAATAACACAGCTTTACAGAGTTAAACAAATGCAACATAAAAGAATATAACACATCTTTGCATCATTAAACAAATATTCCATAGCATAAATGAATGTAACACATCTTAAACTAATATTCCACAACAGATGCCAAAACAACAACCACAACAAAAAACAAGGGGGAGCTGGGCATGGTGGTAGATGCCTGTAGTCCCAGCACTTGGGAAGTAGAGGCAGGAGGATCATGGGTTCAAGGCNATCTTCAGCTATATAGGGAATCTGAGGCCAGCCTGGGCTATGTGAGACTATATCTCAAGAAGACAGAAAAATAAAAAGAACCAGGAGGAAGTAAGGATACAGGAGTGAAGAGAGGATATCAAGGGTGGGTCAGGGTCTCAGAGGGTAGAAAATTGGGTCAGCAGGAAGGCTCTGATGGAAAATCAAAGAACATAAAATCACAAATACCTTGTAATACCAGTCACATCCCCTCTGCATGGTAAAAATGTCCCTAGTCCAAGCCCATGNATCCCCACTTTCCTTCAGTCCATTTGAATTATTTTTACATACATTTATTTATTTATTTCAGGGGAGGGTTTCACATGTGTACCACAGAGCACATGTGGAGATTAGAGGACANCTTATGGGAGTCAATTCTCTTCTTCTACCATGTAGGGCCCAAGGATCAAACTTAGGTTATCAGGCTTGGTGACAAGTGCCTTGAATCAGTTAGTCATCTCACCATCCTCACCAGAATATATTCTTCACCAGAAACTCCTTCCTCCTTCAGTGAACAAACTTGGGTCTTCCATCCCATAAGAGCATTTGCTCTGAACTCTAGGGTAAATGCTACTTTGGGATCAAGGACTAAATTTGATGATTATTCTGAGGAATGAGAGTCTTGTCATATCCAAGAAGTTGGCCAAGCCATGTGAATTTAACAAAATTTGTCCATAGATTTCAAATAGGTTTGGAAGGAGAAGGCATTAAAGGACTCCCCCTCTATTCTGAAGGTTGGAAAGAGAGCTTCAAATGTCNTATGACTGCTATGACTTTAAGATGATCTCCTTTCTCCACTTCTTTATCATATCCCATGTGTTAAATCATTGTATCATCACAGAAACTCCATTGACTTGGGCCTGGCCCTGGCTATTTCATGCCTGAACCATGGTACAGCCTCAGACTAGCCCTCGCCTCAACTTCTGCACATGGAGCATCTGAACAGCCTAGACAGCATCACCTGAGCAGCTTTTCTAGCCCCTCAGCAGGACCCCTGTGTGTCAGATGCACAGCCTAGCTCCACCTCCTGTAGAACTACCAGTTCCCATCATTTACAACACTCATCATCTGGTCCTGCCATTGGGCTCTTCTGGTTTCCTTTTTGTTGCTACAATTAAACACTCTGACCAAAAGCAACTTACAGAAGGAAAAGGTTATTTGNCTAAATAAATAAAAGACCACATGCTCAGGGAATGGTGCTGCCCACAGTGGGCTGGGTCTTCCTATGTTAGTTAATTACTATGACAACCCCCACAGACATGCCTGTCGTTTTAACTTTGGCACAGTGGCTGTGCCTTGATATTCTCCTATCTCAGCCAGCAATTGCAACTCTGCAGTTACTGGCTTGCTTCTAACTATGGTCTGGCNGCTCAGGCCACAGCCTGACAAGAATTATGCTCCCACAGGTACTGGCCCTGTCACTGCTGCTAAAGGTAGCTATAATTAAATCTCTATCTATCGTTCTAATTAGGAATAAGACTTGATATTCAAAGGTTGGGGTGAAAATCTACGAACAACTTCTCTCCTTGTTGGCATCCATGGAAGACCCATGCTTCTGCTTCATCAGAAAGACCAACCTGCGCCACTCCAAACTCCACCCTGCTACTTTCTGCGACTATATGATTACTTTCTATCAACTAGTTGCTAATGCAGCCTCCTGACCCAAGGTTAATTTTATTTAATTAACACAAATGCAAACTCGGGGTTCACAGTGAGATCAAATATCCCCCAACACATGCCCCACAAGCTAATCTGATTTGGGCTGTACTTCAGTTAAGAGGTCCTTCTCAGAGATCCTAGACTGTGTCAGGTTGACAGTCAGAGCTAACTGAAACACTGACCTAATTGAAGTTCTAATAAAACACAACCTTCTCTGCCCTCCATTCCTGTGCCTGCCACTTATGTGTTTGAAAGTCACTACTCCGTCCAGAGTCCATCAGGTCCCAAGGCCTCCACCTCTCATTGCTCTATCTTATTCCTAGANCAACAATTCTCATACTTACTAGTTTTCAGACTCTTTTGCATACTCAAAACTATTAAGAACCCAAAGAGCTTTTGTCCAGTGGGTGATGAATTTTATCAATATAATTATACTTACCAATAAATTATCAGTAATTAATCTCTACAGTATAAACTAATGAAATTTCTCAATATTTATTTGCTCAGTAAAAATAAAGCATATTCCTTGTTATCATTAAAACACATTTTTATGAAAAATAACTATTTCTCCAAATGAAAAACAGTAACAGTGGCAACATTTTAGATGTATGCAGATTTATTTACTATTTGGTTTAACAGAAGTATCTGAATTCTCAGACCTGTTTCTACATTCAATCTTTCGTGATATCANTTCTGTCATTTTGTTTTGTTTCTGTCTTTGTCCTTTTTGATTGAGGCAGAGAAAAGAAGTTCAGCCACACGGATATTACCTACGTAGTAGGTAAAGGAAGGAGAGTTTTAATGGGATTCTTCTTTTAATATTTATTTTTATTTTATATGCATTGGTATTTTGCCTGCATGTATGTCTGTGTGAGGGTGTCGAGTACCCTAGAACTGGAGTTAAAGACATTTGTGAGCTGCCATGTGGGTACTGGGAATTGAACCCAGGTCCTCTGGAAGAGCAGTCAGTGCTCTTAACTTGGGATTTTTTTATAAAAAGATAAATGTAGACATTCCCTTCTTATACTAAAAACTTCTCATGCGACTAAAAGTGGTAGCTCTATTTTAAAAAGATTTGTTCATGTTTATTTTAAGTCTGAGTGTGTTTTGCCTACATGAGTTTGCATGCCACATTTGTGCAATGCCCACAGAGACCAGAAGAGGTCATTGGATCCCTGGAATTGAAGTTAGGGACAGTTGCAAGCTGCCAGGTGAGTGCTGGGAACTGAACCCCAGTCCTCTGCAAGAGCAGNAAGGCAGCAGCATCCCCAAAGTGATAGTTTCTTAAAATCTAAGCTTAAAATATGGAATCTGAAATCTTATCAGTAAACTTTTCATACTTTATTACATTAAAATCCATTGATTTATCTTGTACTTTGAATGGATTTTTACTTACTTATGATATTTTAGCATTGAGAACTAAAACATTTAGAAAATATTGATCCACTGAGTTATGCAGAACTTCTAAATGTTGACTCATTGATTACAGAATATATATATATATTATATATACCCCAAGCATCCATCTCACCCACAATCCCATCAGAAGAGTCTTCAGGCATTGAGAAACTGTCAAGCTTATGATGGTGAATACAACTTTTCCAGAATTCATTGTATTTGAAAGCTAGAATTGTTCAAGGAGTAACTGAAATGTCAGTTGTTTTCCTTGAACTGATAAGCTCTCTTTGTTCATTTTCAAGAAACTGCTTGGCCAATATCCAAGCCTGAATAACCATAGTTTATCTGTCAGTCATGTGATAAGTGGAAACAGCATACCACCACCACATCTCCACCCTAAAGACATATCCACTGAGAACCTGTGAATGTTTCTATTTATAGAAGGGGAAAAACTAACTTTCTTAAGGACCATAACGGTGGGCTTATTCTGAACAGCCCAGGTAGTTCTACATACAGTGATAAGTCCCTTATAAGAGAGAGACAGAGGGAGATCCAAAAGGAAGACAAGAAGACACAGAGATACAAAGACAAGACGGGCATATAAAGAAAGNGGCAAAGACCAGAGTAATGTGAGATCACCAGTCAACGGCCACTAAAGCCTGCTCATCACTAAGAGAAAAAANGAACATATTTCCCCCCAGAACCTTAAAAGAAATAGCACAGTTCTGCCAGCCCTTGGACTTTTGGCTTCCAGAGAACAAGAGAAAATATATTTCTGTTTAGTGACACAGGCTGTGATAATTTTCTACAGCAACCTTAGGAAATAAGATGTTTTTCCTTTCAAGTGAAAACTTATTGTTCCACGACAAGGCTGCTAGTTTAGCTAGTAACCTAAACAACCACATAATTACTTACAGCTATCATATTTTAATGTGGAGCCACAGTGTTTATTCACAGCTCTTATTTAATGATTCAAAATATTAAAAAAGATATGTACTCAAGAGTTGAGCCTGAACAGGGAATGTAGCACAGTGGTAGAACACTTGCCTAGCATGCATAAGGCCCTGAGCTCCAAAGCCAGTACAACCGTCCCCTCCCAAAATTGAGACTTAATAAATTAAGAATTAGAAATGTTTCATGAAGAACATTCTTGGTTGAAACTGATATTTCTTAGTGGTACTAAAGAATACCAATAGTACAGTGAATGCCACTGCTTTGGGTTCTTGCTCTGGTACCAGAGTAGAGATCAGAACCCAACCTTGGAGATCATTTCTCAGAAGCTATACACCTTAATTTTTGAGACAAGGTCTCTCACACTGGGATCTACAGCTTGCCAATTTGGTTATGTTGGCTGGCTAGAGGGCTCCAAGGATCTGCTTCTTTCTGCCTCCAAAGCAGCCCAGGACCCCTCCCTTCCTCTCATGTTATTGCTGGAATAGATGTCCCCAAGCTTCTTACTTATCAGAGGCCACATGGACCTGTTGCCATATTTATACTTGTTGTCATACTAGGAAATGAGTTTGACAAAGTAGTCATTGAGGGCAGTGCCAGCCTCAGTATCAGAAGTAGAAGAGTGTGTGTTTCTATTAAGGTCACCAGAGACACCCTGGTCCTCAGTATAGCCCAGAATGCCCATTAGGGGTCCCTCCAATGCCTACTCCACCACCTTCTTGATGTTATTATATTTNGGCCTTTCTCCAGACAGCAAGCCAGTTCCATGACAGGCGTATTGGGATGGGAACACAGAAGGTCCTGACACTGGGCTTCAGCTCTGNAATAACCTTACCCACAGCCTTGGCAGCACCAGTGGATGCCCTACAGCCACCATACCACAGTTTCCCAGAGAGGCTTCCACAGTCTTCTGGGTGGCATTGATGGCATGTACTGTGGTCATAAGTCCTTTGATGATGCTGAAGTTGTCATGGATGACCTTGACCANGGAGCTGAACAGTAGGTGGTGCAGGANCCATTGCAGACAATCTTTAGTGAGTTGTACTTCTCATAGTTCATAACCATCACAAANATGAGGACATCAGCAGAAGAGCAGAGATGATGGCCCTTTAAATTCCACCCTTCAAGAGGACCCTGGCCTGTGCCATGGTAGTAAGACACCAGAGGAATCCACAGCATACCCTGCACCAGCATCACTCCACTTGATATTGGTGGGATCTCAATTCTAGAAGGTGGAGACAGTCTTCCCATTGATGACAAGCTACTCAGTCTTATGTCATGGAATTTGTGGTAGGTAGAGTCAAAATGGAACATATAGACCATGGAGTTGAGATCAATTAAGTGGTCACTGATGGCAGCAGTATCTACTTTGCCAGAGTTGAAGGTAGCCCTGGTAACCAGATGCCCAAAATGGCCACACCCATTTACTCCAACCCTTGCCATCCTGTCTCAAGCATGGGGCTATTGCACAAAAAGATGTGCAGAGAGGTGGGTGATATTATCATACAAATCTCAGTCATTTAATATGTCTCCCCTCCAAAAAAAAATCAGCTAGTTTAAAAGATTCCAATAATGTAATATTGAACTGTTGCTATATATTGGTGTCTATCATTAAGTTCTTTGTTTAAACAAGAAGAAAAGATGTGAAGTTTTNTCTCAGTANAGAATTCATTATGTCTAAATGGACTATATACTGAACATATATTTCAGAAATATCAGTTTGAAGGATGCTACGTGCTTATTCTGCCAAGGCTACTCTTCTGTTTCTGCCCCCGTACTGCTTCTGTCTCTTATACACATCTAGATGTGTATAAGAGACAGGTCCTCCATCATGGCTAGATGCCATGGTAACTTAATTATAGAGATCTCTCTCCCCACATTTGACTACAAGCTCTGTGAAAGCAGAAACTGTCTATCATTGTACCCCAGGACTCAGGCCTGGCACCTGCAAATGCTCACTATCTATTTGTTAATTGACATTTCACAGTAGATGAGATACATGGAAAAATTCAGATCCAATGTACACATNCCACATATGGAACCTGTGCTGCTAACAGAAGCAGAGCTCCCAAGAAGAAGGTCCAGCTCCCACGATGAGGTACTTGGTCTATTAAGTATTTATGGAATAGCAAACAGCAGCAACTCACTAGCCTTGGAGCTGAATACCTGAGAACAGGAAACAAAGCCAAGTCCCTGCCCTTCTGCATCCAATAATGCAAATCCTACAACACTCATGAAACATTTGAGAAAGATGAAGCTATGGAGTTCCATAAAACAAAAGCAGGGTCCCCCCAGGGAGCCCAGGCTTTGAATAAGGATGCTGAACACACCTGTTCCTCCCTTTATTACCGAGCAATTGAATGCAGACGGTGAAGTTGGGGAGCTTGAGGCCCAGATTTTTAAGCATAAAGCTCANAGGCCATGCAGTGTGTAATGAAAAATAGAAAGTTAACAAGAGTGGAAAGAATTCTAAAAAGCATCTATGCACAATGTATTCAAATACCGACTCATGAATGATAAACAAATTCTTAAATCCTTTTCTGGATATAAGTGCATGGTCCAAATAGTTGTTTTCAGATCTGAAGGTAAATTTACCAGCTCCTGCACCTAGAAGAGATAATTGCNTACATGTACCTAAGCGACTTTGCTGTGTGATCTAATTAATCCACACACTGTCATTAAACATCCAGCTCTTAGAGTTGGCAGCTAGAGTCCCACCCTGGCTCCTTCCCTCTGGAGACGTCCTCCAGATCCCCTGCAACTTTGCCGTGTCTANGGTGCAGGAGCCCAAAGCTACAGGCCACCCAGTGTCTGCCACACTTTCATTTACCACTACCCTAGCAGCCAGATGTAAGAAATATAGGGTGCCCAGTGGGCTTTGAATTTTAGTCAAATGGTGAGTNACATGGTTACTGTGTCTCAGAATAGGCGATTCCTACCCATCATTCATGGCTGAATCAGATGCCATGGCCTCTGTTTGCTTACATTCTGACCCGATCACAGAAGGATCTCTGAGCGCCATCACACCAGATCTGTGGTTCTCCTTCCTGGCTTGTTCTTTCCTGTCTCATAACACATAACAGTGAGTCATGATCATTCCTCACTTCTCTATGAGACGCAAGCTCCACATCTCCAGAGACCTATCCCCTGAGAGTGCCCCCAAATCACATCCNCCTCTACTAAGATATATCAGATTGTTGAAACTATGAGGGCTAAGAAAAGGAAAGCCCAAATGTGGCATGTTGAGCTCTTTGAATTCAAAGAACTGGGAAGGAGTGAGAAGCTGCCTCAGGATCAAGGTCACTCTTTCCTCATCACCCACTCACCACTCTCCTCACCCAAATCCCAAATACACAGGGGGGCTTTCTCTGTGATCCCTTGTGACCTAAAGTTTGCATCTACCNAAAAGGAGCTCAGTGGGATTCAATCTTCCTACTGGGAGACTTATTAGAAGGGAAGATTAACCTCTTCTCACAGAGGACACTGAAAGCCAGTCATCATACCTCGTGCCCAAAGGTACTTTGTCCCTGGCCACTGTCTGTTCTCCAGGATTACTCAGCCCTCTAAAAATAATTATCTTCACTCTAAAAGTCCTGTAGGCCCTCCTCACTTCTCTTTTCCCTATGAAGAGAATATGTAAGCTTCAGCTACCTGAACTTTACTTTGTTTTGCATTTTGTGTTGTTCTGATGCACATATGCACATGCTAATGAATTTTTGTGCATTTTCCCTCTCAAACTGCTTACCTTCCATTCCCCACTCCCCTTAGCTAACTCACTTGCCAAACCTATTGAGGGAGGGTTTGAATTTCCCCTATGGAACCTAGACTTTGCCCTATTCTGGAATATACATCAAGCCAGAGCCAGAGTCTATGCATGGGAAAACTGTGACTTGAAGCTGCAGGAGTCACTCTCCCTTACTGCACTAGCATGGAAAGAGAAGATGAGAGACATTTCCAAGCAATAAGGAAGTAAGGGAGTATTACCCAGGGAGAGTATGGGAAACACAAGATTTACATAGGAAAACATTTCNGAGTATGTTCAGTCAAGGAGTATATCCTTGAGCATGTCCAGTTTAAAGTCATAGTTCAACAAGGAAAGACTATGAACACACTTTTCAGCACGCTTAGTTCAAGGCCATGGGACACATGCTTGAAAATTTAAAATAGAAGGCAGGTCCACTCCTGGGCACACTACCTCGTATGGCAGCTAGGGATGCCAAAATACCTCTGAAGATACTCAGCTTGAATCGCAAAGATGGCGGACAAGAGCACCACTGGGCGTGCTCATGAACTGTATCATAAAGATTTAGCTTCCAAGAAAGGGAAAGGACATTTTGAAAATGTGTTAATATAGTTTCCCTCTAAACTTAGAGGCTAACATTCTGAAAGATAAAATTGACTGTCATCTGTTTCATAAATTCATTCTACTTTTCTCTCTAAAACTTTATCAAAAGTAAATGTCTTTTGGGAATATAACTCAATGGTAGAGCACCAGCTATGAGGCCATGGGTTCCTTCCCCAGCAACACACACACACACACACACACACACACACACACACACACACATACACACAAACACACACACATACACACACTCCAAAATACTTCAACAAGAATCCTAAAAGTACTTACAAATCAATAGCAAAATGAAAAAAATGCTGTAGCTAGTCAGGTCATGATCTATACATTCACAAGACACACAAATAGACAAAAAGACACCTCAAGAAATTCATCTTTATTATTTTTCAGATAAATGACACCCCCTCCTGTAAATCAGAAAATATAGATATATATTGAAATATTGAAGCCCTGGCTTTGATAGCAGCACATCCAAGTGTGCACTCGTGTCACGTGGCCTTGGGAAGCACACACTTGGAGGGTGTCTCTGCAGGAAGTTTGTTAATTCATGCCCACAGCCTTTGAATGCATCCCTATTTTCCGACTTAGCGATTTTGTTTCNTTAAAAAGTTCCTCATGAGAACATGTCAGACAAGNGAGATTTTCCACTACTTTACTATTTTTAAACAAAAAAAGAATGTGTGAAAGAAATAAATGTCTACTGATACAGAAATGACTAAGTAAAACATANAACGTGTTTTAGCTAGCTTTCAATGACTACAACAAATGTAATATAATCAACTTCTAAGGAGGAGGGGCCTATTTTGGCTCACGGTTTGGGAGCATTAAGTCCATGGTTACTTGGTCCCATTGCTTTTGAGCCTGGAGCAGCACAGCACACCATGATGCAAGGGTATGGCAGAGAAGACTACTCACCTCATGGCGACTGAAAAGCAAAAAGGATGAGAAAGAAGGGGCTGGAATATCAGTACCGCCCCCTCAAAGGCATGCACCCAATGACTTAAGTTCTTCCACAAAGCTCCACCTCTTACAGGTACTACCACCTCCCAGTAGCACCATAGGCTGATGACCAAGCCTTTGACACATGAGCCTTTGGGGAACATTTACCCAGATCATAGTTAAGTACATGTCAGGAGTGATTATTATGTAATAGNAAGTCAGGTTCTCAAAAGAGTACTGTGTACTCTTGACCAGAAAACACTTGTACTGATTGGATAGGTTGGTTTATGGTGTGAGAATAATTTCAACAGCTCAGGAGCTTAGTAGGTGCCACACACACACACGTTTCTCCCTTTCATAGTACATAGCCAAATAAGATTAGGCAGGTTGGAAATAGGGAGACTTCCTTCATAACAATCACTCAGTGATCCCAACTCTCAGAGAAACATAAGTGACGTCTTCTCATTCATAGATATAAATGTAGAAGACCCTTTAAACAGCTTAGGGGCTTGGTCTATGAAATTAGGGACAACTCTTATTTTCTTTAAACATATTCATACTTTCTAAATATTCTACAAGGAACACATTAATTTCCATACAAAAGAAAACAGGGTTTTATGTTGTGATATTAATCTTGCTATGTTGTATTCTCTTGACTTTAGGAAACAAATATTTCTTCTGCTTTGTTTAGCAAATTGCTTATAAGATTGTCTGAACTTGACAACAATAATGAGAAGTTTGGGGGCTGGAGCAGTGATTTAGTAAGAGTAGGATCTGAGTTTGAATCCTCAACACACACATAAAAAGCTGGATAGGCAGAATGTCCTTGTAACTCCAGCACTGTTGGAGGAAGAGACCAGAGGTTTGCTGGGACTTGCTGGATACTCACCTAGCTGCAGGTTCAGTGGGAGACCCTATCTCAAAGGAACAAGGTGGAGACTGATAGGGCAGGACATACGATGTCCTCANCTGGCTTCTGTGTGCATGGACACACAAACTCACTGTGATGGGATGTTTTAATTACCAAGTTAACACAATATAGAATCAGCTGAGAAGAAAATCTCAATAAGGGATTGTGTCCATCAGGTTGGCCTGTGGGCATGTCCATAGAGAATTGTCTTAATTTTGTTGTCTTGATGTTAGACGACACAGCCTAAAAGCGGGCAGCACCATTCCCTGGGCTTTGGTCCTGGGCCGTGTAAAAGAGGAGAAGGTGAGCTGAGCAGCAGGCATGGATATATTCTCCCTTTGCTCTTGACTGTAGGTGTGACTGGTGCTTCAAGCCCCTGTCACCTTGGTTTCCCCACAACAATGGAGTACAACCTAGAATTATGAGCTAAAGCAAGCCATTTCTCCCCTAAGTTGACTGTGTATGAGTATTCTTATCACATACAAGAACTGCAAAGGAAACTAGGCCATCAGCACACAGGAAGAGGAGGAGGAGAAGAAAAAGAGGAGGAGGAAGAGGAGGAAGTTTTTATTTAGAGGCATTGGGACACCTCATGTGAACATANCTCTATCCATAAAATGAGAACAACGTGATTATTTTCCACATCTAAGGAGAACAAATTAATAATTGTTCAGTTAAAACCATTTGTGTTTGGGGGGAAATGTGCTCATCAGACACAAAGCATTGGAATGGTTTCTTCTGCTCTGATAATTCCCTNTGTCACAGATTAGATAATGTCCAGCTACCACTTAGCCAAAAGATATGCATTATTCACATGATTAATCCCTAAAGAAATAGAGACCTTTCCAAGTAGTTCAGAGTTAGAGAGGAAAAGATTAACTCAAAATATTTATCTTCCAGTGAATGGGTTTTATTCTTNGTTATCAAGTCCATTCTTGATATCACTACGTCTTCCTTGGCTAACTCAATTCTTGGGAATTACCTTTCTCTGAAGCCTTGTTGCTCACACAGTCTGTATCACATGACTAACCTTGAATTATTGAACACCTTGCTACAAGTGACAATTTCCAGAGTCCAGTTTATTCCCAAGAAAGGCAAGAGCACTCTCAACTTCTCTTTTGTGCCCCTTTCACCATCTAGCTCAGCACTGCTGGATAAATACTTGCTGACTTGACCTGAACCCTTTGGGAGGAAAAGTAAGCTCTGGGTGTGAGCGTGGCTCCTCAAACACACCTAAGACAAATGGCTTTACACTCACACAGGCCATTCAAATGCTATCAATTGACAGATGAAATCCAAGCAAAGAGACACAGAGGATTAGAAATGGCAGCAGAATAAAGCTTGACCCTTGGGAGCAGAATTGAGATTCCATTATTAAAAGGAAAAGAAAAGAAAGAAAACCACAGGAAATATGTATTCAAAGAGGAAACACTGCTTTATAAACCTGTCAGTCTATCCACCGTTGCTTTTTTTTTTTCTTG
>LZPO01116984.1:457555-482997 GCA_001675575.1 Neotoma lepida | reverse complement strand
GCCCAAGGAGACACAGCCCAGTAGTGTTTTTTGGGATGATATATGGACACAAGATATGACTTTAATAATGTATCCAACTGGCCTCAGATAATGCAAAATCACACATACACTCTCTTCTGTGAGTGTGTGCCGTGTGTGTGTGTGTGTGTGTGTGTGTGTGTGTGTGTGTGTGTGTGTTGTATTGGTGGTTGCATGTATGCCTATATAAAAGTATGTGGNAGTCAGAGGGTGGTGTTAAATATTCCCCTCAATCACTCTCTACCTTAAGTATTTGAGACAGGATTGANAGATGAACCTGGAGCTCTCTGACAAGCTAGCTAGCAAGCTTCAAAGATCCTCTTGTCCCCACCACCCAGTGCAGAGATTGCATATGCACACCACACCATTGTTTCTTCTATGGCTGCTTAGGATCTGAACTCAGGTCCTCATGCCTGTGTACTTACCAACACTGTATCAACAGAGCCACCTTCCCAACTCTAGGAAAATCACGTTTTTTACACAAAANCTACTATCATCTTGCATTTAAAATGATTCCCACCACTACCACCCCCTGTGACTTCTTAGCTGTAAGTATAAGATTTAATCACGCTGTTAGGCTCTGTGACTTATAGAGATCATCAATCACAATGTATTTTTAGTCGAGTAGTCTCTGTCACAGTGTTAAGAGACCAGAGCCACTGGCACCTAAAGAAGGAAAAAAGAAAAATACTGTTTATAAAAGTACTTTGGAGTACAGCTTACTAGAGGAAACAATCCGACCCTCTCTCTGTATTTGCTTTCTCACCAGAGTGGAGGTGGAAGCCGTTGTGGTCTGTTTCCACCATCATTTCTTCTNCTCTACTGGATGAAGAGCAGCACATCCTTTACCTATAGCCTCTTTTTAGCTACACAGATAGCAACCACTTATGTTAGATTCAATGCCACTCTTGTTTTACTCATCATGAATGGTAACTCTGAAGAAGTACGAGGTGTGTGGTGAAGGTGTGATGGTTGATCTTGATTGTTGGCTAGATGGTATTTAGAATCACCATGGAAACAAACAAAGCTTTGTGTGTGTCTGAGGAAATTTATGGTTTCCATTAGTTGACATGGGAAGAACTACCCTAAATGTGAGTGACACCATCCCATAGGCTGGGGTNCGGGACTGAGTGAAAACGAGACAGCAAGTTGAATGCCAGCATTCACCTCTCTTTGCTTCCTGGCTGTGGATACAATGTAATGTGATCAGCTGTCTTGGGTCAATCTTTCTCAGGCTGCTGTGTTTCCTCCAGATATCAGCCTCGATCCTCCCTGTTGAGACTGCTAAAGTGACAAGACCAATGTGACTCAGAATTTGTTCCCTGGCACAGAATCCTTGGCCATTGCTCTAAGGGTTTCCATTTTACTCTCCTGATAGCATTGCCTTCAGCTTTCCTGGGCATTGAAGGTACCTCAAGGGCTGGCTATAGCCCCCCTACTGGTCTCCAAGGCCAACAATTGCCTTCAGATGATCTCTTCAGGAGGACAAGCTGAGCACCAGCCCAGCATTCATGTCTCTGCTTCCTGATTGTAGATGTAAACTGTAGATTCCCAGCTGCCTCAAGCTCCTGCCTCCACGAATTCTCCAACATAATGGACTGTGCCCTCAAGCTGTGAGCCGAAATAAATGCATCTTTCTTTAAGTTGCTTTTGTCAAATATGTTGCTACAGCACGAAGGAATAAATGATTAATATAGGAGGTCTGGTTCATATTTCATTGGCACTGCACATGTGGGTTTGTGGAGGTCATGGGGAAAACATTCCAAGTTTACTAATAAGTCAATCAAGTGGTGCATAGTTTCANCTGGCTCATTGCCACACATGCAGTATTATTTAATAATCCTGGCCTCTTCACCATATCATGTAGCTTCATTTGTTTTTAATACACCATTACAACTCCATACTAATAATCCACATTGCACCAATACCTCATTTCTAAATCTCTGTGATTGTTGGCTTCATCCTAAAGTTTAATTATCCAAATAACTTTTTCTTGCTATATCCATTTATGTAGGACATCTATAACAAAATGCCACAGGCTGGGTGGTCCAACCACCAGAAATTTATTCTCTCACAGTTCTGGAAGCTTCAACTTCCAGATGAACTAAACTGAAGATGTCAATAGGGTTCATTTCTCCTGAGGCCTTTCTGTTTGGTTTGTGGATAGCTGTCTTTCCCTGTGTCCTCACGTGGCTTCTCTCTGTGTGTGAAAGCCTCTCTTAATAGTGGCTGTGCCCTAATCTCCTCTTCTTTCAAGGACACCAGTCAGATCAGACTAGAGCCCATGCCAGTGACCTCACTGTACCTTCATTTTCTCTGTAAAAGTGCCATCCCTCAAATACAGTTGCATTCTGAGGCATTAGGGACCAGAGCTTCAATACATGATTTCAGAGGATACAATTCATCCTCTAACACTCTCTCCACCAGCATCACCAAAGCCAACATTTACATAGACCAGCATACACAGTTGTGCATATATACTTTGTTGAAAGCTTAGGGGGTGGGGGGGTGGGGAGATGTTTCACAACTCGAAACAGTGACTCTGAAGTAAACCCAGGGTCTTTCTTCATGCTTTGTAGAATGTCTGGCCCTGCCACCATTTTCCCAAGGGGAGGGGCCTAGGTTTCCTCAAAGCAGTGGAAAGGAGGCCCTGGATCATACTCTCCAGTCACTGTGTCTCCTGCTGAGCCCAGACATCAGCCTTTGGCCTCGCTGCTGAGACTGTTGAAGTACCAAGACCAGAGTGACTAAGCATTTGCTTCCTGGCATGGAACTACCCATGGCCATTGCTTAAGGGACTTTGATCTTCTTCCCCTAATGGCATTTACCCTCAACTTTCCCTGGCCCCTCAGGTACCCCAAGGACTGTCTGTACCTCCCTACTGGTTCCAAGTCCAACAGTTGCCTTCCAATTGTCCCCTTCAGGAGGACTCTGCCTTTTGCTTGGCAACCAGTCTACCAAGTTCTCCAAGGCCACCACCCCTAAGCTTTTGTCCATATCTTCTATTAAAATAATATTTTAGTGATCTTTCTGTGCCATAACAAAGCAAATGAGGCAGGTAATTTATAAAAAGTAGAAGTTTGCTTGGATCATGATTCTAGTGTCCAGGAAACCCAAAATCTTGGTACCACCATCTGGTGAGGGCCTTCCTGCTGCATCCTGACTTGACGGAGAGCATCACATGGTGCGATGGACCAAGTGTGCTACCTCAGGGCTCTCTTCCTCTTCTTATAAAAGTCACTAATACCATCACAGGGGCCCCACGTTCATGTTCTCATCTAATCCTAATTTTCTCTCAAGGGCCCCATCTCTAAGTATCATCAGTATATGAATTTGGGGATTAAGTCTCCAACACCTAAACTTTGAGAACATATTCAAGCTAAAGAAAACTCCATGTGGCAATTACAGCACAAAACTCCCTTGTCTGTCACGTCTCATCCCTGTGTCTCCTCTGCAGTGGTCCCACTTCATCTTGGGATGCCATCATGAGGTGTTCTTCTCTCCAGTCTGCATGTAGAATGAGAGTCCAGCCTCTGTGGGGTGAGCGCTCCTTTGAACTTCTGGGGGATATGTTCCCTGATTCTCACCACCTTACCTCACTATCTACCAAGATGTGTGAACTTAGGGAAAGGANTGAGAACTCAGGCATCCACTCCCTAGCCCCCGCCATTCAATCCTCTCAGCCCNTCTTTCCCAAACTGTAAAGGTTTTCTATTTCTAGCAGTTAGAGAAATTTCCTTAAGTTGGATTAATTCTCTATGCTTAGACTTTTACAGCCTACTCCTCTCGTTCTTCTTGGAACTGGGAANATGCATCTCCTTCTCATCAGAGCATGGATCTGAGGACTCACTTTGTACATAGCCATTCCAATATCAAGCTCAAACCTATATTCTGGNTAGTCATTTCTATTGAATCCCTAAGCTGGATTTAAATCCAGAAAAACACGACATATCTTGGCATTGATATGTCGAAAAAAAAAAATGTTCCTGATGCACTGCTGACTGTGAAACAAATATTCCAGACCATCCATGGGCACTCCAATGATCTGGTTAGCATGGTTTCCCATGATAGATGGTAACCGCAGAGAACCATGCAAGGCATTAAATAAGATCTTATTGGAAGAGGCCTTCCTCTGGTTCCTGGCCAAGAATCTCTGGCCTTCCAGAAGCCCAGCCAACAATAATAGCAATTTTCTTCCCAGAAGCTTAATAGTACCTGACGTCCTTTGGTTTTCTTACATCCGTCACTTAGGACCACTAAGGGTTATAGAAACTAGAAAAAAATCCCTCAAAAGCCTCCAGTACAGAAGGAGTTAATTGGCCAGATCCTTAGAAATCACATTAACACAGAGGCCTGAGTGAAAGCCTGAGTAAAGCCAGGCTGCTTGGCTCCATAGCCTGACTCTCCCTATCCCCATATTGGTATCTCCAACAATCACTAAGTCTCCCTTTGTCCATCCCTTGTCTGTAAAATGAGAGAGACAAACAGATGTGCTGCATGGCAGTGCTGGGAAGTTACAGGGTTAATTCACTGCAAGTACTAGACCTGTAGTTGGCATATAGTAGCCTCTCAGTAAATGTCACTGTCATTATTACCATCAGGTTATGAGAAAGGGTTAATTATGAGCACTAATGGCTATGATTTATTGGGTGCTTCTTATGTGCCAGGCAATGTTATACATGCCTTACATGTGTAACAGGTGCTGAAATTTATTTATAAGGTATTTTATACCCTTTTTNCGTCCCTCCCTATGTCTGTCTACCCTCATTGCCACCTGTAAAATTCTGACGTGGCTCACTGGGCATTTCCCCACAGTCTCAGCTCAGGGGCCTTAATCCACTTATGAGGTGGGGCTACTGTAAGCCTGGACAGCAAGGTGATGTATAATTGCAATGGAAAATATACTTGCAGAAAATAATGATTAGCCCCAAGAAGGCACAGCAGGTGAACACAAGTTTTTGTTGAGAGGTAAGANTGGATGGAGGAGAGATTTTCAACAACAGGTATCCACTGTTGAAAGTGAAGGATGGAGAAGTTGAAGGGCAACAATCCTTTTTGCTTTGATTTTGCAGTGCTGGGATTCAAACCCAGAACCTCATGAATGTTAGACAAAAAAAACACACAACCACTGAACTACACCCCAGGCCCAGAGCCAAGACATTTAAAAAAGTTTAGCTATCTCCCAAATAGGCAACCCCATGGGATCGTCCTTTTATCTTTTTAATTTTTTTTTTTTTTTTTTTGAATTTTCAAGACAGGGTTTCTCTGTGTAACAGTCCTAGCTATCCTGGAACTCGCTTTGTAGACCAGGCTGGTCTTGAACTCACAAAGATCCACCTACCTGATGGGAATGTCTTTCTAAAAATGTGTTGCTCTGATTGGTTGATAAATAAAGCTGTTTGGCCAATGGTGAGACAGAATAAGGTTAGGCGGGACATTCGAACTAGGGGAAGAGAAGCCGAAAGCAGAGCAGGGGCAGATGCCAGTCTGCCCTACAGAAAACAACATGTAACAACACATAGGTAAAGCCACGTGGAACACGTGGCGACATAGATTTATAAAATGGGTTAATTTAAGATGTAAGAGCTAGCTAGCGAGAAGCCTGCCAGGGCCATAGTTTAAAAATGATATAAGCATCTGTGTGTTTATTTGGGTCTAAGCGGGCCGTGGGAGCCGGGCCGGGGAACCGGACAAACTTTCGTCTACACCTACCTCTGCCTCCTGAGTGCTGGGATTAAAGACATGTGCCTCCACCATCTGGCTGGAATCTTCTTAAGAAACTACAGTAAATACTTAAATTGCTTTTTACAAATTTCTTTGTAAACTTTCTTTGATGGAACTGGAAGCTAATGCTGGCTTTATCAGGCTATTCCAATAAATAATAATAATATAATACTAATAATATTCTTTCTCAGAGCCTGAAGACTGACCACTGTGCTACACCCATTGTTCTTTCAGCTTCTCTCTTCTGATAATGCCCATTTCCTGGATTGTATTCTGAGACTTGGCTGTGAAAACTCTTGCCAAGTTTCCGCCTAATACATGAAATTTTTTTCCATAAAAATGTGAGTTAGTGTGTTTGCGTATATACCTTTTAATTGAATTAGACATGGACTTTTTAAAAATTCAGTATAAACAGTATGTCTCTAGGGACCTACCTAGTCTTGTCCCCCCAACTACCTGGCTCCCCTCCCAGAAGCATACAACACCATCAGCTTCTAGTGTATATTTTTAGACAAAAGCATTCCAAGAAAACGTTTTTTATTTTCCTTCCTAGGTTTTTTTTCTTCTTTTGTTTTTGTTTATTTGTTTGAGCCAAGATCTCACTCTGTAGCCCACACTGAGCTGGAATTCACTGTATTGCTTAGGCTAGCCCTAAATTCACTGTGATCTTGCCTGAGTCTCTTAAGTATGTGAATGAGATGACAGGCATGTGCCACTATACTCAGTCTCTCTCTCTCTCTCTCTCTCTCTCTCTCTCTCTCATGTCAACACAACATACTCAATGTTGTCTACTTTGATTGCCCACTTTATTGTTCCACTTACTATATATCTGGAAAATTGTTCTTTATTGGCGTCAAAGAAACATTCTCTTTTCTCCTTACAGTAAAAAATTAACGAAAGCAATGCCTCCATTTATCTAATAAGTTCCCCAACTGTGGGCCAATTAGAGTACTTCTAATGACATGGCAATGAATGCACTATACATAATATCATTTTTCATGTACTAGTATAGCCATACTATAAATTCCTAAAAGCAAAATTGCTGGGTCAAAGGCCAAGTTCATACGTATTTAAATAGATACTGACCCAGCATACATTATTTTCAACAAAGTCATCTCCTACCCCGCGTATGAGGTCACTTGTTTCCCATATCCTCTTCAATAGAGAGCTACTAAACTTTTGGCCTTTGCCCATGTAGAAATGAAGANGGAAAACTCATTTCTTCTCAGGGCCCTTCTCAGAATCCATTAGTTTAAATAGACCTTGCTCCCTTACCTTATTCAGTCACTTAAAAAGTATGGGATATTTAACATACATGGGGCTCAGTCCCAGGCACTCCTTTACCCTATAAAGCTAGAGCTTTTCTCCCTAATTATGTATGGCTGGTGATTCTTTCANATAGCTGAGANTTGGGTAACTCCCANTATCTCAATGATAGACTCATAGATTAGTATTAGTTTTTGNAAAAACAAATAATTGTCCTGACCCAATGCTCTCTCCCCAACCTTGGCCCATCCAGCTTCACGATGGGGCCNGTTAAAAGAATCAGAGTCGGATAGACAGGCGAAATATCTGCTTNATCTCCATGTAAAGCCGATTGCAGTCTGAAGCTAAGACCTGGAAGCAGATGGTGTTCTAATATCTACCCCCCACCCCCAGACAGAAGCCTGATTAAACCCACACCCGCAGCCACAGACTTGCAGTGTCGGTACAGGCTCCTTCNACTAGTGGTGGCCATGATCATGGGGCCTGAGAGGGGAGTACCTGAGGTCATATCACCTGGCCCAGAGGAAGCAATAGCAGGGCCTGGCTCCATGCTCCACCTAGCTTGAGCACACTACTGAGGGCTGACAAAGGAGCCAGGGAGTGAGGCCAGAGACTTCCATTCTGTTCCCCTGTATCTCTCCCTCTTGAAATAAGGAAGTCATCACCCTCCCTGTAGAGGAAAGAAAAGGGAACACTCTACTAATTGTTTGACCTTATGGGGCAAAGTTATTACGAAAAGGGGTCTTTGGGGAGAGAACAAAAACCTTCAAGAAGAATGAGGACTATATTAGTTCATTCACTCATACATTCTGAATGATGATTCACTACATACATGCCAGGATCTGGGCTAGAACAAGACTCTACAAAGAGACTGTAGAAGATACCTATGTCTATAAAGCATCCTTACATAGACTCCACTTGAAGCACGTTAAAGGAATAGGAAAAAGCCTCTGAGCCGGCTAGAAAGGGCAAGCTGGGTAGCGAACAACTTCCTGGATAGAAGAGTTTCCAGAAGAGGTTTGGGGCTGGACAGAAGGGGAAGGCCAGACCAGAACTAAATAAAATAGCAAAAACAATTGTGAAAAATGGAGAATGAATTGGTGTGCTTTGTGGGGTACAAAAGACATTTCTGCATGGATGGAGTTCTGAGCAGAAAGAGGGTGTCTTAGTTAGGCTTTCTATTGCTGTGATGAAACACCATGACCAAACACAACTTGGGGAGGAAAGGGTTTACCTGGCTTACATTTCTACCTCACTGTTCATTGTTGAAAGATGTCAGGACAGGAACTCAAGGAGGCTGGAACCTGGAGGCAGGAGCTGATGCAGAGGCCATGGAGGGGTGCTGCTTACTGGCTTGCTCTCCATGGCTTGCTCAGGCAGCTTTCTTATAGAACTCAGGACCACCAGCCCAGGGATGGCCCCACCCACAATGGACTGGGCCCTCCCCCATCAATCACTAATTAAGAAAANGGCCTACAGGTTTGCCTACAGCCTCATCTTATGGAGACATTTNCTTAACCAAAGCTCCCTCCTCCCAGATGACTTTAGTTTGTGTCAAGTTGACATAAATCTAGCAGAGGGAAAAAGGGTNTGAGGGAGGTAGGATGAAANGGAGGCAAGTNCTGCCAGATTGCGACCAGGCACTAGGGAGGCTTCTGTGTTTTTCAGCAAAACAACAACATGACTCAATTTGTTACAGAAAGATTATTGTGGCAGCAAATAAGGTAGGGGAGGGGAGGGGAGGGAGGAGAGGAAAGAGAGGATGGTAGAAAAGATGGGAAGCAAAAGGGCCTAANGGTTAAGAGCTAATACATTGGTCCTGGAGAAAGAGGCTAAGGATGACATGAACACAGAAGTAATGAAAAATATAGAGGTTCAGTAGGCATCTCACAGGCAGAATGGTTAAGACACAGGAGTGTGTCTAGTGAGAGGTGTGAGAAGGAGCTGACCAAATGGATGCTCTGCTTGAACAGGGTACATNAGCAAAACAAAAGAGAAGTGTGTTTGTGGAAAGAAGAAAATGGATTTGGTTTGGGGCCTGAGGTGGTGAAGTTGCCTGGAGGACNACGAACAGCTTTTTGTTCGTTTTTAGCCCTATTGCTTCCAAAAGCTGTGGAAGCACAGCATGACCAAGTGTGCACGGTAGAGCCAGGAAGTGACGAGAGAAAGGGAGGAGGAGACAGGCATCCCATGATCCTCTTTGAAAGCATACCTCCAATAACCTAAAGCTTCCCAATAGGCTCCACCCCTTNAAGAACCACAGCAGAGGACCAAACCTTAACACGGNGTCTTCTNAGTCTAACACCAGCAGATGTGTCTTGTAGGNACCNGGAAGTAAGAGCTGGAACTCAGGGGAGAAGTTAGGTGTAGACAGACTTCGCCATTATCTGTACAGAACCAAAGGTGAAGCTAGGGGACCTGTGATAGTTAATATTCATGGTCCACTTGACTGGATGTAGAACCACCACAAAAATATGCCCCTGGGTGTGTCGATAGGGATATAGTCGATAGAGGTGGGAAGATTTNCCCTAAACGTGGGTGGCACCTGTGCTTCCAGGCAGGGTAAAAATGAAAAACCAAGCTGAGCACTAGCATTCATCTGTCTGNTTTCTGACTGAGGACAGCTACCTCTTCATGCCTTCCCTGCTACGGTAGACCAGATCAGCAGCTGACACAGGCACACTGCCGATGCTGACAGAGACGAAGGAGCCAGAGCAGAGAAACTGGGCAATTAACATACGAAACATAACTGGGATCAACTGTATGGGGGTGAGGTGGGGGTCCAGTTGAGACCAGAAGACATACAAGCTAAGGAAGGAGGCTGCTCAACTAAACTCAGAGGATGTCAGTCTCCCTCCCCTTATGTGGATAGAGCTCCAGGTTGCACTACAGCTTTATAATACTGGAAGGTTCCTCATTCAAACTTGTCCTACCACATTCCACTCTTCTGAGACTGCCTGGGACGATGAATGACAGAGCAAAATGAGGACAGTCGCTTGGGAAAGTCCAGCGTCCTCNCTGGGTAAAGGTNCCCTTCCCTTGCCCTGGAATGAAGGACACGAGAGGATCTTTAGGAACTCATCCCCCAAACCTTGCAAAGGAGCTGATTCACAAACATCCAAAGCCTAGTCTTCCTTCTGATGAGCTTCTTGCCTTAGGCCTGCTCTTTCTAACAGCAGGCCTGCCAGGAGCTCCTCCCCCAACAACATCTGCTCCCATTAAGCACCTGGCTACCTTCAACGCTTGCCTTTCTTCAGCCATCAGACCTTGGCACCAGCTAACCCATGTGCTGGGAACGTCCTCATTCCTTTCNGTAGAGTTTCGATGGNTTTCTCAAAATCCTGCTGACGTCTAAGCCAGTCTATGAAGCTCCCCTTTGTTTTCCGAGTGTGAATTTGACATCTGCTCATGTCTGCCATCCTTTGACTATGGATTTGGTCTGTCTTAATAGTTTTAAAAATTATTTTCTTTGTCCTAATCATTTAGAGGCACAAGCAGATTTTTCTACAAAGTTCAAGTTGTGCCTCTGAGCATCACTACTTAATTCAAGCAACCAACCAATATTTATTGAGCATTTATTTACTGTGTGATGAACACTATACCATGAGACAGAGATTTTACACAAATAAAAGCAAATAACTAAAAAAAGACATTCATCCCATGGGTTAAGAAATAGGCATGAGCCTCCTTGAGGAGTAGACAATTTACACCTGAATTCATCCCACTGACTTGTAAGATGGATCTTGCTAACATGGCTTCTTCTCTGTCTACTTTCCTTAAGCAAAGACTGCACCAGCTACTTCTCTAGTTGCTGCAAGAAAAGAACTGACAAAGGCAACTTAAGGAAGGGTTTATTTGTCCTCACAGTTTGAGGGTGCAGTCCATCATGATGGGCTTGTCACAGCAGTAGGAGCCTGGAGTGGCTGGTCATGTTATATCTTCAGTCAGGAAGTAGAGAGCAATGATGGCAGGTACTTGTAGAGCGAATCTTAAACGGTCTTATTAATTGAAAACACCAGGCCAGGTATTGAGGTAAATTCTGAATGATCAGAGAGACAGAACAAGCCACAGCCAACCTCACCTTGCCAACTCCTCAGCTGATCTTGTTTCCTCAGACTGCAGACTTCTGAGTCTTCACCCAAATGAATCTCAGCTGAACTGCTGCTCCAAGCCTGAAAGCTTAAGAGGCCTTCTAGCTTCTGGTTTCCACACCTTATATACCTTTCTGCTTCCTGTCACTACTTTCTGGGATTAAAGGCATGTGTCTTTCTCAAGCAAAGACATGATATCTCAGGTGCTGGAATTAAAGGTGTGTGCCACTGGAATTAAAGGTGTGTGCCACCATGCCTGGCTGTTTCCAGTGTGGCCTTGAACTCACAGAGATCTGGATGGATCTCTGCCTCGGGAATGCTAGGATTAAAGGCGTGTGCTACCACTGCCTAACCTCTATGTTTAATCTAGTGGCTGTTCTGTTCTCTGACCCCAAATAAGTTTTATTAGGGTACACAATATTTTGGGGGACATAATACAATCACCACAGGTACTCATCCCGTTTTCTCCTTTTTTATTCAGTCTGGGACCTCAGGCTATGGAATGGTGTCACACACGTTTAACGTGTGTCTTCCCAGCTCAATTAACCCACTCTAGAAACTCCCTTACAGACCTGCTCAGAGGTTTGGCTGCCCTGTCAAGTAAATAATATTAACCATCACAGAAAGGAATGAACAAAATCTAAAAACATTTGTATTGGTTTATGGCATCATTTAGGGCATACTGTTTAAAAAGAACTTCGTTTACATTGTGGAATAGAATATTTAACTATGTAAAGATGTGTTGCATTTGTTTAACTATGTAAAGATGTGTTGCATTTGTTTAATTATGTAAAAATGTCTTTCATTTGTTTAATTATGTAAAGATGTGTTGCATTTGTTTTACCTTACCTTGCTTCCTAAGGCATCTGATTGGTCTAATAAAAAGCTGAATGGCCAATAGCTAGGCAGTAGAGGGATAGGTGGAGCTGACAGGGAGATAGAATAAGTAGGAGGAAAAAAGGAGAGAGAAAGAGAGGGAGATGCCAGGGGCCAGCCAGCCAGAGAGCTGCCAGCCAGACATGGAGGAAGCAGGGAAGTAGGACTACAGAAGGAAAGGTTAAAAGCCCCAAGGCAAACATAGGTGAAGGGAAACAGGTTAAAATTAGTTTGAAAAGCTAGCCAGAAACAAGCCTAAACTAAGGCAGAGCATTCATAACTAATAATAAGTCTCTGTATCATGATTTGGGGCTGGTGGTCCAAGAAAGCCTGCCACATGCTTATCCATTCCAAACATGATGGATGGTCCTAAGTCCTGTAAGAAGTGTGCCAAGCACCCGCCCCATGATGGATGGTCCTAAGTCCTGTAAGAAGTGTGCCAAGCACCCACCCCCTGCAGTGTGGGAAGTACCAGAAGACGTGTGCAGAGAGAGCAGCTTCAGAACACAGCAGAAGGGCTTTGGTGTATAGACTAGGCCAAGATGAGTCTGGAGTGGGATGAGACCAGCTACAGATATGAGAGAATTCGAGCAATTGAGAGCTGGAACTGTAAGGGGATAAGGAGAGAAAGGGGCAAGACATCTAGTTTCCAGTTTCATCTTCTATTTTTATATGAAGACAATGAAGTCTTGCAATTGTGCTTACTTCAAAAAAATAAGATTAGTAAGAGAATAACTTTTCTTTGTTTTGTTTTTAATTAGAAAACCTATATGCTTTTTATGAAAGGGACACCATGTTTTCCCATCCAAAATGTAACCACTGCTAATGTTTGGGGATTTTTTAGTTGGTTGGTTGGTTAGTTAGTTGGTGAGTTAGTTGATGAGTTGGTTGGTTGGTTGGTTGGTTGGTTGGTTGGTTGGTTGGTTGGTTGGTCTGTGACAGGATCTCCCTATGTAATCTGGCTGTGTTAGAACTCACCGTGTAGATCAGGTTAGCCTCGAACTCACAGAGATCTGTCTGCCTCTTCTTCTCAAGAACTAACTAAGGGTGTGCACCATTATGCCTGGCCGATGTTTGTGTATCTCTTTTCAGGCTTTCAAGAAAGGCAGCTATACAGAGTTCATTAAAATGTCACATATTAAACACGAAGTTCACAGCTTCATCTCTCACCAGTTAATATCACCAGTCCAACCTCTTTTTCCAGCAAGCATCTTTCATGAACAATATCTATGAGATGAGACTTCTGTTCCCTCTTCCATGTTTCTTCCCACATGTCTATACAGGTAGGGGAGACATCCTAGGCCCAGGTTAGGGAGCAAAGCTTACACCATCCTGTTGCAATCACAGAAGCTTGAAAGAGCTGAGGCTGTGAGATGCTTAAGATCAATAAATGAAAGTTGGAGACATCTTTTTGTTTTCATTTGTGTTGGTGGGTTTTGGTTTTGATTTTAGATTTAGTTATGTGTATAAGTGTTTGCCTACATATACATATGTGCACCGTGTATATGAATGGTGGCCATGAAGTTTGGAAGAGAGCATCAGATCCCCTGGAAATGGAGTTANTGATGGCAGTGAGTCACCACGTGGATGCTGGGAACTGAAGCCAGGTCCTCTTCAAGAACAGCAAGTGCAATCTTATGCACTGAGCCATCTCCTCAGTCCTGTACTTGCGGGTTATTTGTTGTTGTTGTTGTTGTTTGAGAAATGATTTCCTGTATCTCAGTTTGGCCTCAAGCTCACTCTGTAAACAGAGTTGGCCTTGAACTCTTCATCCTCCTGCCTCCACCTCCCAAGTACTAGAAAAAGAAATTGGAATAGAACAAACAAAATGCGTGAACTGAGCTAAGTGTGGATATAATGCCAGTACTTCAGAGGCTGAGGCAGGAGGATCTCAACTTTGAAGCCAGACTTTCTCAAAAACTGTATGTGTGTGTGTGTTTTTACAGACACGTTTATACAGACACACTTGTATGTCCACATGAGCTATAGAATCATAGCTGAAAGACTCCAGCTTTGCTGTATAGCTGAGCTGATATCCCGAATATTTACAGTATCTCCATACATGTGAAATATTACATGTTCGTGTGTAATGTATGCATATGCTTACAGACATCTAGCCTACAAGTGATGAGTACAAACTAGACTGTCTCTCCTCTGCTCTAGCCTTCATCCAACTTGAGAGTTTAAGTAATTCAAGAGCAGGTGTCATCTCTCTGGCTTGTCACTGTGGCATCTTGAGGACTATGTTCTCAGTAAGTAGTCACTGTCCATTAACAAACCTGCTGCTGCTGGTTCTCCTGGAGCTGGCTAATGGGCCACAGAACAACCACAGCTCCTAAGTGACAAGACATTTCTTATCCAAGTGGTGCCTGGGGTCCTTCTTGAAGATACCAAGTAAGAGCTCTTCCCAATTAAAATGTTCCAGATGAAGATCGTGACGTATTCCCCAGGGAGGGCATTGACTGCTGGAGAGCTAAAAGCAATGCACTTGCCTCACAGTTTCCCACTCTACTGCCCTTTAAATGGGAAAACAATTATTTTCATCATCCCCAGCAGGAAGTTGCCCGGAGCCAATACAGGTTCCCTGGGCATCCTTGAGGGACGAGGACCAGGGGGAGAACTGGGCCCAATAGCTCCTGCCTGATGCAACCTGAACACATTCCCCAGTAGACATACTCCTCATGTCTTAGCTCAAGATAAGAAATTAAAAAGTTTAGGAAAACAACCCTAAACCTTGTTGTTTTTCAGATTCAGAGATGAGAGACAGACTGAGCCCATGATAGCCCAGCTCAACATCCAGGAACCGACCAAGTGCCCATGGACGCATGGATTCCACTCCGGAAGACCAAAGCCTTTTGTGGGCACACTGCCATGAGCACACAGGACACACCAAAGCATTTGTGCCCTCTGCCTTGTCTTTGTTTAGTTTTAAAGCCTCCTGTAAAAGGCTTTTCCCCCTCTGACATCAGAATCCTTCATAGAGACCCTCTAACAACGTGTTTAATTAGCAGAGCTCAGAATCCAACCTCAGCTGTGCTTTACCTCAGTGTACAATGGGGACCCTTGAAAACTCATTACAAAGAAATTACTTAAAATGACTGTGAACTCCTGTGAGCTCACTTTGATCTTAAACAAAATCTATCACTTGACATATTTGAGAAGCTAGATCTGTTGTTGAAGAAGAGAATGGTTTTAAAAAATAATTAGACAAGTAACAGGTTACACCAAATTCTGGGAGAATCTCAAGTGTCCTGGCATCAAATCGCACCCGTGGCTCCCTGCTCTGTGCAAATCATTCTGAGAGTGGTCTGTTTTGTGGAATAAACAAGTCCTTTGGCCTGTTTCCTTCTTGTGACTTCTCTGTTTCCGAAATCCTCCTTTCCCATAGCATTTGTGAGCATTCTATCCATAACTGCCCTTGATGCTCACGGCATCTTTCTCTCCAGATTCTTTTCCTAGTTCTCTGGATACTCTTTCATTGTCGTATTCACAGGTAAATCATTTCTGAACACTGCACTCCCCAGACTCTGTACCCGGCCTTGTCTCAAATTCTCTCCCGGAAACATTAAACACCACTCATTGATTTCAGAGACACAAGACACAGCCCATGACAGCTCATACACTCCTGAGTTAAATGGCTGTCTATACAGAGATAGTCCCCGGTGTATGTCTCTAGTCCTGGCCTATATTCTGTTGATAGCTCCATAGACTGGCTGTGTGTGGAACCCTCATACTCAACACACACAAAGCAAAGTACCTCAGCCCTATTCTGTGCCTTATTGCCCAGTGAGCATCCTCACCTACCCATCATTCAGGCAGTAAATTTGAGTTCATGCTCAGATCCTTCTGTTTGCTTACTATATACAATTGGTCAACATCTGTCTCCAACAAGAATTGAGTTTGGCTGCTAGACAGAAACAGATGGAAATCACAGAGTGTTCAAGGGGGAACTGTGTCTCGCCTAGTGTAAGGTTCCCAGGTAGATGTCCAAGATTGGCTGCTGGGCTCATCATAGCCTCAGCCCCTGGATTCCTGTCTTCTCTGCCATGTTTCCCAAAGGCTTCCACTGTTTAGAGCACATCACAGAGATAAGAGATGGCAGTTTCCAATTTCCAGGAACAAAGGAAGAGGAGAGGCCACAAGGGCACCTCCACCTGAGCAAAGCCTTCCTTAAGAGTCTTCCATGAGCACCTACCTACCATCATTTAGCTCATATCTCATTAGTAATCCTTCATGGGAGCTGCAGAAATTTAAACCTTCAGGTGGTCCCTTCTTTCCTCCCAATAACATATAAGGCCTGTTCATTAACAGAAACAACAGAACAGCTAATTGGAAGGTAAGACAGTAATCAGTGCCATTCATTCTACTTTTTTAATATCTGTCTGATTCAACCTCCCAGCATGCCCAGTTCAGACCGTGTGCATTTCTGCTCACTTGCATCCCAAATAGACCAACTGTCCATCACCTTTGCTGCTCATTACTCACTATGACTCCATATTATCTTTCTTAAATACATATCTAGTCTGGTCAATGCAAAACTAAATCTTTCAGAGGTTCCCCTTTAGTCAAGAAAAAAAAAAGTACAAGCTGCTCTGCATGGTTTCTAAGCCCTTGCAATCTGCCTCAGCGCACTTCTGGGCCCCCCTTCTCCTGGCTTTCCCTAGAGCTCTGTGCACACCAATCATTCNTCACATGGCATATCTGTTTGCTCAGGCCGTCCCAGCTTTGTAAATGCTGCTGGCTCTGGTTCTGTCAGCTACCCAGACATTTTCATATGTGATCAATGATCAGAGACTCGAGGAAGTGCCCCCACAGCAAGGCCACCTGTTCACATGGCAAAAATAGTTAGCAAAATATGTTCTTTGTTACACATGTATAAATATCACTCTCCAAAACATAACAAGCCTGCCTCCTCTTTCTCTAGGACCAAGTGCTTAGGGGAGACTAGAATCTGCCACCCACGAATGTATGAGATTATTGAACGAGAGCTGGGAAAGTGGCTGTCAGTAAGGTGCTTGCCTTGTTAGCGTGAGGACTAGAGTTCAATCCCCTAGAATTCAGTTTCTTCAATAAATACAGACATGGTGCTGCATGCTTGTAATTCTAGAGTTGGGAAGACAGATAAGTGAATTCCTGGGCTCACTGGCCAAGCTGCTGTCCTACCTGGCAAGTTCCAAGCCAAGGAGATATTGAAGACAGAACAGTTGGACAGCATCCGAAGAATGACAGTTGAGGTGGTTCTCTGGCCTCCACACACATGAGGGGATATATAAGTATACCTGCACATAATGAACACACCCATATACATTCACAGGAGATCATTGCACTAAAAGCTATTCATGAGAAGATATAGGAAAACTCTCTGCCCTCCCTCTATTTGCCTTTTATTTTAGGGAGAACATAGCTGAGCCACTGGAGACCACTTTGGAGTCTTATTAGCCTGGAGAGGGTATCAGAAGTCTACATTAACAAGTGCCACTAACCAGCCTTTACCTGGTAGACTTCTGGTACCCTGTCTAGCTCTTTTCCTTTGTCTTATCACCTCCCCAAAAATGCAGTTTGGTTTTTTTAATTGAAAACGGGTATATAAAATACTTCATTGAGAACTGCTGAGTCCCTAGGTGTCAGCCATGTATGTGTGAAATATACACATTAAGACACTCCAGGAGCTAGGGAGATGCCACACAAACATGAGAACCTGAGTCTGAACCCAAAACTCATATTTAAAAAGCTGAGCCTGGTAGGGCAAGCATAGAATCCCAATGCTGAGGACATGAAGACAGGTGGAACCCTGGCCAG
Organism: Neotoma lepida; assembly: GCA_001675575.1. Lineage (NCBI taxonomy): Eukaryota > Metazoa > Chordata > Mammalia > Rodentia > Cricetidae > Neotoma > Neotoma lepida. The sequence continues at coordinate 465,223 of LZPO01116984.1, read as the reverse complement.
CCAAATAGGTCAGCTCCAGGTTCAGTGAGAGACTATCTCAAAAAATAAGGTAGAGAGTGGCTGGACAAGAAACCAATATCTTACTTTGGCCTTTGCGTTTCCACACCCACATGTGAGTGTGCACACACACACACACATACACACACACACAGTCTGTTTCTCTTAACAAGCTGACTTTACTGCACAAGTCCACTGCAACTCACAAAGGATAAAGGAAAATATGTTTTTTATGCTACCAATGAAGAAAGTTGTGGGGAATTCCCTCATAGTTTCATTCGTCACAGGAACCCAAACTTCCTGACATCTGAGAGGAGAAAGGGGAAGCTACAACTTCTCACTGGAGGAATCCGTTTTGCCAACATGTCAGCTCTCCGTAGGTAAAAACAAGCCAAAGAAAAGGGAAGAACATTGAAAGAAGAGGTGAATGGTAACGAAAGAGGAGCTGCGTCCTAGAAACATCAAATCTTCTTCAAAATCCATCCCCCCAGCCTAGATTCAGTCCTGAGATGAGAGGCTTGTGAGCAGGGAAAGAAAAAAACCAAGAAAACCAAGAAGCCAGTTGAAGCCTAAAGGGATGGAACATTCCTTGGTTTTCTCAAAACCGGGCTACGTCTGTAGAGACACAGGAGAGACAACAGTCACAAGTTACCATTGGGTAGACAAAGATGAAGATAACACAAAGTGATGTGTTCACAGCACCCTGCACACAGACCCTCTGGCTATAGGAGACCCCTGTGGACAATGGGACTCTGAATCTATTTTGCCATCTGTCCACCAACTCCTTCCTGGGAGCCTTGCATGGATCTTGTGTGCCTGCTCAGCATTGCCCCTTTCACTGCAAATAAATACTCTGGGCAGGGAAATGGCCTCTCACCGCGTCCCACCCTACCCCCAGCACCTCACCCTACACTAACACTTAACTACTTTCGTCACCAGGAACGAGGTGGTAAATGAGTCAAGTGTCCTGGAGAGAGAGATCTAATGATCACCGAGGCTGCCCAGTGAAAGAGACTGCTAAGAACGCACGTCAGCTGTCTGCCAGTTTATGTTACCGGAGCTCTGTGGGAACATTCTTTTTAGAGATGCTGGCGGGGCAGGGAACCAAACCTTTAGGGTTTTTGGTTGGTTTTGTTTTTTTTTTTTTTCTGGTGACATTTCCCCTTATTGCTTCTCCACTCCATAGTCTTAAAAGAAGAGAAAAAACATCCCACATTTTAACCACAAGGGATGAAAGAGAAATAGAGGACAGGTCAGTAAAGTTCCAAAAGTCCCCATTGCACCCCAAAGCAATTTTTTTGTGTGTATGACAAAGAATAGAGAACTGATGGAAGGAAAATAAACTCAGAATCTGGAGAAAAGGGAGGCTGAATTGCCAGCTTCAGCAGCCTTAACCTGCCCTGATAGCCTTTGCGGCCCTGGGATACAAGCATCTTCTAGAGGACTTGCAACTGGTCATCAAGACTAGAACACTTCAATATATTTAGGGATGAGGGGCATCCTCAAAACACCATGCATCATAGCCCATAAATGAACAGGTGCAGCCCCTGGGTACCAATTCTGAGATCTACTAACAGCTTGAGACAAGCCAGCTCCAACTGGCCACATACACCGATGGTGTTATGGCGGCTCATCCTTCCTCCTAATTACTTTAGATCTGCCGTGTTCCGTGATGAATAACATGGCGGGGGAGCCCAGGACCCCAGAGAACCATTGGTGACTGTTATGTCACAGTGGGAAATTATTCCCATTGTCACCCATTTCTAGGTTCATGACTGAGACCTATACATCAATAGGCAGATTAATAAGAGAAATGCAAGGTTGGGTGTGGCGGCATTCACCTATAATTCCAGTGCTCAGGAGCTGAGGCAGAGGGTCACCAGGAGTTTCAGGCCAGCTTGGGCTATATAGTAAGGCAATTTTGAGAAAGACAGAGAGGAAAAAGTGGAAGGAGAGAAGGAAGAAGAAGAAAGAGTGAGAAGAGAGATTGATTTAAGTTTTGGGTGACATGGAAGCCAAAAATAAAAGCTCAAAGAAAGAGGCAAGTCCGTATTCTATTTTTTTAATAATTATGTTTAATACTTATGTCTATCAGATCACACCTGCCTTTGTGTGATCACACTTCTCCATGGCGAACTCAAGTTAATAAACAGGGGTAGTAACTTAGCAAGGCTGTGTTAGGATTCCCACTATGTCCCTTTGTATTCTGACACAAGGCTGTTCCTTCCCTCTAACTATGGACACCACTCTGAGGGTCTGTTCACCTGCTTCAGGTGGGAGGTCAGAGAATCCTTCTTAAGTCTATGTCCTGTTTGAGGCAAGGAGTGAGAAGGTGAGAGTGGCTGTCTGATGTTTCTCACATTTCCTGTTCCGTAGTTTAGTGTGTCCTGAATGCCAAAATTATTGAACACGCAGCCAGCTCCCCTGGTAATGCTTTAAGCAATGTTTCTACTCCTCAAGGATAAGTCTTCCCACACAAGCTGCTACCTGGAGGCTTTTTGCTTACCACTAAGGACTTAGATCAGTCTTCAATCTCTGGATTTGTCAAGATCATCAATGAAACTGTACTGCAGAACACTTGGAGTTGGGTCCACGGCAAACTGAGACAGTTAATTATGCATGCCTCCAACAACAATTTTGGAATAAGACCAGATGTAAATCAATAAAATACAGCAGATCTTGAACTCATTTCTCCCTCCCACAAGCTCAGAGAGGACTGTTTAAGAAACGGTCTCCAGATAACACACGTGTTTAAGAGAAAAACACTAGGGTGAAGTTTTANGCCAAGGTATTGGCTAACTTCCTAGTTCCACGTTTGTCTGTTACACACTTTGAACCCGTGAAATGTGAAGGTGTCAAAGGCTACTACTCCAGGGTCTGCCTGTGTCTGTTCTGAAGTTGAGGCACTCATGGAAGGCCATCCTGCCTTCCCAACTAAAAGGTGGTAGATGAGACTTGGAAGATGAGCCAGTCAACAAAGTGTTAGCCACACAAACAGAAGGACCTGAGTTCAGATCTCCAGTACCCATGTAAAAAGCTAGATGTAGCCATGTGTGCCCACAATTCCAGTACTAGGAGGCAGAGACAGGAGGGCGCCTGCAGCTTGCTGGCCAGCAAGTCTAACCAATCAGTAAGCACNGGGATCAGGGAGANAGTCTGTGTGAAAAATAAAGTGGAATGCAATAGAGGAAGACATCCAACCTTGACCGTTGGCCTCTACACACACCTACATCCACATTCCTAAACAATAAAAAAATTAGCAGTTCAATGGGGTGAGAGGCACTGTAAGGAAAGAAGCGTGTGTCTTGGGTAAAACAGATTCCTGTAACAAAAGACAAAATAAGCAGAGAAACCAAACACAGGTTGATATTATGATAACNTCTTTTCTCATTTGCATGGCAGGCCCTCAGTGGGTGAGTGACTAGCTAGCTCTCACAGAGCAGGTTGCTTTGAGCTTCAGCTTCTACAGCATCTTCAAGGAAGGGCAGCCAACTTTTAGGGTAGTGACAGCACAAAGGAAAATCACAATTGAAGACAGGCAAATGAGTGATGGGTGTATTCATGACGTCAATCNCTCTAGGATCACCTCCAAGCCACAAAGATGCAAAGTCACCTTCAGTGGTTGGGAGACCTGAGGGCCGGAGAGCTCTTGCTTTCAGGCAAATAGAAGGAGAGCCTCAGTTCAAGGAGCCCTTCTTGTTTCAGTGGTCTAGCCTGGTCTCCCATAGCAGTGACTAAGAGCAGGGGAAGAGACCTGTATAACAACTTCCCTTCCCTTTGCCATCTCAGACAATGACGGATTCTTTTGACTGTGCTGTGTTCTCTGGAAAGAGAAGCATCTACTCATTGAAGTGTCTACCTATGGCTTTACTGGCTGTTTGAAAGAAGGGAGTACAGGGCTTGAGGAAAATGAGGAATTACGCCAATCCCACATTCTCCTTGGTTTTCTCCTGAAATGGTGGGAAGGAAAGCAGATATCTACCAATGAATAAGACATCGTNTCTACACCATTCCAAGAGTTTTACATATCAATTTGTTTTCTAGTGTGAGTTTCCTCTGCTTCCCCAGGGAGCCGTTTATTAATACTNCATTCACCACAGAGAATACAAACAAAGCAGGCAAAAGTTGCCATGCCTGATGCAACTTCTTTTAGGGCTGAACCAAGCGCTGATGCAAAACTCCAGGGAGGCTCCTGAGCCATAACCACTGAGGGGGACTGAGCCAGGAGGGCTGAGCTAGGNGAGAAATTTCCTTTTTGCCATGAGCCTTCCACCTTTGCTTTGAAATCTCCAGACNGTTCTTTNTCTTACTATGTGCTAATTACCACACTTAAGTTAGAAAACCAAAGTAGTAGAGAAGGTGGGTGATTTTTGTGCTGCTGGTCCTGGGACACTTGAGTGAACAAAAGGCCGTTTGAAGGACGCAGTCACAAGGCATCTAGCTNTACCCTTGCCTGCTTCCCTCCATGCCAGACACTTGCCATGTGAAGGCAGCAGGGGATGATAAAAACAGTCTGAGACCATTCTCCAGGGTAAGAATCCAAGCTCTTTGGAAGTTTCTAGGACTGGTCTGCTTGTTTTTATTTGTACAGTCTATTGAGAAGCATTAGGGCACTCNTGTCCCCCTGGCCTGGCTCAGGGAAGTTAGTCAATACTTGCGTGATGACTGGAGAGCAATCAGACTGCACCAATGTTTTCCATAAAAGACGCCCCCTCACACCTTGTTGGGCAATAATGATTCTGATGAAGAAAAACTTGAGGTGCAGAGAAACTGTTCAAAAAGGCCACTGCATCCTTGCCATCCCCAGCCTTCCCTGTGAGAAAGAACGGCAGAAAACATTCATAGTGAGTATTGTTTTCACTCAGCCACGTCTTAGGAAACCTTGAGACTGANGNGGACTGAGCATGGAAAGTTCCAGACATACGGTTTGTTTTCAAAGAAAACCAGATCTACAGGCTAAGTAATGAAGTGTTGGGCCCCCAAACATACCACCTCCCAGGAAAGCCCCTTAAACTCAGGCAGAATTCTTTCTTTGTTCACCTGTGATCTTTTACCAGAACTTGAAGCCATCGAACACTTTTAAGCAATAACCTCACAGGAATGGCCCAGGGNCCAGTTGTNGATGTAAACGCTGACAAACATGCAGGTGTCCAGGAAAGAGAAAGCAATGTAAATTATTTGTCAGGTTGGTGAGTAATGGGGAGTCCGCCATTGTCGTTGCTTACACGGATTTAGCAGACATATGTTCATCTCATTTTCCTCTTGGAAGTGAATTCCAAGTTTTATTTCTGTGGTATCCAGTCTCCTGAGGTGTCATGAACGCTTAGGTGGAGACAATCCAGTTGAGGTTNATTGTTTTAATTTGTCTTCTAAATGTAAGTTCTAATGACCAAAGACGTGAAAACCAAANGGAGGCTCATTCCTAAACGACCTCATCTCACCTTGAACCCAGAGCATTGAATCCCATGANGGGACCACACGCCGCCGGTACCGCTCCCACACCGCTCCTCTGAGCATCACAGCCATCCTGAACAGGAAATGGGGAGGGGGTGCTGGGATATTTCACTTCAGCATTAAACCACAATGGTGGGTTAGCTGGTAAAGGCCCTTGTCACCAAGCCTGACCACCAGAGTTCAATCCCCAGGATCCACATGGTCTGACTCCCATAAAGTGTCCTCTGACCTACACACACAAACACTTTATGGTGCACACAGACAGAAAGAGAAAGGAGAGAGAGAGGGAGGGAGAGGAAGGGAGGGAGAGAAGGAGAGAGAGAGCATACATTTTCAAAAATGTATAACGGTTTGTGGTAAAAGAGAAATGGAGGCCCATGTAGGAATGGCATAGAAGGCCCCAGTGAGTGGCCATTAGGAAAAGGGTAAAACAGGAAACAGAGGAGAAGCTCTTGCTGACACTCCACAAGTTCAGGGACTCTCTCACACGTNTCTTTCTCTAGGTTCCTCAAGGGAGATATAAAAAACAAATAAATAGNACTGGAGAGATGGCTCAGTGGCTAAAAGTTCCAAAGGACTGGGATTCAATTCCNAGCACCTACATGGCAGCTCACAACTGTCTGGAACTCTACTTCCAGGGGACCTGGCATCCCCACACAGACAAACATGCAGGCAAAACCCCAATGTACATAAAAAAGTAAATAAATCTTTAAAATAAATGAATGAATGAATAAATAAATAAATAAATAAATAAATAAATAAATAAATAAATGGCAGGCTCAGCCCGGACACTCTCATCATGGAGAGTCCTCCCCATGGCACCTTCTCCTCCTGTGGAGCACTCCCCTCACACAGGGATATCATATGGCACCTTCTCCTGTGGAGCTCTCTCACTATGTGAAGCACTCCCCTCTTACAGGGATACTCCCTTCAATAGTACCCTCTCCTCAGGTGGGGCTCCCCTCTCATGCAGCACCTTGCCCTTANGTGGAACACTCTCTCCATGGGATGTCTTCCCCTCATGTGATGTTGTCTCCTCACGTGATGCCCTCCCCTCAGAAGGTGCCCTCCTCTCACATTGAGTCCTTTTCTTGTGAGATGCTTTCTCCTCTGGGCACTCCCTTCACAGAGTGCCCTCCCTCACAGGGGTCCCTCAGCTACAGTGGGGTACTCCCCTCCAGTGGTCATAGTCTTCAAGGTAAAATCCTTTTAGAGAGGCCCCCGTCAAATTGGATATGTAGAACAATNGTGTTGTGTTCTTTGAAAATAGAGACATGAAGGAAACAGAGCAGAGTCACTCTTTGACAGTCTGTGTAATTTTTTTTTTATATACAAATCAGGGCTTTAGAAACCTGGGAGGGATAAACAGAATCTCGGTACAAGGCCGCAGGATGTGGTGAGTCATGACAGCGTGCCACTAAAAGAACTCTGAGCAGCCTAGATTTGTACTAGGTGTTTCCTCCTGCATTCAACCTCCCANTTCCATGACTCGCCCCTTCCTTCTTTTTATTTCTCCCTATATATTGCATTTGTTGGTCTATAAATAATGTCATTATGTGCTGGGTTTTTGAAAGCCAGCATCCTGTGCCCAGCCCTACAGAATGACATAGCATTCACTTTCCTGACATTGAACTGAGGTGGGCCTCTACTGAAGTTTTAAATGGTGACATTTTCATAACCCTGGGAATGAAAGATGAAACTATACTAGTAATTAGAATGTTCTTGGGGCCAGGTTTACTCTAGCTTTCCCTTAGCTATGTAGTTCTTGGGACTTCTGTAGTAGAAAGGTTTGATACTTCTTGCCCCCATAAAGTCACAACCAGTGATGTTGGAGATGGCTCAGTGGTTAAGGGCACCAGCTGCTCTTCCAGAGGACTGGGATTCAATTCCCAGTACCCTCATGGCAGCTCACAATGGTCTGTAGCTCCAATTCCAGGGGACCTGACACCNTCATACAGACATATATGCAAGCAAAACATCAATGCACATTTTTTAAAAAATGGCCAGGCAGTGGTGGCGCACACCTTTAATCCCAGCATTCAAGAGGCAGAAGCAGGCAGATCTCTGTGAGTTAGAGGCCAGTGTAAGAAGAACTTCTAACCAGTCTTATTAATAAACACGCNGAACAAGAAATAAGGGTGAAAATCTGACAGAGATCAGAGGAATTAGGAGCAAGCCACCACTCACCATGGCTGCCTCTACTTCCCAGGATCGAAG
>LZPO01116984.1:419736-432403 GCA_001675575.1 Neotoma lepida | reverse complement strand
GTGGAGGTCAGAAGACAGCCTGCTGAAGTCAGTTCTTCCCTTCCACCACATGCATCCTGAGACTCAGACTTAATCACCAGGCTTGGTGGGAAGCACCTTCACCCACTAAGCTATCTTGTCGGACCTATGCTTTGAGTCTCAGTCCTGCTCCTGGGTTAGGTACAGTGTTTATTGAGTTATGCACTTAAGGCTTGTGTATTTTCACCTTCCTTCCCCCGATACGGAAGACTTAAAAGGAAGAGGGAAGGCATGCTATCTTGATGCCTGGGTTGTAGTGTCTGGCTCTCNGTGTCCTCCTTTCCTTCTAAGCCCACAAAAGTGCTAAACTTACAGAACTTTACAATGGGACCAAAGCAAAAGTACCTGTACTATCTCTTACCCCAGACATCCCAGCATCCTTCCAACCCTGCTGCTCCTGCCTCCCTGAAGCCCCCTGTTCAATGCATGTTGATCTCCTGCACTCTCTTAGCATCCNGTACAGAGAAGCCCCTAGTGCCCTAGAGGTCCGGCTCTTTCCATAGAAAAAGGGGGGGCCTCAAAAGCTGCCATGACTTCATTCTTACTGCCAAGTCTCTGAGAAAGCTTTCCCTGGGGAGTTTATTACGTTTCCAGTAATAAAGCACTCTATTTTCACCCTCAGTTCTCCTGCCCAGGGTGTGTTAGCGCTCTGGCAGGGAGCTGGCTCAATTAGAGACATATGTTAGCATGGTTAAGAGCCTGGCTTCAGATCAATCACGTTTGAACCCCATTCTGCCACTTACTGCAGGGGTAGCCTTTAGCAACTTAGTTAAATTTTCTGTGCCTTAGTTTCCCCATATCACTACAGGGATCATAAGTAAGATAAGAAGCACTTACACACATTATTAGAATAGTGTGTGTATAGCAAGANCAGCTTGAAAACCTCCGGTCATATACAAAAGACAGAGTATTTAACTCATAGGGTTAACAATTGCAGTAAGGAAATAGCAAAAAGCTGGACATGATGGTGCATGCCTATAATCCCAGCACTCAGGAAGCAGAGGCAAGTGGGTTGCAAGCTGGAAGCCAGTATGGTATACAGAGAAAGACCTTGTGTCAAAAATAAACTATAGGATCAAATGTCGCTTATAAAAAAAAGAAAAGAAAAGAAAACCGGCACGTTATCTGGATACTGAAGATGAAATAAGCAAGATATATAGTTTCAAGAAGTTTAAGGGAAAAAAAACAGCTAACATTTGACAGGGGAAAGTGTGTATTAAAGTTTATGGGAGCCAGGCATGCTAACACACTAACATACGCCTATGGTGATAGCACGGGGAGGGAGGCTGGAACAGGTCCAGTTTGAGGCCAGCTGGGGCTACACAGTAAAGCCTTGACTCTAAGTGAATAACTAAACAAATGTATGGTACTTATCCAAAAGGAAGCAGTGAAAATGGTAGAGCTGTTTCAGAGGAGAATCCAAAGTCCAAAAGTGCGTGGCCAGTCAAAGCAGGTGTGTTTAGTTGCCTCAGTTAGAAATCACACTGGGTAACGATCCAAAGGATCATGAAAGTGCACTCGCCAGAGNTCTCTTTTCCACCATTCAAAAACCATTTGTATCTCTAATGACCAAAAGTCTAAATGTGAACATGTTACTTCACGGCATCTGAAACATAATCAACAATATGAAAAGTAAATATTGTAAACGATTAACCTTTGGGTGAGCTTGCTGGACANGGCCCCAGGATGGCATCAAAAGTTTAGACCATGTTTCCTAGTAGGGGTTATGGTCTGACTGGTNGCATCCTTGTGTTTGAACTTCATCGTCCGAGGGGCACTTTAAGAAGTGATGAGATCGTGTGAGTAGAGAGGAATCCTTTTGCTAGGCTCATTCTGCCCTTCATCCTTCTGCCCTGTGGCTGTCTCTTATACACATCTAGATGTGTATGACCAGATATGCTAGGCCTTGGCCTTCCCGGCCTCCAGAGCAGTGAGAAACAAGTCTCTGATGTTACATAGCACCCAGTTTGGGGCGGTGGGAAATGACTCAGTTTGTAAAGTTCTTGCCAAGAACGCACGAGGATCTGTCTCTTATACACATCTAGATGTGTATAAGAGACAGGATTCAAGTTCAACTTTAGAATCCTGATGCCAAGGAATCAGAGACAAACTTAGCCTAATCATTGAGTGCTAAGCCACTGAGACCCTGCCTCAAAAAGCAAGGAGGATGGTGCCTGAGGAATGACTCCAACAGCTGACCTCTATCTCGCACCCCCNCACACACATATGCACACACACACAGACTCACAGTAAAGAAGAAAGGAAACAAACCCTCAGTCTCAGATATTCTGATTTGTCCACCCAAAAGACTAAGAAAATAATAGGAAGGTTTTTTAATTTTTTAAAAAAATTTTTAAAGGAGTTTTTTAAATTAGTATGCAAAGTCTTGGGTATCATTATGGTATTTTCACGCCTTATTCTAACTGACCCTCTCCCCCCCACTAGAAGATTTTGTTTTTAATATATAAAAATAGTACAGTCTTACATCAACATATTACAAACACATATCTTCAGAGTCCCTGTCTTAATGCTAAGGCAATTTGCAAGGCATTGTTTTACAATTTCCTAATGTTGCCTAATACACTTTTGCATTGCAAACAGAGTAGTCTGTATTCTAGCATTACTGTCAAAACGCAAAGTACAAAACAACATTTCCCAAAAAAGGAGCTTCAACAACTGCTGGAGGAAACTGGGATTCTCAAAAGATGTCAGTCGAAGTTCTACAAAAATAGAACCTTTGGAAAATATGAATTCCCCAGTATTCCAGCCAACTATTTGTTTANAGACATTTAGTCCATCAAAGGCACAATTGGGTTGAGCCACTTGTCCCTGTGAACAGTGGTAAGGGCTTGAATTTCTATAATACATTTCACTCTTTCATTTAGAGTCTAGTAATCGGTATTTTTTTAACCTAGTAGATAATATTCTGAAGTTGGTTTGTTGTTTTGGTTTATTTGTTTGTTTTTCAGNATGCATGAAAAAANAGTTTGATAAACACTGTAGTAGAAAAAAGAAGAAACTCAACAGAAGCAATCAAGTTTGGGGAGAGGGCTTACAAAGGAGCAATTGAGCTACTTTTTAACTTTTGAATCTATTGTCAGCCTTTTAGAACATCTATTTACAGGAAATCAATACGGTAATTTGAGATTGTTCTTATCTCTTCATTAAGATAAGTCTCGACAACCTCTTTTGAGCACCATAGTGGTAGTTCTCATCTAGCTTCATCTGCAACACCTAGAAAACACTTTAAAATTAGCAAAGGATAATCCAGCCCACCCTGGAGATTCTGAAGCAGTAGGTGGAGTCCAGAAGCATGTGCTAGGAAGCCCCACCAAATGCTTATGCACATCAGAAGTGGGGACTGAGAACTGGGAAGAACACCACCTCCATCCTACCCCCACCCCCACCCTCACCCACCACTGACCTGTCTCCTATGACAGGGCATCCTGAGACAGCAGAGTCCAAAACATAACTCAGAGAAGGGGTATCATGCAATTTCCTACCTGTATATCCTACAGTTCTGATGTTTAAATGAAGTGCAGTGGACTTTGGCATCCAATCATCACACTCCTGAACTTGCAGTCTCTAGCTGGACCTTGCATACCAAGCAGGATTCAGTCCATTCTATCTAGTGCTAGAGATCAAAGCCAAAGCCAGGAGCTGGCAAACCATGGCCTATTGAACAAACATACTCTTATCTCTTTACAAATAAAGCTTTATTGAAACCCAGATGTACTCAGTCATTTGTATAGTGCCAAGGGTTGCTTTCAAACTTGAGGGNCAGAGCTAACTGGTTGACACAGAGACCACATAGCCCACTGGGCCTTAAATATTTGCCAGATGTATCTTTACAGAAAAAGTTCACTGATCCTGGGTCTATATCTTCACTCACACTGACCAGTACATATTTACTCACAAGAAAATATAAAGACCTTGGATCCAGAAGACAACATAATTTTTAGATGAGCAAAAGATTTTCAACTCAATCTTTATTTTTACACCAGGAAAGAAATATGGATAGCAAATAAGGATGTGAAATGATTATGAGGAAAAATTAAAGATAGAATGAAATAGCACTATGCACCTATTAGAATTGCCTAAAACAGAGACTACCAAATGTTATAGGACACAGTGTAGTTAGAATGCCAGGACAGCAATGGTAGAAAAAAAAATGGTACTGCCACTTTGAAAAACAGTTTAGCTGTGTCTTTAAAAGTTAAATAGTCACTCACTATACTATCTGGCCATTGTCACCACTGTATCCTCAGATAAATGAAAACATCTGTCTATATAAAGACTAGAACACAAATGTTCATAGCAGCTTTCTTTTTAATGTCAAAACACTGGGAATTACCAGACATGGGGGCTCATACCTTTAACCCAGCACTCAGGAAGCTGAGGCAAGAGGACTGCCATCAGTTTGAGGGCAGTCTGGGCCACACAGTAAATCTGAGGCCAGCCTGGGCTGGGCTACAGAGAGTGAGACCCTACTTCAAAAACTAAACAACCTGTAAATAGCCCAAATGTTTGTCAGCAAAGGAACAAAAATAGCGGTCAGGAGTATATCCATACCACAGAATACTACTCAGCAATAAAAATGAACGGGCTATGGGCACATGCAACATGGATGGGTGTCAAAATATACCCAGATAAAGAAGATACACAAAAAATATAGTCTGGGGCTGGGTCATAGCTCTGTTGTAAAACTTTTGTTTAGTTAGCATGCCCTGGATTCTGCGTCCTCTCCAAACCCTCCAAATCCCTCTTCTCCTCTCCAGCTCCTCATNTTTTTCTCAGTGCTGAGGAGCGATCAAATCTGTGCTTTTCTTCAAATATGCTGTGCAAGTGCTCTCTACCACTGAGCTACATCTCTAGCCTAAAATTAATCAAAAATATTCTGAAGGGGCTAAACTGGAGACAAAAATCAAAGCACTGATAGCCAGAAACATGGGTTCTGGGGAGAAGGCACTACAAATAGGTTCACAGGCAGTCTCTGAGATGATGGAATCATTCNTCACCTTGGCTGAGGTTATGGGGGTTACCCAACTATGAATGTTTGTCAAAACAGCCAGCCATTCTCTTCAAAAGTATAGATTCTTCTGTGTGTAAATTATAACAAGATCTATAGACCTAGGAAGAGCTCAACAGGAGCGATCCAGAAAGGATTCCTATCAACCAAGTAAGGGATAATTTAAACAGCAAAATTAATAACAGGAGTAACAGATTATAACCCACTGAGTGAAAAGTAATCCCTAAGCCTATACTGATATAAATACACAAACAAATGAGAGAAGAAAAGGTTCATGCTAACAGGAAGATGACCACAAATGTGAATAATAAAATCGGAAAATAAGCGCTTGACTTTCACTGCAGTAATAACCTGAGAGCCATGAAAAAATACAAAAGGATGAAAGTTTGTAGAGAAACTGCAAACTATAGAGCCACAGTNTATGACTCCAAGTGATACCTACCAATTATAAAACATAGTGGTTTTGGTGCTGAGGATTGACCCCAGGGCCACACATATTCAAAGCAAACAGCCGTTGAAAACCCCAGCTTTGCAAAAGAGAAATTTGGCAGACAAATCCAAGAAAATAATTTAAATTAATCACCCATAATGAGACAAACTGATATCATAAATGTCCAATATAGGAATCAAAGAAGTAAGTTTGTGGTAGAATACACGTTCACCATGCACAAGGCATTAGGTGTGATTCCTAGCACCACAATGAATTATTACATTCATGTGTATTAATGCATTCATGTAAACATGTATATACATTTCCTTTCCTACCTTCTGTTTATGACAGAAGCAAAATGACCAGAAAATACATATGATGTGTGACAGTTGTTAAGCTGTGCCAAGCAAATCTGACTCCTCACAAGAACATCCATGTCCCTCTCCTGTAAAATTAGAATCATGCTCTGCTGTCTTCCCACACTAACATTTTGATATAGTTTATTTATTATTAGTGGTGGGAGGAATGACAAAACACATATGTGAAGGTCAGAGGTCACAATTCTCTCCTCCACTGTGGGTTCTGAGCTTTTTGCCCACTACCTGCCTCATCTCTATCATTTTAACACTTGCCTTAGACTAGAGACAGCCTGTGAGTGGAGGCTGAGTCTACCTCACCACAGAAGTTGCCCCTAAATGTCATGCCAAGTCATACTCCCCTCCCCAGCTAGAGTCTTGCCTTCACACCAAACAGCTGTTGCCTGGCACAATAGTGCAGTTGGCTCGGGTCAGGAAGTGGAAGCCGCCTGGTCCTCCGTTGAGCCTATTATCAAAGCTTTGCANTTGGACTTTCCTGTCAGTCTGGGTGGCACTGTGGCCTCTGTAGCATCCGCCTGTGGATATCAGGTGAGGAGGTATGTGGATGCTTGGCCAGAACCCCTTAAGACAGCCACTTTGAATGCCTCTAGTGCATGGTGATAGTAACCTCCTATTAGNGCCTGCCATGCCCTTAGTGGGGGTCTGGTTGCACATTAAGATGAAGTCAGCAAGATGATGTCAGAGTGCTAAAAATACTCAGAATGGGAGGATTCTGGTATTAATTGGAAGTGGACTAGGAGCTCATTTCACTCAATGGAGACAACACACCCNTACTGGCAAAGATCCAGCAGTTCAATGATGCCAGTGAAAGGTGACAGGTGATAGATGTGTGGCAGAAATACTAGGTGTGAGAGCACATGTAGAAAGATCTGACAGGACACAGAAGAATTTTATCCCCAACCCATCATTTTCAGAGCAAGCCCCTCCACCNGATGAAACGGGAATTAACAGTCAACAAAGATTAAAGAAGAGAACTCCAGACCGAGGGAGAGAGGAGCAGGTGACAAGAGGGGGGGAGGTTTAGTGACTTCGGAGTCCCTTGATCCTAATCTTTCCACATGTGGGTTTATAATCAGAGGCTCCGAAACAGTAATCAGCTCCCAGCCTCTCTGCCCACACAGGTTAGGTACACAGGAAGAAAGGAAGTAGAAAACCTGTTTACCTTTGGTTTACGGTTGTTGGGTTTTTTTGTTTGTTTGGTTTTGTTTTTTTTTCTCTCCTTTTCTCCTCTGCTCNAAGTCTGTTTGTATTCTTAGTCCATTGTCTGTTGGGTGCTTGACAAATCTTTCTCCTCTAGCCCACCCTCCTTCCCATAGTTCCCTGGATGGCAATTGTGCACACNGGATCAACAGGAAGATGCTTGCCCCAAAATGCTCACAATCCGTCACACGGAAAGAGTACAGTCTGTTTGGCAAGCCACCAAGCTTGGCTCTCTCAGAGGTTCTGGAGAGGGAGATAAAAATGTGCCTTTTGCAGTGCAATGTTTGTAGACTTTGTATCAAATTCTCCTTGCAGACAGCTCTGTGGAGCTGCCGGACACAAAGCAGAACCCTAGGTCCTACAGGCTGCCAAGCCTTGCCTCATGCACCACTGTGCTGAAGAATGGTGTGGCCCTTGCCTTCTGTGACTTCCCTGCCTTCCCGAGTACAAGAGGTGTATCAGGGGGTCTGATTCCCACTGTAGTGGTCACACAGGTGGCTTGTGACAGAGACCCACAGGCGTGGCCCATGAGGTTGGCCTGCAGGCATTTTGTTCACATCACCCCACCCCTGACCATCCCCTGTAGAGCAGCCTAGGGTCCTTTAGCCTTGGGTCTACAGAGACATATAGAAAAATTTTGCTTGTTTCCAAATCCAACAAAGACCTACTGGGTCACAACCACACTGTCCCTTCTAACNCCAAGCTCACTAAGTCCTAAGGTTAGAAATGGTCAACAATAGAATAATATCAGCCACAGCCTCTGCCTTCCTGAGACTTATGACAGGCTACCAAGGCAGGCCAATGCTCTACATCTTGGGCACCTCTGGTAAGGGCCCACAGATCACGTCGCTTCCATGCCACCTGCTCCTGGGTTCCTCTTTTATCCCTGCTCTGTCTTCTGTCAAATCAATCCCAGGTTTAAGCAAAAACACCAACTGATGACTCATACCTGCAGTCCTCGTAGTCAGGAGGCTGAGGCAGGAGGACTGCNACCTGTTCAAGGCCAGCCTTGGCTACATAACGAATCCCAAGCCAAGCTGATATGCAGAATGAGACCCTGTTTCAAAAACAATCACAGCATATGTAGACCAGGCTGGCCTTGAACTCAGAGATCTAACTGCCTCTGGCTGCTGAGGGCAGGAATAAAAAGCATGTGCCACCACACTCAGCAATTACAAATTCTTGATGTCACTAGGATTAGGCTGGTTCATGTCACCATACTCAGATTATGATATTGCCACTGTGTTGACCTATTCTTGATTTGTAAGATTTTTTTTCAGTGCAAGTTTGCCTTTGCCCAGCAACAACTCAAGGCAGTTACAGCGGAGTCGGAACATTCTGTGTAGGAGGCAAAAGACAGAGAACTCTGGGGAAAGGTCTAAGACAGGGAGATCTCTAGAAATAGGATAAAGGAAGGAAAATCCCAGAGCAGAAGTTGTACTATGCCCCTCCTGCAGGTTTGGCTTAGTGGGTAAAGGCATTTGCTGCCACAGCTAAAGATCTGAGTGTGATTTCCAGAACCCATGGTGGAAGGAGAGAACCAGCTCCAGAGCTGCCCTTGAACTCTCGAACTCACATGTATGCACGTACTACTACTANTAATAATAATAAGTAAAATTTTAAAACAGACAATAATCAACCCACGCTAATGACCTCCCAACAGCTGTGACATTTTGATTCTCTGTACCTGTGGTATTTNGGAGGAAGCTGTTTGTCCTTGAGCTCTGAGAAAAGCACACTAAATAATGCTCAAAGACCTTGAACAACCCCAAATGCGCTCTAAATGAGCCTTGACTCCTACCTGATTCAGAATTGCAGTCCCGTCTTAGGACAAAGGTGACCCTCTGGGTGGCCTGGACTCTCATCCTAATTAGTATCAGCCAGTCTCTGGAGAAAGAAAACTTGGTCATCATGGAAGGCGAAGATATCTGCTTTGATTACAGAAACAATTCAATTTATAATCATATCAAAAAGAATGAACTACTTAGAATAAAGATCTTAACCAAAAAGGGAAATAGTGTATAAAATAAAAACAACTAGACATTGCTAAAAGAAACTAAAGAACACATGAAGAAATGGACAAACACTCATTTTCATGAATTGTAACATAATTATCATTAAGCTAGCCACACTACCCAAAATGGTCTACGGATTGAAAGCCATCTCCATCAAAATCTCAGGGGCTTTTTGATTTCAGAAACAGAAAATCCATCCTAAAACTCATATAGACTNTCAAGACACAGTGAATAGCAAACAGTTCTTGAAAAAGGAGCACAAAGTTAGAGGCTTCAAACTTTCTGCATGGAAGTTTTATCACAATACTGTAACCAGAACATCATGGTGTAGGCATAAAGACATGCCAATAAAACAGAACAGAGCCAGAAATAAACCAAAGTGTTAAGACCATTCAGTAGAGAAAGGACAATAGTGGATTTTAGAATAATTAAATATACACAAGAGAAAGAATGAAGTGGACCCTTAACACCATATGCAAACATTAATTCAAAACAGATCAAAGACTTGTAAGAAAAACCTAAACCTATACAACTCCTAGAAAAAAGTAAGACATTCTTCAAAACCTGGACTTGAAGGTGAGTTCTTGGGTAGGACATCAAAACACAGGCAAGNAAAAGACAAATTGAACTTAATCAAAGTTAAGAATTGTCCCCCAACAAAGAACAAAATGGACAGAATTTTTAAAGTAACCCACAGAATGGCAGAAAATATTTTCCCAACTCTGCCACTTGAGGCCTGAGTTAGTCACAGGTGTGTGCCACCACACTTGGCCATTTAGGTTTATATACACCTCTTATACATAGCCTGTAGGTAATTTTATACAGTTTTTTTTTCCCAGTGTGCCTACACCTGGACTACAACAGATATCCTGACGTAAGGTGTAAAAGTTTCCACTCATGATGCCAAGTATGCCAAGTAGATGCTCAAAAAGGGGTTGACTTTGAAGGATTTCAGACTTTTGATGTTTGGATATTAGTTAGAATATTAGTTAAATTGCTAGGATTTGGTGACAGCAACAAGAGAAGTAACTTTCNCCTTTTTATGCAGCCTGGGGCAGCAGCCCATAGGATGATGCCACCCACATTTATGACCAATCTTNCCACTTCAGTTAGCATAATCTAGAAACCTCCTCANAGATCTGCTCACAGGAACGTTTCCAAGGCAATTCTGGATCCTCTGAAGCTGGCAATCAAAACCATCACAGATGTTCACCTGGAGTCATCATGTCCCTCTCTCCAAAGAGAAGTAGCTCCCTCATGGTTTCATCAAGCTGCCTTTATCCAAGTTTCAACTCGAGCNGATTTCAACCTTTCTGTAATTCGTCTCTTCTCTCATANCAGGCCTCTGTCAGTGCATGCCATCTGGTCCAATCAAGGTTTGGTTCCCTGGGTCTCTGCTGTAGGTGTTCACCTGGAATTCCCTCTTTCTAATCCGGGCACCTTCTTTGTGTCCTCCATTCATGTCCCGCCTTCTGCACACAGATCATAACAATTACATTAACCTCCATCTCTCCCAGTTCTGAGATTAAACTGTGTCATCTTCTGATGACCAGACTTCAGCACTTTCCTCGGTGACCTGATGTCACTGGTCTCCTTTTACGTGCAGAGCTCTGGCCTAGAAACTAGATTAGATCCATCAACCACTGTTCTCCAATTGACTCACCCATAACTCTCACGAGGACTAGTAGATGGTCAGGTTCTTAAGGATGAGACCATGAATGTCTTCCCAGGCTTCTGCACAAGAGAGATGCCAGGGTGGATTAAAAAGGCCTCACTGGTTTTCATTGCCAACGTAGCAACATAATGGGCATAACAGTGAAAGGGTTTTTAAGGACTTGGAGTTTGAAAAAAATGTCTGGAGACTGAGTCAGGCATAGTGGTGCACACCTGAAATCCCAGCACTGGGGAGGAGGGGGCAGGAGGTGCACAGCCAAAACAGCCAGCCGTAGCCAGACCCCAGCTCTAAATTAATTAGTTAAGTTAATTTGGGAGTTTGAAAGTTTGAACATAAGTATTTATGTGAGCAAAATTCTTCCTAGAATCCCTCTGTCTGCTGTGCCCGCTCCCTCCCACCCAAAAAAGAAAAAAAAAATGCCTGAGTTTGTCATACATGGTATGAATTTCTTTCTATAGGCAGAATGTTAATAGTTTTAGCAAAAGAAGGAAATTTACAGGCAGTCAAGATAGTCTGTGGGGTTCTCCATCTACCAACTTAACTAGCACCGACTAGTCACGTTACTGCCAACCCAAGCATCACACAACCAGCTCAGAGGGCATCTTTAGAACTCAAAGGCACCCCCCACCCCAGAGTCACCCCACTCCTCCACAGGCCGTTCTGGACCATTCCATTGGCTCTGAGGCTTCCTCTCTCGGTTCCTTCGAGGTCATACACTAAGTAGAGTCTGAGTAAACATAATTATGTGTGATTTAAGATTTTTCTTTTCAAAAGGAACTACCTCATGAAAATTTCATAGAAAGGAAATCGAAAATCAAGGGCAGGATGTAAAAATGTGAAGATTCATAGAAGCGAATGTGTTAAGTGGGAACTTCCTAAAGGCTTTAACTGTCTCCGGTTATGTAGTCTGCTTACCACCAAAATTGAGCCTAACGAGCTTTCTGGGTTTTTTTTTTTTTTTTTTTTTTTTTTAAATCCCCTGAACGAGGAGCCAAAGGAAGCAGTATTCAGCCTACATCGTTTCTGGAAGCTGTTGGAGCACATACATGCCTCTCCAACCCACCTCAAAGCAGGCTAATACCGGATCAATCCTGAAAGGTCTGCAACAACAAAAGGTGTTGACTACCCCAATGAAAGAGCTACTTAGCCCAGGCTGAGCCCATGGAGCCTGGACTCTGTTTGTCCCTCTGCCATGCCAGGGGAGGCCCTTCAAGCAAACACTCTGTGTCCCCAGGAAAAGGGTAGGGCAAGCCCGGGAGGAAAGGGGCCCCCGTTTAGACATCCACAATCCATCATTCCAAAGGAAAATATTTCAGTGGCAATGAAGCAGGGCACCTGGGCCAGAAAGCCGAGCCCTGAGGTGTGCAGAGCACTCAGCAGTGCCTTTACTGACAAGGAGCTGCTGCAAGTCTCTCTTTCTGTTTGTNGCCACGGAGTCCTGCCTCTGGCTCGAGCTCCTTGAGCCCTTTTGTTAATAATACTGGTCCAGTACCGATCTCAGAGAGTGTGGCAGCTGTGGGAACTCAAACGGGAGACTAGGCTATTTTTACAGCCCAGAGATCTGTTTATCTCCCAGGATCTGAGGAGGAAGGACAAACCAGAATGTGTACTCAAATTTCATTTCCTAAAGATCAGTAAACTTTTCAACCATGCAGATTTCTTGTTGGTTAATTAATGTCCTTTTTAACTGCATGATCATGATTACATTTTAATTTCTTTTGATGGAGCAAACAGGCAGTATCAGAAGGCTATCATAAATTACCTAGCCTTTATTATCAATATGCATTACTTCTTAACAGCCTCCAGTCTCAATTGGAAAACAATTGTTTAGAAGCAGGCGGATCTCTGTGAGTTCGAGGCCAGCCTGGTCTACAAAGTGAGTTCCAGGAGAGCTAGGATTGTTATACAGAGAGACCTTGTCTA
>LZPO01116984.1:376901-396140 GCA_001675575.1 Neotoma lepida | reverse complement strand
ACTAGGGGTGCTTTGAGGTGTTAAAAGCCCACACAAGGCCCAGTTAGCACTCTCTCTGCTCTCTCTCTGTCTCTGCTCTCTCTGTCTCTGCGCTCTCTCTCTCTCTCTCTCTCTCTCTCTGCTCAAAGTTTCCATGGTTGCTCATGGTTGCTGTCTCAAAATGTAAGCTCTCAGCTACTACTTCATGGCCTGCTGCCATGCTCCCTGCCATGATGGTCATGGACTCTAACCCTTCAGAATAGTGAGCCCCAAATTAAATGCTTTCTGTTTTCTTAATAATTTATTTATTTTTCATTTGCCTGCATGTATGTCTGTGTGAGGGCATCAAATCCCCTGGAACTGGAGTTACAGACAGGTGTGAGCTGCCATGTGGGTCTTGGGAATTGAACCTGGGTCCTCTGAAAGAGCGAGCAGTGAGTGCTCCTAACCACTGAGCCATCTCTCCAGCCCCTTAAATGCTTTCTTTTATAATTTGCCTTAATCATGGTGCCACAGTAATAGAAAAGCAATTAAGACACACCCATGTGAACATGTAGAAACACCAAACACACATACATATACATACCAAAAAACAAAACAATCAAGCAAAAACCCCACTGACAACAATATGGCTTTCAGAGAGGTACCTGGAAGTCTTAAACTGTAGGAGATATGGATGCTCAGGATAACCCAGACAAATATTAAAAACGAGAGAGGTGACACCTAAAAGTCTTTCCCCTGGATTGTTCCATTGAGCAAAAAGAAAAGAGGGAAGAGCAGAACAGTGTCCTGGGGAGCTCAGCCTGCAGTTTACAGACAGTCTGACAAGGGAGTGGAGTCTCCAGGCAGCCCTTCTGAGCTTGCAAACTAGACTCTTGCAAGCTGGCTCCAGAGAAAAGNAGGAGATGGGGTAAGAATTCAGAGTGAATCACCACCATTTGCGTAATTCAGCTAAAGCACAATTAGGCCTCACGGAGACCCGATTCTGGAACTGGGAAGTAAAACCACACTTTTAGTGCTTGANCTTCTCCTTGACGTCTCTTTGTGTACGGCTCTGCCCTACTTTCCTCTCTCATAACTCACTTCCTCTGCTTGCTCATTGCAATCTTAATCCAGCACACCATGCTAGCCCAAAGGAGCCTTTCAGCTCTGGGGGCTGTGGGCAATGAGACATCCCTCAGCTCTCAGCAGAGAACCCCAGAAAGGACCTGCCTGGGCACCTTGTGTTTGGACTGAGCTGTGCAAGTCACAGGAAGAGGATGGGTCCTCTGATCACATGACTCCTCCATTCCACCAATCCTACATCCAGGAAAGGCTTCCTCCATGCACAGAGTGAGAGGAGGAAGTGTAGGAAATTGGAAGAGCCTCTTCATGTATAAAACTAGGGTGATCGTGTCTAGTCATTAGGTATAAGCTTCATTAGCAGTGGCACAGGACAAATGAATAAGAAGTTTTGGACACAGAGTAGGTTTTTGAAGAATATATTAATGCCTGTAGCCTTGGCACTTGGAAGGCTAAGACAGGGGGACTGNTGTGAGTTCAAGGCCAGCCTGAGCTCTATAGTGAGTTCTAGATCTATTTGCATTACCAAGTAAGACTCTTTCTCAAAAAACCATAAAGGGGTAGGTAAAACAACTCAGTGCTTGCTGTCAAGACTGAAGACCTGAGTTCAATCTCCAGAACTCACATAGTGGAGGGTGAGAACTGACTCCTACAAGTTGTTCTCTGACCTCCACATGAATACCATGATATGTGCATGTCCCCATGTGTACACACACACAAACACACACACACACACACACACACATAAATAAATAGATAAATAAATAAATAAATAAATAAATAAATAAATAAATAAATACAGTTTTTTAAAAAGCCATAAGAACAAATAAACAAAAAAGACCGAATTGGTTAGCTTTCCATTACTATAACAAATGCCTGGAGTCATCAATGTATGAAGCAGAAAGGTTTATTTTGGTGCTCACATTTGGAAGTGTTAATCTGTGATCATTTGGCCCCANGGCTTCTGATCTGGGGCAGCACACTGTGGTATGAGGCTAAGAAGCAACACCACTTACTTTGTGTCTGGGAAATAAAAGGGAGGAAAAGGGGGTGTGAAGGGACCGGTTTCCTGCAATTCTCTTTAGAGATCCTGCACTCCCCTTTAAGGTCGCAGCCCCATAGAGTTGGAGATCTCCCACTAGGTTCCATGTCTTAAATCCTACCACCTCTCAAGAGCTAGTTCACTGAACTGGGGACCAAGCTTTTACTGTAAGGACCATTAGGGANCATTCCAGATCCCAACTATGGAAGGTCCTCTGAGACACTGAAGCCTGAACACAAAACCGAGGCCTACATCCCTGATCTTATCTGGCAAGAAGCAGAAAAGCTTGAGAAATCACTTCTTAGCTCCCATCTTCTGAGCACGTACACAGAGCTCAGGACCATTTCCGAGCAGGAGGCCTGACTATTTCAGGTAAATGAAGAGACTCGGGGGAACCCACAGTCCGGGAGGAAGGGGCTCGCTGCAGTATTTCATTGGAGGAGCACGGCTGGCATTTGGGACAGGCTTTTTGCTGTATGGGATAGAAACATGCATCACGAGCAGCTCGGGCACAAACCCCACAAAAACCTCTGACATTGTGACACACTTACAATAATAAAACCATCTACCTACCTCTGGGTGGGCTGCCACCTCTGGAAGAGAACTGCAGCCAGGCTCACCAGGGTAACTTCTCAGTTGAAGACTTTCTCTGTTTCAGAAAAAGAAGGGAGTGCGCAGCTGCTCAGCCATCAAGAGAAACTTGAGTTTATCTGAGGCAGAAACCTGTTGGGGGCCCATTGTAAAACACTGTAGTGAACTGCCCAAGGGTGGCTCATCTATATTTGAAGTTATTAGTGTGTGTGTGTGTGTGTGTGTGTGTGTGTGTGTGTGTGTGTTNGACAATCATCTTTCTAAAACAGTATAAGTACATTTCTACTCAGATATGGACATGATGACTACAGAAAGGCCTAGAGTTACACCTGAAGTTTTAGTCCTGAAGCCTAAGGAAATCACCTTAATGTCCATATTCAATCAAACCCCACACACCAGTGTCATTACTGACAAACATATTCATACAGTCTAAAGAGGTTTTATCACATCCTTAACAGTAGCCCTGGTCTGTTTTGTATCATTCACACTGGTGCACAAGCAGGACACCACCCAGCTTGCTGATTCCTTGCTGCCCCATGAACAGATGTGCAGCTGTGTCTCAGTGGCCCTTCATCTACTATGGATTTTCTTCCACAGAAGCCAAGCCACAGTTCCCCTGGATAAGACCACTCAGCAGTCTTCATTTCTCCAGAAAAAGGGATGCCTCTGCAAGGAGGAAGTTAGTATAAGAACCAAACAGGTCTTAGTCTACTTGTTCACTCGCTCCATCCTGACCCAACACTTTAATCAATTCAGTGTGTTTAAAAATCAATTTGACCGGATGGGAGAAGAGAAGCCACTTGGAACCTTGTGGTTACTCAGAGCAGGAACTCGGAGGCAGCCCTCATATTTCAGAAGGTCTGTTGCAGGGTGGGGTTTCCTTCACCTTCTCAGTCCACAAACAAAGATTCAAACAGAGGTGAGGGCCTCAGTAGCAAGCAAGCACATTTTCCTGCTAATTCCTTCACTAGCCAGNTGGTTGTGAATCCTGCCCAATGTCTAATTTTCCTAAGCTTCCAGAATGTAGTAAAAAGGGCCAATAACACCTTCCTTGCCTATTATTGAAGTTCTGAAGAGAAGATTTTTACAAAAAAAAGCTAAAGTAAGTGGGGCAGTGGTGGCGCACACCTTTAATCCCAGTACTCGGGAGACAGCGGCAGGTGGATCTCTGAGCCAGCCTGGTCTACAGAGTGAGTTCCAGGACAGCCAGGGCTACACAGGGAAACTCAGCCCCAAAAACAAAACAAAAAGCTAAGGCAGAGTGGGGAGCAGGCTGGAGAGAAGGGATGGCTCAGCGGTTAAGAGCACCTGCTGTTCTTGCAGAGGACCCAGGTTTGNTTCTCAGCACCCACCTTAGGTGGCTCACAGTCACTTGTAACTCCAGCATTGGAGGCTTCAGCAGCCCTCTTCTGGGCTCTGCAAGAACCTGCCCGCATGTGGTACCAGGCACATACACNTATACATAAATAAAAGTACATTTTTTAAAAAATTAAAGATGATGACTAAGAAAGAAACATGGGAGCAAGGTTTCCTGATGAGGAAGCCACACTGGGGCCCATGGCTCTGCTGAGGTTCTTCAAAGGGGAAGCTACACCCGGCATCTGGGGAAGTTGGAGGTCTTAAGGGCAACATGTGGATTCTCCACTCTGCTCCCATGTTTATCAAGCACCCAGTGCATACTCTAAGACACGTCTAAAAGATACACCAGTGATGGGTCCTGGGTTTGGAATACGGTTTGTCCCCCAAGGTCACATGCAAAAAGCTTGTTCCCTGCATGGCATCAGGACCTTTAAGAGGCAGGGCCTATCAGGAGGTAATTAGGTCTCTCCTTGATCATGAATGAATTCATGAAGTTTTGAAGGAGTGGATTAAGTCATGGGGGAGTATATTAGTTCTGTGAGAATGGATGTCATAAGAAAGCTTGGAATATCCCCTAATCCTATCCACCATGCCCCTCATCCTTCTTGCACACATTCTTGCCACTGTGAGGCCATCTACCATGGCATTCTCATCACAACAATTAGGTGTCAGCAATATGCCCTAGACTCCAAAGTGTGAGCTGAANAAAACTTTTTCTTAATATATTACCTGGCAACAGGTATTTTGTTATAGTAACTCAACAGAGATTAAGACAATTTTATCCAAAGCTCATTCTCACCTCTGAGAGACTTCCAACTTGAAGGGAATCAAGTTGAAGAATGCTGGAACTATCATTATTCTAGATGTTTGGTCTGACTACTTAATGGATCCCAGAATGTCACAGCTCTTACCAGGCTGAGACACCAGTTGCACTCAGCCATTCATATGGATGCATAGACTACCAGAGCTAGAAGAAAAATGCAGATTTCTCATTTTTCAAGATAGTAAAATTGAAGACCAGATTAGCAATGAATCTCATTCCTCAAATGAGAAATCTTCCCGCTGAACCTCACCTCCNTTTAAACCCTCAAATGAGTAGATGATATTTGAATGTTGAACGATACAAGACAGATGGGCACTGATTTAAATGCTGCTGTATGACAGACCCCGGCCATCAATCATAACCTGATATCTCCAGAGAGGCATCCTTTAGAAAAGGACTTGGGAACAGCATGACTAGAATTCACAACTGAAACCAGCTCTGTGCCTTAGCTGTCCTGTATCCAATAGCTAAAGCTGGGTTCTTGGATGAGGCGGCATGAAGCTCACCTGAAGGGTTTGCTGGGCCTGTGTCCAGCATATCTAACTGAGTAGGTCTACAGTGGGAAGCCAGAACGTGCATTTGTCACCAAGGCATGTGGGTGTAATACTGATGCTGAAGCTGCAGGATGCAGGGATGCTGATTACATACGTGGGGCCCATATTTAATCTATAGAAATTCTACCAAAATTGGTAATTACACTCATCATTCTTTCATGATAGTAGGAGCCAAATTGTGTAAATTCCTGCCCTGTTCCCATTTGAATGTTAAAGGCATAACTCCTAGTGCCTTGGAAAGTGACTGCATTTGACAATAGGGTCTTTAAGAAGGTACTTAGAGGAAACTAAAGTAATCTGAGTGTCCTTGTTAAAAGAGAAGATTAGGAGCTGGGGTGTAGCTCAGCTGGTAGTGTTTGCGTGGTATGCGCAAGGCCCCGGCACTACGTGAACCAGGCATGGCAGTATTTACATAGACACCCAAGAGGTAGAAGCAGGGGATTAGAAATTCAAGGGCATCAAGTTTTCAAAGTAATGTTATTTTGTTAAACCTGCTTTTAGGCTCCAGATCTGTCCACAATTACTTACATCGGTCCCTTGATTTAGACTTTTCATGTTATTTCTCTCTCTCATTTCCCCTTTCCTCCGCCTTGGTGTGCCTTTAGTGGAAAGCCCCTCCTCTGAATAGCCACCAAGGCAAGCGTCAGCATTTCCAGGCTTCACCCCACCTCATTAGGGAAACCTCATTTGGGAGGTTGTCATCTAAGCCGTGTCTCACTACTTTGGACTTCACCAGCTTTCTGTTGTTGTTACGTTTTAGCTGAGGCTGAGAACTCTTCTTCCCCTACCCCACCAGCTTCCTACCATCTCACTGCCTCCTCTATCTCTATTGATCAAACCTACACCTACTCCACACATCAAGATAATTAGCCAACTAATCACAAACAGAAAGCCTGTACTCTCCAGTGAAGGCTTCTTGGCTCTACTAGCGTTGACTTGCGTTTTAATATTAAAATGTATAATTTCTGANCAAGAAAAAATTCAACGTGATCAAAAAATATCCAAGGAAAGTTAAAAGGAGTTTGTGGACCCTCCNAAGGTAGGTAGGCCCTAGCTGGTAGAGATGGAGACAAGACTTTGAAAGCTATACCTGGCCTTNNCCTTGACTCCCTCCTGCTTCCTGGTCTGCTGTAATACAAGCCCCCTTCCCTCACACTTTGCTGTTGCCATGCCTTCCCTCCAATGATGAACCAAAACCCCCTAAATCATAAGCTACAGTGACTCTTTCTTCCCTAAAGGTTTTTTCTGTTGGGTATTTTGGTCACAGTGACACAAACGTGACTAAAACACTGGTGTGAAAGGAAGTTGACAAAAAGATACTGCTTTTCTTGTATTCCTTTTTCATTTTATATAAGAAATGACTACTTCTTCGGATCTTTGGACATCTAAGGTCCTAAAGATGTCCCATTGGGGAATGTACATTCAGCACTTGAGCCTGTGAAGGACATTTCAAATCCAGCCATAACAAATCTTTCCTACAATGTCAATAAACTCTCTGCATTCAGTAGGACTCTAATTTCTAATTCTCAAACATTTAAAAGTAGGTATTGATGTTTAAAATATTACACCATACCATGGTGTAGCTAGTACAGTTTAATACAAAAGTACTATCTATAGCCAGGCGGTGGTGGTACACCTTTAATCCCAGCACTTGGCAGGCAGAGGCAAGCAGATCTCTGAGTTTGAGGCCAGCCTGGTCTACATAGTGAGCTCCAGCACAGCCAGAACTATAGAGACTCTGCCACCAAAAAAATAAATAAATAAATAGATAGATAAATAAATAAATAGATAAATAAATAAATAAACCAGAAGGAAATCTGTGTTGACAACTATTTGTATGTGTGCACATGTGAGAACATGTCACAGTGCACAGTGCAGAAGACAACTTCCTATACAGGTTCTCCATTTTCACCCNGTCTGACACAGAGTCTCTTTTCTCTGCNGCNATGCCCAGCTTTTTATATTGCTCCTGGGAATCCCAACTCTGGTCCTCACACCTGCACAGCAAGCACCTCCCCCACTGAGCCTTCGCTCAGTCTAGTATTGAGGAACACAGCGAAGAGATGTTTAGGTGACCAGTTCCCTGATGAAAAACTGTCTTGAGCTTCTCTGGTNACCATTACACGTCACAACTTGTTGGGGGTGTTATCATTATGAAGGATTTTTTTGTTTTCTTTTCATTTCTTTTTTCCAAGACAGGGTTTCTCTGTGTAGTCCTGGCTGCCCTGGAACTCACGCTGTAGACCAGACTGTCCTCGAACTCAGAAATCCACCTGCCTCCCAAGTGCTAGGATTAAAGCCATGCACCACCACTGTNCGGCTGTTTTGAAGGTCTTAATTGGCTTTCTTTCGCGCCCCCCCCCAGAAGTGGACTGCATCTCATCCCACAAAATGGAATAAGTGACCCCACACGATGCTGGAGGAATGAAGCACAGCTGGTGTGNCTCTGTGGGAGAAAGTCTAGAAGCTTGCACTTGACGTGCACCTGGTTTCCCCACCATCACCCATGAACCATCTGTTTTTGCTGACTTTATTTTGTATTTTTTTGCCAAAATAAACAATAGCCATGAAAGGATCAATACCGGCTGGGAGCTGTGATCCTCTGCAGAGTGGTTGAAACTGGGATGGCCTTGGATAGCTTTGACACCAAAAAGAGAGACAAAAGGCTAACACTCAATGAAGTCGGTCAAATTGAGCATTCTTTTTAAATTTGTTTTTGGTTTTGGTTTTTGGAGACAGAGTCTCACGTAGCTGAGGTTAACCTCGAATGTACTATGCAGCTGAGAATGGCTTTGAACTTCTGGCCCTCCTCNNACCACCTCCCCAGTGCCGGGATTACAGGCGTGTACCAGCACACCTGGTTCTTGTGGTTCTAGAGCTCAAACCCAGGGCTACGTGCATGCTAAGTGGCTGCTCTATCAATTGTGCTACATCCCAAACTCTCAAAGGTTTATGNGCATGCTTTAAAAAGGTATTCTATGGCTGTTACCAAGAGGAAAAAAAAGACAACAAATGCTGACATTGTGGAGAAAGAGGAATCACTAATACTGGCAATGTAAGAAGTACAGCCACAGTGTATATCAGCATGGAGGCTTTTTNATAAAACTAAAAATAGAGCAATCATATAACTGGACTTCTAGGCATACATCCAAAGGAATCCAAGTCAACATACTTGCACATCTATGCTCATAGTTGTTCTGTCCGCAATATCCAGGTAATGGAACCAACCTAAGTGCCAATCAACAGAGAAGAGATAAAGAAAAAGCAGTTTAGGGTCTAGAGGGATGGCTCAGAGGTTAAGAGCACTGGCTGATCTTCAGAGGTACTGGGTTCAATTCCCAGCTCCCACATGGTGGCTCACACCCACCTATAACTACAGTCCTATGGGATCCAATACTTTCTTCTAGTGTGTAGACATATACGCAGACAAAACGCCCGTATACATAATAAAAAATTTTTAAAAGAAAGAAAATATGATTCCATTGACTTTTATGCAGCCGTAAAGAAAAGTGGTGGGTTTTTTTTTGCTTGTTTTTTGTTTTTTGTTTTTGGTTTTTTTTGGGACAGAATCTTACTATGTAGCTCTGGCTTGTCTGGAACTTACTATGTAGACCAGTCAGCCCATGCCTCCTGAATGCTGGGATTAAAAACATATGCCACCATGCCTAGTGTACAAAGAAAAATGAAATTATGACATTTACAGGAAAATGGGTAGAACTAGAAATCATTATGTTAAGCAAAACAACCCCCTATTTAGAGAGACAAATACTTCATGTTTCTCTAATTTGTGGAATCTAGAATTTAAAGTTTTATATATATATATACTTGTATTGCTTTTTTTAAAGTGTCATTCTAACTAGATGTTATGGTACAAATCTGTAATCTCAGCTCTTAGAAGCTAAGGCAGGGGGATCATGAGTTCCAGGCAAGCCAGACTTTTGTTTTCAGGGTAGAGGTATGGTTTTATATAAATCAATTCACAAGACGTAGTAAATGCAAAGTAATGGTATGGCTACCACAATCACAGCAGCATTCACAAAGCAGAGAAGTCAATTTGCAGCACCTGATACACAAGGTCCTGCCCTGAGCCTTGAGAGCGTTGGGTCCTCCAGCCCTTATCAGCTGTGNCATCCTCTGACAGCACAAATGTCAGGAGGGAAGTTCCTCTGGTCAGGGTCTTGCTGAGCTTCCTCTTTTGTGGTCCCTGGGGAGTGCCTCAGCACCCCAAATTTAGAGGGAAAAAAACTGAAAACAGCTAATCTGATGTAACCCTTCTGCTTGTAGGTCAAAGGGCCAGTGCTCACCCCAAAGCACAGGCTTTCAAATGCAGCCAACCTTTATCAAAGCATCACTTCATATTCAAAACTCTTAATGGAAAACCCCTGTTTAGAGACACGTTTCACTTTTTTGTCTAGGCCTCCCTGTAATCTCTACTTCTCTTTATTTGATTTATTATTTGTGTGTGAGAGAAAGAGAGAGACAGAGACAGACAGACAGACAGACAGACAGACAGTGAACATACTCATAGGTGCAGTGGCCAGAGGACAGCTCTCAGGAGTAGATTCTTCTCTTCTACCTTGTGTTCTGGTAATAAACTCAGGCTGTCAAGCTTTGTGCAAGTGCTTGTACCCAACAAGCCACTTCGACAGCCTCTACTCCTCTATAGGTCCCCAANGAATGTATTAGAACCAAGTTAGGGAGATGGNTCTGTCAGTACAATGCTTGTTCCTCGTGCTTGAGGTCCTGAGTTTTATTCCCAGAATCCACATCAAATAACCAGGAAGATGGCATGCATTTATAATCTCAGTACCAGGAAGGTAGAGATAAGCAGATGATCTGGGGGGCTTCCTGGCCAGCCAACCTNGCCAAATCAGCAAGAATCAGGCCAATGAGGGACCCTGTCTCAAAAAACAAGGTAGACAGCATGCATCCCTGAGGAACAGCCATACACATACACAGTACACACATGTGTGCCCCACGAGGGTGCCCACCTAGACCCGGCAGATGGAAGAGAGGGACAAAGGGGAATGACCTCATCAGCCTGGGACTATTCCCCATAACACCTAAATCAGACCAGCACAAGCCTCACTGTGCTCAACAGCAAGAAAGTTGAGACCAGGTCCCTTNCACAGAGCTCTATGGGAATCCCCAGGGAATGCCCACATGCTGTACCAATCTGTCCCGCTGATCACTTGCCACCTCAACTGCCATCTGGCCCCATGCCACTGCCCTACCCTGCTTCTGCTCTGAAACCCGACTCTGCAGGCAGCTGCTGTTCCCTGCATTTCACCCCACACTGGGCACAAACCGTTCCTTTAATTCCCCTNAGTGGCAGTTAATAGGAGACTGTCACATCTCAGATGTTACGAAAAGCCAGGGCATGACCAAAGATCACCGCAACCCTGAGAACCAGACCTGGTTGTGCCAGATGGCTGTCCTTCAAGCCGACGACTGGAGGTTTTATTTATCAGAGGTCAGTTCTTCTTCTCCCATAAGTCCAAGCCCTAAACTCAAGATTAAGGAGAGAAAACCTTTCCCAACAATAGGGAGGGCATGGAAATTATTAGATTTCTGGAGCTCTCAGTCTTGAACTTTCTGTTTCTGTAGAGGGTTAAACTTTACCATGGTTTTAGCCAAACGCCCCTAAAATTTTTGTCTAGANGAATAAACAAAGTGAAATATGGCCTCATAGCAGAAAAATAGTAAGAAAATAAGATAACATCAAAACAACTGATTAAACCTCTTCAAGGTAAGTTCTCATACTTCTAGACCTTCCTATTCCGTGACAGTCCTTTGGCCAATAACACAGGAAAAGATAGTTAGCACCACTAACCAGGAAGCCAACCTGATACCACAATGAGATACTCCCTCACACCTATCAGAAAATCTTCTGTGAACACACACACGTGTACACACATGCATGGGAAATAAGTGTGGGTGAGGAGGTAAAGAAACTGGAGCCCTTCCACATCGCTGGTGAACATGCTGAAGGTGTAATTGCTCTGGAAAACCATGTCATGGCCACCTAAAATATCAGACATTTAATTAACCATGTGCTCTAGCAACGCTGCTCCTAGGATCCAGCAGATCTACCCAAAGGAACTGAAAGCAGCGTTGCAAAGAGATATCTAATATTACAACATTCATGACAGTCTTATGCATAAAGCCCACGAGTCAGGAACAACATAGGTGTCCATCCACAGATGAGTGGATCAACGAAATACATGAGGCACATACATGAAATGTGGCTCCACTTTTTTTTTAAGGATGAAATTAGGGCTGGGGATGTAGTTGGTAAAGTGCTTGTTTAGCACGCATGACACCCTGGGTTCAGTCCCCAGCACTGCCTAAAATCAAATGTAGGGGCATATGCCAGTAATCCCAGCACTTGGAAGATGGCATTAAAGGGATAAGAAGTTCCAGGCCATCCTTAGCTACATAGCAAGTTTGAGGCTAGCCTGGATACATGAGGCCATCTTTCAAAAAGAAATTTAAAAAAAAATTAAGAAACTGCACAAGTCATTATTGTCCAATAGAACTTACACTTCCTATGAGGAGAGAACTGTTCTGGATAGTCTCAGTTTCAGGGGTCACTCACCACTAGAAGCCACTGAGCACTTAAGATGTGGTGACAGTGACAAGGTTGCAATTTAAATGTGATTTTCATCATTTTACATGCAAAGTAGGTCACCACAGGAACTTGGAGTATGTCACTGGAGAGCATAGGTCTCAACAGTCACAGATTCTATATGCATCCTGCAGCAGCATTGGTNGCTTAGGACAATTAAGCTGGCTGCCCCTTTTGGAACAAGCTTGCTACCTTAAGCCTCCACTATCGCCTAGCTTAGCTGGACCTCAGCTTTTTTGCTTACAAACAAAGCAATGTCACCTGCTCCCGCCTCTTCTCCTTTCTGCTCAGTATCACNCTTGAAGGGTCCCTTCATTGTGTACCTGTGGCATGTCCAGCCAGTGCCTCACCNCCCCAGCAACTATTTAAATATGCCCAAGTACTGTCTGAGGACAAGATGGCAACCATTTAGTTCAAAGACTTTAATTGGCTTTGTGTGTGTGTGACTCTAGATTCAAGCAATACTTCATTCCATAAAATAGAATGTGTTCAGACAAACCCAGGAGGGGACGTTTGTTTCTAGACAAAGAAAGACAGAAGAACACAGGAGCAAACCCCAACAAGCAGCTGCCAGGTGTGGTGGGCACATGCCTACAAACCAGGCAGTGGCAGGTAGAAAAAGGAAAATCCAGAGTTCAAGGCCAGCCTAGCCTGTATACCAAATTTGAGGCCAGCATGGAGTTCATTAGACCCTGTCTCAAAATAATAAAAGAGTACTTTCTACTTTAGTTTCCTTAACTGACAGTGTGGGTTGGTGGTCGGGCACATGATTAGCTTGAAT
The DNA here is from genome assembly GCA_001675575.1 of Neotoma lepida. NCBI lineage: Eukaryota > Metazoa > Chordata > Mammalia > Rodentia > Cricetidae > Neotoma > Neotoma lepida. The sequence goes on along the minus strand of LZPO01116984.1, from coordinate 383,321 downwards.
GAGGCCCTGGATGCAAGCCTCAACTCCAAACATAACACACGCATGCACGCAGACACAGACACACAAAACACAGGCCACCAAAGGGTAGGAAAAAACAAATCTGATTGGTTGTCATCTAGTCTAGTCATTTNCAGTTAACTATTTGTGAAAAGTTTCCATACAATGCTAGCTGAAGTTGGTCTAGTTAGAAACTTGGCTGTTGTCTAAGCCTGATTGTCTGGAAGCAGCTTAGTGTCAGCTTGATGATTCTCACTCTTTCCCTGAGTGACTCCATTTTGAGTTTTAGACTGGCCTATTGGGGTCTAGGGCAGCAGCTAAGGTGATACGATGAACTTCTACGATCTTCCTTGAACACCAAAAATCATCACCTCTGAAAATCATCCTGCTTAAGGCCATAGGTTCTCNATGTAGAAATGTTTTCCTACAAGTGATAATGAACAGTCTACCTAGATATGCACAACAAGAACTGGGTGCCTAGGTATTGCTTTCCTCTCAACTCTAGTTTCCTTGCAACTCCAGGGATGTGGCGATGGCACAACCAGAGAGCTAAAGGCGGTCCAGCAGCCTGCCCCCCTTAGGTCAACATCATAACCAAGTTCCAATACCACAGCTTTCCCTGCGGGAGGCTGGGCATTCTCCCCAGAACACAACCACAGCCCACGCAGGGGAGGCCATGAAGGTTGTGTGTGCTATTTTTAAACTTCCAAAGATCACACTGTACATGGATAATGGGAGCGCCTAAGTGCCCCAGTGTTGTGGCCTCAGTCAGCACGCCAGCTAAATGCAGAAGATAATCATCTTGCTTCTAATAGTAGCCCTTTGAAAAGGAGTCCTGCTCAGTGCACTGTTGCATTTAAATGGCATCGCTTTTGAATAGGCGAGGCACCATCTCTTTATGAAGAAAATCTCTCTGTGAATCACATCTCCCTGCAGCGACACATTCATGTATTCAACTGGATGCTCTGCTGGGTTTTTGTGTAAGCTGAAGCTGGAAATATTTTACTAAATATAAATATAGCTGTATGGTGATAGGGAGTCTCGTTGCCTACTTCCTCCTTGTTATCCATTTCTTTTCCACTACCATTCAGGCCTATTTCTTCTCTACCTCGGCTAGTCTTCACCATTTATTGAAGACCTAGTCTGTGCCCTGGATTCATGGATTGGCGGCCTTAGCTATAAATTTCAAATAATAGAANCCACCATTGTTTCCTGGGTGCCAAGCACCAAGTGTGGGACATGCTTTCATATGCCCNATATTGTTGCATTTTAAACGGATTTTGTCAAAAGAATGGAAGTGTGGCCAATTAATTATTTATTGGTCATATCAGTTTGATAAGCCAGCAAAGCCAGGAGACAAGACAACTTCAGATTCTATTTTAGTACTCTAAAGAGTTGTGTGAACCTAAGAGATGAAATTTTTAAAAAAATGCAGATTTACCTTCAACTCAAATGTCCTTTGGAATTAGATGAAAAGACATTTGATTGTCTTAAGAGCATGGGCTGGGAAGATGCCTCAGTGAATAAAGTGCTTACAAAGGACCAGAGTTCAAATCCCCAGAGTTGTACAGTATGGGAGCCGGCCTGTGATTCCAGTGCTCCGAAGGCAGAAACGAGGATTCCAGAACCATGCAGGCCAGCTAGACTAGCCCTTATTGGTGAGCTTTAGGTTCAATTGAGAGACCCTNCCTCAGTGAATAAGGTGGAAAGTGATGGTGGAAGAAGAGACTGCATAACAAATACAAAATCCAATCCATCATCACCCTGGTGGACATGTCAGACTTCTTCACNTAGATCTTGAATGTCCACAACAAGGAAACAAGGTCACCAGGATGCTCCCAAGTTAGGGCCTCTGTCTGTCTTCATGAACCAAGAGTCAAGATAGCTGGGTGTAGGGGTTCACAGTTACAATCTCAGTGTTCTGGAGACGGAGGCAGAAGGGTCTCCAGTTCCAAATCAGAATGTTTCAAAAGAAGTCTGAGAACATTTCCTCAAACTTGCTTGCAAAGCACAATTGTTGAGCAGGTCGATGCAATCCCAGGAATAGTCAGAATTTTGCTGTTGTTGGGGGGAGGGTGGTGGGTGAGAGTTAGAGGGTGTTGCAACAGCTTACTCANAGCCCAGGCTGACCTGGAGCTCACTATATAGCCCAGGCTAGCCTCAAATTCACATCAAACCTCCTACCTTAGTCTCTATAGAGTGCTGAGATTACATGTAGGAGCAATCAAGCCCAGCTCATTTAAAAAAAAAATGCCAGGTCATTTAAATCCTTAAAAATGACTGTTGCATGTTAAATGTGTAAGTTAAAACATGTAAAAGCATTCAATTAACTAAGTTTATGAATTGGAATTAATTTAAGCCAAAGACTCCTTTAAAATGATTGTTGGTCCACATATCTGTAAATCCCCACAGTTAGGAGGCAGAAGCAGGAAGTTCATGAGTTAGAGCGGTGGGGCTCTCAACCTGTAGGTCACAACCCCTCTGGGGGTCAAACGACCCTTTCACTGGGGTTGCATATCAGATATCCTACATATCAGATATCCTACATATCAGATATTTACATTACAATTGATAACAGCAGCAAAATTACAGTTATGAAGTAGCAGTGAAAATAATTTTATGGTTGGGGGTCACCACAACATGAGGACTTGTATTAACGGGTTGCAGCGTTAGGAAGGTTGAGAACCACTGAGTTAGAGGCTAGCTTGAGCTATATAGGAAAGCCCTTTCTGAAAACAACAACAAATTACAAAATCATGCTGGAATGGTTAGAATAATAAAATTCAAAATTGACCTTAAAAACTGGACGTCTGAATTTATTTCAGTCAAGAAAACGTCAACTCATAAATTTGAAATAAACTCCAGAATTGCCTTGCTTAGAATAACAAAACAGAACAAAAGGCCCTTGATCTTACCCCCAAAGCATCAGTAGAAGAAATCTGTCTTTGGAGTACTGCTCCTGATACCTAAAACTGGTCCTCCAGATGCTCAGCTACTTAGCTACAAACTCCTATTACCATCACCACCCATGGCATCACTGTTTTCAGCAAAATCATCCTCTGCCCATCCACACAAGGGTTCCCAAGGCTTACCTAGTAACAAATTTCTTCCCCAATACTTAGGGACCAAAAAGTTTCCTAAGGGCTGGGAGACCCCAGAAGTAACTAGAGACTGGGGTAACTACAGTTCTAAGTTTATTTACCAACCTAATACATGGTAGGGGATCCATAAGATGTATTTACTGAATGCATGTGTGGGATCCTATGTTTGAATACCTAGTTCCCAGCTGGGAGAACTGTTTAGGAAGNATTAGGAAGTGCNGCCTTCTTGGAAGTGGTGTGTCACTAACAGCAGGCTTTGAGGTTTTAAAAAACTCAGGTTGTTCCCAGAGTCACTCTCTCTGTCTCCCAGTTGGAGATCCAGATGTATGCTCTCAGCTGTTCTTACCACCACGCTTTTGCTCCACCACCACGGACTAACCCTCTGGAATCATAAGCCCAAATGAAGCACTTTCTTTTACAAGTTGCCTTGGTCGTGGTGTCATACCACAGCAATAGAAAAGTAACNAAGGTGGCATACTAGAGCCTAAAACACCTCTGCTAATGCCCAACACATGTTAAAGACCGTACAGTAAGGTGACTCACACCACAGTTGTTGAGAAATAGAATATTGGAAAGGTGAGGAGCGTCTGTGTGGGCCTTTGTGAGGGTTAATGGCTGCTTTTCTAGAACTTGGTATAGTGGCTGCAAGTGACACCATGTTTTCTGCCCCATTGCAATGCTTAAGCCAACATGATGAATCTATCCAGGGAGGGGCCAAACCACCAGGTAGGGCCTATAAAGAAGGACTGGACAGAGGACTCCAATCAAACCATACTAGGAGACATGCTCCCAGCAGTCTGAGGCACATGACCATTTCAGACCCTTTCATAGAGCAGTATCTCACTGAAAAAGCTACCAGTGGGCATAAGTGGCTGTGTNTCAGCCCCAGGTTGGGGTGAAACAGATTACAGTTTCACTTAGTTAGGCAATTGATATTATCAACCGAGCTGTTGCAAGTATACTTTCCCAGCAGTCCGTACTCCCAGGTCCCCTTACTGTGTGGAAGAATTGACATGTCACATAGCCGTGATCATCACATTCCTTATAGAACACACATTTCAGAATATTCATCAGTCTTTTTCCTAAAGCTTAAATGAGAAAGAACCCCAAACTTCAGAACTGCAGCATGAATGATCCTGACACACTGGTTTGTTGCTTACATCTGGGAGCAGCCTCACATGATATATGTCCATCTATCTACATTCTGTCTATTATCTATGCCAGTGAGGTGTAGACTGTGGTTCTGTTTACAAGCACTGTCTCGGAAGCCCACTGGGCAAAACCCTCCACAAAGAATGGAAACTGGAAACACAATATACAACCTTCCTTTCCAGAAAGTCAAAGGACGGGTGTTTTCTTAGAATTCTAGGGGTTTTGATATTCTGCTCATTCCCCATAGACTGTGATTTCACTTTCTGTAATAACTCAGAAGAGACCAAGAAAATGATGCAATTCCAACTCCTCCCATACCAACTACCTGCAAATCTTTCATTTCCTCCAGTCCACCTCCCTTCCCCAGACTCCAGAAAGTCCCAGCAGCCCGGGGCTGGGTCCCCAGGGCAGGAGGGGAGGAGATGGAGGGAGTGAGCCCAGTCGGTGGAAAAATGAAATCACATCTTCCTTGCAGGGAGTAAAGCAATACCCAGGTGGTAAACATAACTTCCAATTACTTGCCTTAAACTAACATTAAAATGTAAAGTTGTGTTTCCTTACCAGACAAAGAGACTACCCAGTTCCTATACCTCTTTGTTTTAACACAGGCATGCATCTATGTTCAATGGAACTAAACACTCCTGCTTGGCAGAGTCAGATTAAAGACCCTCAGAATATGAAACAAGAGCCATTTTCCTAGGAATCACCTCAGTATTTATTAAAAATACAAATTCTGGAAGCTTACCCCAGACCAACTAAAGTGTCTTTTTTAAAAAGGATCAGGCAACTCAGCCAGTGCCACCAGATGAATTTGACATGCAGTGATTTGAATGAGAATGGTCTCATAGGCTCAAAATTTGAATGCTTCTGCAGTTGGTGGAACTATCTGGGAAGGAGTAGGAGGTGTGGTCTGGTTGCAGGTGTAGCCTTGTTGGGGGTGTGGCCTTGTTGGGGTATGGCCTTATTGGGGGTGGCCATGTTGGGGTGTGGCTATGTTGGGGGTATGGCCTTGTTGGAGGGGGTGTCTCAGGAGTAAGCTTTAAGGTTTCAAAAGCCCATGCCAGGCCCTGCCAGGGCCAATCTCATTCTCTCTCTGCCCCCTGACTGCAGATCAGACNTGAGCTCTAAGCTACTGCTCCAGCATTATGCCTGCCTGCCCNCCTGCCTGTCACCATACTCCCTGATGTGGATTCATGGATTCACCCTCTGAAACCATTTTCTGTTATAAGTTGCCTTGGTCATTGTGTTTTGTCAAGGTAACAGAAAAGTAACTAAGACTTTACACAATAAAGTTTGGAAAGTATTCATATAAAAAGGTCCTTCCAGGGCAAGACACACTCCTAAGTGAATCAGGATAGCAGTCAAGTGGGCACAGTGCTACTTGGGAGGTTGAAACAGGAACATCTGGAGTTCAAGGCTAACATCAACTACAGAGTAGATTTTAGGCCAGACTGAGCTATAGGAATCCTGTCTCAAAAACCAAATAAGGGCTCAGAAAATGGNTCAGTTGGTGAAATGCTTGTCATGCAAGCATGAAGACTTTGATCTCCAGAACACACAGTTTAATAATAAAATAAGAATGGTAGCCCATGCTTGTAATCCCAGCATCAGGGGAGCTCACTGGCCAGCTGGTCTAACCTAACCTATGACTTCCAGGTCAACCAATGTCTCACAAAACAAGGTTGCTGAGTCCTGAGGCACAACACCTTCAGCAGGCTTCTGACTCCAGAGAAACATCTGGTCTGTTCTTGTCTCATTCTGCTGCTGTGATTTAAAAAAAAAACAAAACAAAACAAAAACAAAAACAAAGTTCTGACCTAAAGAAACTCAGAGAGGAAAGAATTCATTTGGTTTACACTTCCTGGCACAATCGTCATTGAGAGAAGTCAGGGAGAGAACTCAGACAGGAACTGAAGGCAAGACTGCTTCCTAGCCCATAGTCCACACAGTTTTCTAACCAGAAAGCTCCTCACAAGCAGGGAAGTAGAGCAGAAACCATTGAGAATTCTGCTTCCTAGCTGGCTCACTCAGAGGCACAAGCTTAGCTAGCTTGCTCATACAACCCAGGACCACCTAACGAGGGATGGTGCTGCCCACCATAGGCTGGGCCCTGACACATCAATTAATATGAAGACAAATCCTCACAGACGTGTTCATAAGCCAATCTGAT
>LZPO01116984.1:285916-311609 GCA_001675575.1 Neotoma lepida | reverse complement strand
CTGAGTTCAATCTCCAGAGAGAGAGAGAGAGAGAGAGAGAGAGAGAGAGAGAGGACTTAACTGCCTCAGAATCTTCAGATGTGGAAAACAAGAAGCATGTTAGGAAAATGTGCTGGATGGAAAGTCAAAATCCTATGTAATTAATAATTTTGGTCCTGCCACTAAACAACTGTGACCATAAACAATTTACTGGACTCTGTTTGGCCTCTATTTGGCCCTGGAGAGAACATAGTCTTACAACGTAACATGGTGTAACATGATGTAACATTAAACAGTTGGGATGCATTAGAAAGCCACTTATTATTTAACCAATGCTCTCTGTGTCTTGTAAATTTTTTTCTGGAAGAGATTGTAGATATTTGTTCATCTTTCTGTGAGCTGGCCAAAGGCTTCAGCCACTGCCACACCTGGTAAATACCATCCACTGAAAGCCAAACAGAGCACCGTCCAGTTATCNGTCATCCTCTCAGAACAGAGCTTGAGGATTCCCATGACAACGTTGACGANGGGGGTGGGGAGGTAGTGTGGGGGTGGGGGTGTAAGAGCCCTCTGGGTATCCCAAGTTGAAAACACTGCACTTGATGACTGAGAAGCTCAAAGATTCAATTATTCTGATAACAAATGTCTGCGAGTCTGTACAGATACATGACCTAAAGGGAGGAGGTTTCAGGCATGGGAAGAAGTTAAAAAGAGGGGCAGGCTGCTCTGAGTTCTGAGCAACCTGAAGATTAAATCATATTTTCAAATACATTGCCTTGGTCTGGTCATATCTGCAGCCCAGTAAACTTGTCTCTTGGTTCCATCAGATAATCGACTAGTCACATTTATGGAAGCTGGTGAAGGTGTTTGTCCATAATTTGAGTACTAGGAAGGTTGAGGCAAGAGGACATGAATTCCAGCCTAGCCTGGATTACAGAGTGAGAGCATGTCTCAAAAAAGCCAAAAGAGAGAAAGGGGAGAGGAAGGGAGGGAGGGAGAAGAAGGGAGGGAGGGAAAGAGGAAGAGAATACCACTGCACACCAAGGACATCTCACCTCTGTGCCTCGCTTACTATTTTAACCCCACACCACATCAGCAGGTTCAGTGTCTTCCTAGGTCATAAGCTGACCAACTTTATGCTGTGACTTCATAGGACAGAAGGATCAGGGAACCTCCAGAGTCTCTTTTATAAGGCGTGTGTGTGTGTGTGTGTGTGTGTGTGTGTGTGTGTGTGTGTGTGTTAGTGGTGGTGCTGAGGATTGAACCCAGAGCCTTGCACATGCTAGGCAAGAGGCTCTGACATTAAGCTAAGCCAGCTAAAAATTTGCCAAACTTCTTGTGATCTAAGGGCTGTGTCACACTCTAGGGCAAACAAGAGGCACTGTGAGTGTAATAAAGAGGTAGGGTGTGTGTCTACAGGGACAAGGCCTTGGATTCAAGCCTCAGCACGGAAAAAGAAGAAAAAGAACTCAGTGCCTGCCCTGGTCAAGCTTGCCTCAGAATGAAAGAAGAGCGGCTGGGTGCCTGCAAAAGCTAGTGGGGGCTCACAGTTAACAGTCTCCAAGGGGGCAGGCTGAGGCTTCCAGTGGCATCTGCAGTGAGTCCTGAAGGAGGAATAGGGTGCAGCCAAGAAGAGCCCGGGAGGCACAATTCAGGTAAAGAACAAACAGGAAAGAGCCACCACTTACAACTAAGGACGGACCCACAGCCTTCGTGATGCTGGGTAAGAATTCTACAACTGAGCCTCATCCCCAGCCTGGGACAGAGCTCAGCCCTGGAAGAGGTTGGTAAGCTCAGAACAATAATCTTCATGTAGGTCCCATTAGTCTCTGCTCAGAANTTTTTCAATGACTTTTCATCACCTGAGACTAGAACCCTGACTCTTAGAATCCCAGCCCTCTACCACCGAGATAAAAACACTTCCTCCAGAGACAAAGCCTGTGCTGCAGCCATCCTGTCCCATCTGCCCTTACCGAGAGTNGGCAGTCACACTGGATGAATTTTCTCCAAGACTCCAAATGATCTTGGAATTTGCAAAAGTCTACAAATCATCTGCCAAACTTCCATAAATCCATTTTTGTTATTAACATGTGAAGGCCAATTTTTCAGACTAAAAACTCAACTCTATCATCCTGAGGGACTTCCAGGGGATAGTGACATGTCTAAAGATCCTTATGATGGCAATTGTCGACTCCAGTTGAGTAACGGGCAAAAAGAAGCCAGTGAGGAGATGGAAGTGCATGAGTCTAATACTCCTTATCCACAATTCNGAAATTCAAGAAGCTCCCCAAACTACAAGGTATTGCATAACTCATTGGGTGTTAAGGCTTGGCCTGACCTGAACTGACAGGCGCCTATTTATAGATTTTATCTCATTCCCTGGCCCTGGCTAGGCCTTGGCTGAAGAAATAATAAGACANTTGCACAACACTGCAAGAGACCCCTATAGCGACGGTAGGTCACATTCTGAAACCCACATGGCCCCAAGGATTTTAGATACAAGACTGCCATGGGCTAGAGGCTGCTGCAATCATATGGCAGGTGTTTTTAGCTATTTACTTTAGTTTACTTTTTAGCTTTTTGGATTGGTTGATTGGCCGGTCAGTCAGTTGGTTGTTAGGGTCTCTCTATATAGCTCAGGCTGACCTTGAACTCACTGTATAGCCCTAGCTGACCTCAAAGTTTCAATCTCCCTGACTCAGCCTCCTGAGTGCTAGGACTGCAGTCATGCTTCGCCTGGTTCAGCTCTGCAGGGGTTTTTAATGAGCATATTCCCTGGGGCTACATTTATTCTTAGCTTGTGCTCAGTTGAGNGTTTAACCTGGTTATAATCACTGAAAACTCTTCGTCAGAAGCAGATAAAACAACCAGCCATGGGCAACTAGAACAAGAAAAGTCAGCCAGAAACAAGAGGTTGGATCTGACCTAATTCCTCCCTTTCCCTGGTTATCTTACCTCCTTGACACATCTGAAGTGAAGATGCAGAGAATTTGAAATCTCTGCCTACTAGACNGGCCTTGCATGCTCCTCCTACATCTTGGTCCTACAGAACTGTTGAGTGGTTGGGGGTGGTGATGGCTGCCAATAATCCAGGACACAGGAGGGTGAGGCTGTAAGTTCAAGGCTAGGCTGGTCTACATAGGCACTGTCTCAAAAGATGAAGAGAGGCTGGCAAAATGGTTCAGTGGGGAAAGGCACCTGCTGTCAAGCCTCATAACAAGTTTGATGCCAGGCACCCACATGATGGAAAGAGAGAAGCAACTCCTTCAAATAAATTGTTTTCTGACCTCCACATTTGAACTGAGGAACCCATGCCCACACACAAGCATACATATGCTTTCCACCTTAGTTTATTAAGACAAAAATTGAATATTTTTAGTCAGAGGACACCAATATTCCAGATGATATTCTGCTATTAAAATGATGCTATGGCTATAAAGTACTCGCCTGGCATGCACAAGGGTCTGGGCTCAATCTCCATGCTGGAAAAGGAACCTAAATATAAAATTGAACTATGATCATCTTTTCTCACTCTTAGAGGAAAAGCAAAATCAGCAATAGCATCTTACCAGGCTAAGCTTACCATAAACCAGGCTTTTCTTAGAACACCGGGGTCCAATGGGATCTGATTAAAAATCAGTAAGTAGTTCATTTTGTGTTTAAGAATTAGTCCTTCATGCCATTCCACAAGAAGCAGCGAGTGTGTGCCAAGCCAGATGCTCAGTGCTGAGAGCACACAGATAGGTCAGGGAGAGTGCCTAACTCCTGAGGTGAATAAAAGCAGAAGAGTTAGTAAGAGCTGCAGAACCATGAAAAATCAATCACTGATACCTAGGTAAAGGTCTTGGGTAGGCAGCAGGGGCAGAGAGCTGTTTTGTCTTTGATTCAGGATAGATTCAGAAACACTTTATGGAGAAAATGACACCAGAACCAAATCTTAGAAAACGTGAGTAGGGACCAGCTAGGTGGCTGAGCAGGTTTGCCANCAAGCCTGATGATCTGACTTAGATCAAGAACCAGCTCTCAGAGGTTCTCCCCCGACCACACGTACACCATGGCACCAATACACACACACTAAATGTACTTTAAAAATTAGCAAAAAATAGAAGGAAGTGTGAGTAGGAGCTGGCCTGGTTACTCATGCCTGTAATCCCAAAACTCAGGAGGATNACCAAGGGTCTGAGGCCAGGCTGGGCTATAGAGTGAGTCCTAGGACAGCTTGAACTACATAACAAAATACTATCTCAAAGAAAAGAGAAAAAGGAAGTATGATTGGGGNTCTTCCCCTATTTCCCTGTTTCTAAAGTTCACTGTGAGCCAGGTGTGATGATGTGATGATCTATAATGCCAACAATTTAGGAGGTCGGAAGGATCAGGTATTCAAGGCCACTCTTGGCTATATAGAGAAATTGAGGTCAGCTTGGGCTACGTGAGACCCTATTATGCTTTGTTTTTTTGAGGCAGGGTCTCTCTATGTAGTCCTGGCTGTCCTGGAACTCACTATGCAAACCAGGCTGGCCTCAAACTCACAGATATCCGTCTGCCACTGCCTCTCAAGTGCTGGGCTTAAAGGCATGTACCACCATGCCCAGGAAGACCCTGCTATAAAAGGATCAAAATAATAATAATAATAATAAATAAAAATAATGTTCACTATGGTGAAACAAGTTTCTGGATTTATCTGTATTTAATGCTCCTGAACAAAACTCACTCTGGCTTTAGCTTTCAAATTCAAGGTTTCCTAAGCAAAGATTCCATTACCCCAGCAGCTTGANTTACAGCCAAACTGTAACAGGGTGTACAGAAGAAGATTAATTTAGGCCATTGGGTTGAAAAGGACAAATGAATATGACATAGCAACATGACAAATGTATGTGAATCCAACCCTAATTAGCAATAAAAAATAATACTTATCTTTGAAATGCACAAAGCACATATTTTCAATGACAGCTCATCCAACTTAATCACCACCTAAACAACCAGGTCAAAGAATGCACAGGTCAAACTGATGCTTTCGTCCCCTATCCCCAAGGGGTCTTCACTAACCAGTCCTCATGAGAGGGAAAGACATGACAGTATGGGCCTGTGTTGGGGAATTGGTCAGGTGCCAACAGGCAAATGGCCCCAGGGACACCTCTCCATTCATCAAACTATAAATGGCAAAGAAGTTGGAAGCAAGCTAGTATTCTCACCTGGAATTGCCTGGAACAGTGTGGAGTTCCTGGTCCTCCTGCCTCAGCCTCCTAAGTGCTAGGAGGACAGGTGTGGAAGAATACACACAGCTGGAATGGCTTCCCTGCCCCATCCAGGCCTCAGGACTGAAGAAAGAACCCGGGGCCTTTTGCTTGTTAAGCAAACCCTCTACCACTGAGCTAAATCCCCAACCTCTGGAACAACTTATTTTGATGATGCATCTTTCCTCCTTCTGGAGACCAAATGCCGTGCTCAGTGGGACTGAACTACACAGGCCTGCCACTCTGAAGAGGGGACAGAGCCTCTGCCCTCAGTCCATCCAATCACCCAGCTACTCAACAACTCACACAGGGATTCTTCTGTGCCTGAACACAGTGGTGCCCCTGGTATTTCTACCTCAGTAAGTATGCACTTGCCTCATGGCCCTGTGGAGAGTAACAGCTCCTTCATCCCCTTCCCAATTTGATTCTGCTTTCTTTTTCTTTTTCTTTTCCTGGTTGTTTGTTTGGTTGGTTGGTTTGGTTTTGGTTTGGTTTGGTTTGTTTGTTTGTTTGTTTGTTTGTTTGTTAAGACAAATTCTCAAGTTTCCCAGACTGGCCTTTAACTATGAAGCTGAGAATGGCATTGAACTACCAATGAGCCTCCCGTTTCAGCTCCCTCCATGCTGGGATTATTGAAGTGTACCACAAGAAACATGAATTTTCTTCATAGCATTACAGTTTCTTAAGTAATTATATAAACATATTTTATACTTCATTCTCTGCTATTATGAAAGTTCCCAGTGATGATAACTTTGAGATTTGTTTTTTGTTTGGGATTTTTTTTGAGACAGGGTCTCACTGTNTAGCCCAGGCTAGCCTCCAACCCCTCTGNTCCACATCAGCACCCCACCTCCCATCAGGTACAGGCATGAGCCATCACACTCAGCAAGACTTGTGCTTACTTCTGTCAACCCAGTGTTGCAGAGTAATGCCTGGTGTGTGGTAAGCACTCGATATGTCCTTGAAATATGAGTGGGTGAGTGAAGTTGAATGACTAACTGAAGAACAAAACACTTGTGGGTTCCCTGGGATTTGTTTGCAGGGTGCTGTGGAGCTAGCCGGTTAAAGGAGAGTCAGGGCCAGCCCACTCACTGTTGAAGACTAAACACCCACAATTGTTCTCAAGGAGGTGTCAGGGAAGATCCATTTCTCATTGTATAGAGAAGGAGAAACCCAAGGCTTGTGCTTCAGATAAATGTAAGCAAGTGAATAGCACATTGGGTGTCTCGCGCATGCCTGCAATCCTAGCACAGAGGCAGAGGATTGCCATGAGCTCCAGGCCTGTGTGCACTAAACTTAAACTCTGGGGAAAACAGAGAATGAGAGAGAGGCTGTTGGAGAGGCTTAGGGGGATGTCCTATAGCTCTGGAGGAGGGCGAGGGTGTGGGAGGTGGGGTGGTTTAACCAGCCTTGTAAGGATGACATTCCTTGTCTGCCCACAGACACTTCAGGTTGTTGGAAAGCTAGCTGTTGTTACTCAGTTCCAGCTGTCTGTAACTGTGTCTGATTTTTCTTCTCTCTCTCTCTCTCTCTCTCTCTCTCTCTCTCTCTCTCTCTCTCTCTCTCTCTCTCCACTCCCCTCTTCAGTTGTCATCTCCAGAGCACCACATAGTGTTCCTGGAAAGGCTGTGAGGAATTGCTGCCAGTTAAGGGGCAGTCAGACTTTGTGGATTCCACAACCAATGTCCGTTCCCCATCCTTGTCCTATGGTCCCATATCATAGCCATTGGGTACCAACTTCAGATATAAAGTACATGCAGTGGGGGCAAGCCGCTCTGCCTAACCTTCTGGGACAGGAGATTGGTTCAGCTTTTATTGAGGGTGGGGATGGGGCTGTACATGTTCATGAGCGAGATACATGTGCTTGTGTGTGTGTGTGTGTGTGTGTGTGTGTGTGTGTGTGTGTGTGTGTGTGTGCGTGTAAGGCCAGAGGGCAACACTAGGTGCTTTTCACAATCACATTCCACCTTATAATTTTATTTTTTGTTTTGTTTTTGTTTAGTTTTTGAGACAGGGTATCTCCATGTAGCCCCGACTCTCCTTGAATTCACAATGTAGAACCAGGCTAGCCTTAAATTCACAGAGCCCCATCTGCCTCTGCCTCCTAAGTCCTGAGATTAAAAGCATGCACCACCACTCCCAGCCCACCTAATATTTGGAGACAGCATCTCTCAGTAGGATCTGGAGCTCACAGATTTAGCTAAACTGGCTGGACAGCACATTCCAAAGATCGTCCTATCTCTGCTCTAGGTTTACCGGTTCCATCTGTGCACCCAGCTTTTGTGTGTGTGTCCATGTATGCATAGCACAGACCTGAACTTGGGTCCTCATGCTTGCACAGAGGCACTTAACCAGCTGAGCCAGCTCCCAGCCCCTGTAGAGCTCTAAGATGTCATCAGGACTTGTGGGAAAGGAGTTCCTGGCTGAGTGAAGCCTTTAGGAGCTGGTAGGAGCAGGGAAGGGTAGCACAGTGACCTACCTTGTGACTCTGAGGTGAGTTGAACCTGGNATGAGCAGAGCCACAGACATCAGAGAGACCCTCAAGTGAACAGACTCCAGAGCAATGTTCCTAAGCTGTAAGAAGCCTTCCTGGGCTCCGGGGTTTTCCAGTAGAAGCAAGCCAATAGATTGCATTTATTATTTAAATCTCCATGAGATCTTGAAATTGAAAACAGCCTGGCTGACACACAACTGCTGGTTGTTTTCACTAGTGAAAGGTGAACGGGAAGAGTTTATCTTAATCAGTGAACCCAGGAGAAGATAGATGTTTCATTTCCCCGATTTTAATTGTATTACTTGTTTGCAGTGAAATTCTATACACTTGAGTGTTCTGAAATCAGAAAAAGATCTGGAGACCAGAAACTGAAATGCTCCACTCAAAAACTGACCACCAGGTTTTTGGACCAAATATTTCCTCAATGTTCACTGGTTCTTATAAAATATCTTTAAGAGAAAGATTATACAAAGAAGTTGAGTTGGTTAGTGGTGGCACACGCCTTTAATCCCAGCACTTGGGAGACAGAGGCAGGCAGATCTTTGTGAATTCGAGGCCAGCCTGGTCTACAGAGCTAACCCTAACCCTAACCCTAACCTGCCTTTAGGAGGTAATTCTGGTTGAATGAGGTCATAGGGGTGGGATCCCATGATGGAATTCACTGTAATAAAGAGGCAAAAGGAGTGCCAGTGCCCGGAGGTAAAGCATCAGGGTATAATATAAAATATTATAATATATATATATATATATGCCTCCTAGACGCTGATTCTGCTCTCCGGGTCACCTGAGTTTTCAGCTTATTCTGAAAGACGGTAATCTAACCTAAACTCTTGCCAGGTGTCTGCGGCCAACTTCGCCCAGGTTTCTCCTCCACCCAGAATCAGGAAGGGGACGCTGGTGGTTAGGCAGCTGTAGGAAAGCCAGAGTTAAGACTCCTAATTACTAGTTTAAATAACAGAGTACAACGGGCTCTGGTAACATGATATATTTTATTGGGCTTGTTCATACACATGATGAACAGAAGCTACAGTTTATGCACCTAAAAGTTACTTATCTGAGGCTCTGTGATCTGGAATTGTCATAGGGAATGGGGTTGGGGGACTGGTAGCTCTCAAACGTGTACCCCCCATGGCCAGTGACAGGCCCAGCAAAGATGTCTCAATACCGTCTCCTTCAGATCACCTAACTCATGGGGATTTTTTTACTAATGCGTACTAAACTTGTGTTTCCCGGGGTAATTTATGAGCCTGACCTTTGATGAGTTCGGATGTCCTCTAATAAAAATGTCACCGAATGATTCATGAGNAGAAGGACGGACTAGAAACTTAGGATATTCAGAAATGCTCTCCAAACAGGAAGGCCGCTTGGCTTCGCCACTGCCCACTCAACCCAAGCCTCGGGGTTTCTGAGTTCTTTTGTGTCTTTGAACATTTTTGTGTTAGATCTTGGCAGCAGAAGGCCTGGCCTCAATGGGAGAACCTGAGAGTTCAAGGGCACAGCCTGGCCTAAACAGAGAAACAAAGAAAGCTAAGGTTACTGGGGTTCGTTGGCTTTCTACAGCAATGGAGGTGTTTGCAGTCAGCTTCAAAGGACAAATGAAACCCCTTAGGCCCTAGAGTATTAATTGCCTAGGGCAGCCGCCACAAGGTACCAAAACCCAGCACTCTGGGGGAGAGTCTACACTGTGCCCTTTGAGTTTCTGTTTTTCTCTCTTTCTTCCTTCTTCCTCTTTTCTTTCTTTCTTTTTTTCCTTTAGCACTAGAGTTTGAACACAGGACCTTGCACTAAGCTCTATCCCAACCCCATGCCTTTCTCTTGTTGCCATCACTCCTTCGTGACCTTTGAAATAGATCACATTACTCACCCTGGCCTCCGTGGTCACTTAGCCTCCTCCTGGTACTCTCATATTTTCTTCTCTCTGCTTTTGTCTCTCTCCAAGTCCCTCCTCTTGAAAAGACACCAATCACATCGGGTTAAGAGCCACCCTAGTCCATCCAATATGATTCCATTTTAACTAAGAACAGCACCCACCTTGCCCCACCCCCTGCCCCGTAAAAAAGGCGCATTCTGTTCAACCTCCAGTGTCCGAAGGTTGTTATGTCTGCTTGGGAGACCGTCACAACAATGCAGGTCAAGTATTCGTATCCAACAGACACACACAGACACAGACACAGACACAGACACACACACACACACACACACACACACACACACAATTTGGGGGCTGGAGTGATTGCTCAGTAGTTAAGAGCACTGTCTGCTCTTCCAGAGAACTCAGGCTAAGAATCATCTGTAACACNAGTACCAGAAGGTCCAACACCCTCTTCTGGCCTCTGAGGACACCAGGCATGTACCTGGCATACATACAGACAAACATGAAAGCAAAACATTCATACACATAAAATAAAATGAAATCAAATATTTGGGACCACAAGTATTTTAAAGTTCTTCAAATTTTGAAGCATAATTTTTTTTTCATTTCTTGTCTTATTTCTTTTATTTTAGATAAGATCTCACTGTGTAGCTCTGGCTGGCCTAAAACTTGCTATGTAGATCAGGCTAGCCTGAAACTCACAGAGATCTGTCTACTTCTGCCTCCTGAGTACTGAGATTAAAGTCATTTGCTACCAAGTAAGCCTTGGAATATTTAGATAGATACAATGAAATATCTTGAAGAGGGGACCCAAGTCTAAACATAAAATTCATTCATGTTTAACATACAACTTACAACACAGCCTCAGTGTAATTTTAATATATATATAGACTAATACTATCACACCAGGACTTTAAAAATTGCAGATTTTGGATCATTTCAGATTTGGGATTTTTGGATTAATGGTGCTCAACCTGTATCAGACTATGTGACTTAAGTTGTAGAAATTTGTTTTTTTGTGGTTCTGAAGGCTAGGAGCCCAAGACCAAGGTGACAGAACCCTCTGACTCTGGTGAGGGAACTCCTTCTGAACAATAGGAAGCCACCAGCTCACTGTGTCCTCATGTATCAGAGACAGTGAGCCTTGTATCTCCTTACTGAGTACTAGTCCCACCAGGAAGGCCCCATCTGCATGACCTCCATGTCTTAGTGACTGTTTCTATCGCTGTGAAGAGACACCATGACCACCACAGCTCTTATAAAGGAAATAATTTGGGTGGGTTCACAAGTTTAGTCCATTATCACCATAATGGGAAGCAAGGCAGCATGTAAGCAGACATGGTGCTGGAGGGGCTGAGGGTTCTTACATCTTAACCCACAGGCAACAGGAAGTGGTCTGAGACACTTGGTGTGGCTTGAGCATTTATGAAACCTCAAAACCCGCCTCCACAGTGACATACTTCCTCCAATAAGGCCACACCCATTCCAACAAAGCCACACTTCCTAATAGTGCCACTCTTTGGGGGCCATTTTCTTTCAAACCACCACACCTCATCTAAACCTACTTATTACCCTAGAGGCTCCATCTTCAAATACCATCACTTTGGGGGTCTAGCAGTTAGTTTTAAATGTCAATTTAAATGTTAATCTGACACAGCCTAGAATCACCTGAAAAGAGACTCAATGAGGGATTGTCTAGATACAGCTGGTCTACAGTTGTGTATGGGGGGGGGTGTCTTCTTGATTGTGTTAAGGAATGCGGGCAGCACCATTCCTTGGGCTTGGGTCCTAGAATATGTAAGAGGGGTATCTTAGGGTTTCTATTGCTGCAATGAAAAACCATGACCAAAAAGCAAGTAGGAGAGGAAACGGTTCATTCAAGGAAGTCAGGACAGGAACTCAAGCAGGGCAGGATCCTGGGGGCAGGAACTGATGTACAGGCCGTAGATGGGTGCTGCTTACTGGCTTGCTCCCCATGGCTTGCTCAGTCTACTTTCTTATAGAACCCAGGACCACCAGCCCAGGGATGGCCCCACCCACAATGGGATGGGCCCTTCCCCATCAATCACCAATTAAAAAAATGCCTTACAGCTGGGTCTATGGAGGCATTTTTCTCAATTGAGGTTCCCTCCTTTCAGATGACTCTAGCTTGTGTCAAGTTGACATAAAATCAGCCAGGACAAGGGGAGAAGGTGAGTTGAGCAGCAAGCATGGACAAATATGTTCTCTCTTTGCTCTTGATCATGGATAGGATGTGAACAGCTGCTTCGAGTTGCTGTCAGTTTGACCTACCTGAAATGACAGACACAACCTGGAATTGTAGCCAAAGAAATACTTCCTCTCTCTAAGGTCGTTTTTCAGGACATTTTATCACAGCAATGGAAAGGGAAGTAGGGNAAAAGGTTAGATCTTTAACACCGATTGGGGTGTGACATACACATTCAACCCAACAGACCTCATATGTCTATCAGGTGACAGACAGCTGCCAGACCACCTGCTTCCCTGTGCAGTGAACAGGAACCGAGTTCCAGTTCTACAAGTTGACTCCTCTAATGCGCAGACACTCTGGGCCACTGACATCAGATGACCCCAGATCAGTCCTTGAAAACCAACCCTGTGCTGCTAGAATCTGCATGGCACACTTCCCATGCAACCTTTGCACAGGGGAGGGAACAAATCAACAAGGTCATTTCCCCTCCTCCCTCAGAAAACTGGGCCGGCTAGTCAGCAGAGAGAATTCTCGGGGGAATGCTGGCCAGCTCCAGCAGTGGCCCTGGGAGCTGGCATGGTCTCCCGATTGGAAATAACCCCAAGGGAAGGACAGCCTGGCTGGGACCCAGGCTGACAGATTCCCTCCTGGGCTCCCACAGACCGGTTTAACAGGAACTGCCCTTTGCCCCCCTTACACTGTTCATGTTAGCACAGCCTGTTGAGGAGACATCTTGTGTTTCACCTTTGACAGCAGTCCTTGTCCTCTGTCTCAACACCCAAGCCACACTCCAGGGGTACAGGCCCCTTCTGCTCTCTAGCCCCCCACTGCCCTTCCTGACCTTCCCCCANGGGTTTAAGTAGGCACCATCCGATGTTTGGGAACACTGTGCCCCATCACTATTAATAATGCATGCAGAGAGCCCATCTCCGAGGAGCTCAGAGTGCTTTCCAGGCATTATCTAATTAGTCCTCACCACATCCCGGTGAGGTTCAACAGATGCTGTGCTCCAGAGAAGCCATCAGGGAAAAACGCTCGCTGAAGCAGAGCTGCTAAGGGACACAGGCCTCCTCCATGCTCTCCACCAAAGCAGAAAGCACGAAGCCCTTACCCAGGAGGCAGGTGATGCCTATATACATGAAAAATCAACTGCACCCATGCCCAACAACAGTGCTGACACAACAAGAGCAGACGAGGCCACGAGTTGGCAACACACCAATGCTTCCGAGATCATCAAATGAATGTTGGAGGTGTCTGTGATGGACTTCCACAAGGTTTAGCTTCCAGTCAGGGCATCTAAACTGGAGTGTGGGGCCAGTAAGATGGCTCAGCCCTAATGGATACTTGCTGCTAAGCCTGATGATCTGAATTCAATCCCTGGCCCTGACATAATGGAAGGAGAAAACTGACTTCTTCAAGTCATCCCGACTCCACACAAGCACTGTGACACAGAGGCATGCACCCACGCGCGCGCGCGTTCACACACACACACACACACACACACACACACACACACACCAATAAATAAAATAAATATAAAAAGAAAAACTTACTAGAAAAACAAATGAGGTGATTGAACTTTGCTGGCTGTGTTGCTCTAGGCAATGATGAACTTATGTTTTTTTATCATTGTGTTTTAGTCAGGGGGAGGTAGGTTGTCACACTATCCAGTGCAGCACTCTGCAGCCCAGGCTGGCCTCCAACACACAATCCTGCCTCTTTCTCTAGAGTGCCAGCATGGCTGCAGAAGTACACCTCCCCCCACTGTTGCAAATTCCTCCTGAAGACTCACCCGTCTTTTCATTAGGAAAGACTGATGGGGCTGGAGACCGGCTCATCTGTAGCGCTCTTGCCCAGATATGCGGGTTCCAGCCAGCGCTGAAAAAAACAAAGAACAGAGTAGTAGCAGTGATGGTAGTGATAGCTGACATGGTAGCCCGTGCCTCTAATCTGACTGAGACACTGAGGGAGGAGAATCTCAAGTGCCAGGCCAGTCTGGACTACATAGTAAGGCCCTGTAGCCACAAAATTAAAATAATAATAATAATAATAATAATAATAATAATAATAATAATGTGGGCCTAGAAGTGCAGCTTAGTAGTAGAGTAGCATGATTTCCTGTGTTGCAGTGCTGGGGGTTAAACAGGTTCTGTGCGTGAGGTGCTGGTGTTTTCCCTGTGAACCAGATGTACGTGAACTTTCCAAATCATGCAACAGGGGTGGGTGGACTCGGTTGTGGCAAATTCACCTTCCTGGAAGTCCAGTGACCCGATTCTCTTCAGGGCTTTACTACTGGGACAGTCAATCCTAGGTTTCAATCTGACTGAAGCACAGGCTGCCCGGATTAAACATTACCTCTGGGTGTGTCTGAGAGGGCAATTCTGGGTAAGATTAGCAGTTGAATACATGCACTGGGAATTGGGGGGAGACTGTCCTCCCCAACATGGTGGACTTCACTCAACCAGTGGAGGGCCTAAGCAGAACAAAAGTCAGAAAGGGAGACAGGCCTTTGCCCTTCCTCCCAGTCTCCTGCTTGAACTGAGCTGAGCTGGTTCATCTTGTCTCAGGTCCTTGGACTGGGCGTTGTGCCATCACCAGATCCTCTGGTTCTCTGGCCTTGGGATTCTTGCTGTGTCAGGCATCGCTGCTGCTAACTCACTCTCCTTCCAGGCTGCAGCTTGACATTTTCAGCCCCTCGGAGTCTGGCAAGGCCATTTGACTTGCTTTAGCCAATGAACAGTGGGCGGAGTGAGGTCTGCCACTGGCAGGTGGAAGCATGTAACTGTTGCTGAAGGTCCCTCCAGCTTTCTTCCCCTTTGTGGTCCCAGTGAAAGCACACACTGAGACGGGCCTGCATCTGCCAGGTGTCNGGAGTGACTGCTGTGACCTGAACTGCCCTGTTGACTTGTATCAAGAATGTACAAGGCTGGGATGCCCTGGTGGAGAATGTGTTTAGCATGCACGAGGCCCCGGGTTCAGTCCCTGATACCAAAATAAACAAAAACCAAAACCAGGAGCAAGAAATACCTTTTGTTCCTTTTTTTTTTTTAAATTATATGTTTATTTACTTAACTGTGTGTTAGTATGTGTGTGCCCTCATGTGAAGGTTAGAGGACAACTTGCAGGAATTGGTTCTCTTTTTCCACTACGAGGGTTCTGGGGATCAAATTCAGGTCTTTAGGCTTGGCGGCAAGTGCTTTTACCTGATGGACCATCTCTCCAGCCCCCTCTTTTTATTTTTTGACACAGCGTCTCACTATGTAGCCCAGCCTGNNNNAAAGAGGCACTGGGAAACAAGATTTGATGTTAACTTAAATATACATATATGATATATACACAAGTTGTGTTTAGACAGACAGAGATAGACAGACAGAGAGACAATCTGTCTTCTCCAAGAATGATGCACATGATATGTTATCTAATCTCAAGTGTTTGGTGCTAAACACATACATATATGAGAAGTTGTTCATATGTGTGTCCAACAGTAATTATTAAAGAAGAAAAGTTCATGAATTTGAGAGGAATTGGGAAGATATGGAAAGAGTTAAAGGAGAGAGAGAGAGAGAGAGAGAGAGAGAGAGAGAGAGAAAGAGAGAGAGAGATGTGTGCATGTCTGTGTTCATTCATATGAGTTCAGGCAGGCATGTTGAGGTCAGAGGACAACTGTGGGACAGGTCCTTGTCTTCCATATTGTTTAAGATAGCGTCTTGCCACTGCATATGCCAAGGTAGCTGTTCTCCAAGCATCCGGGGATTCTCCAGTTTCTGTCTCCCATCTCTCACAGCTCCTGGCTTTACATGGGTTCTGAGGATTTGGCTCAGGTCCTCACATTTTCAAATTCAGATCCTCAGCATTTGTAAGGCAAGCAGTTTTGGGTGTGTGTGTGTGTTTTTCCAGGATCTCACTATATAACCCAAGCTGGCCTCAAACTCATGATTCTCCTGCCTCAGCCTCAGAGGTACTGGGATTACAGGCACATACAGCAAAAAGGATTGTCACAGTTTGGCTTTATTGACTACTGTGTCTTAGCCTTGTCTCTCATGACTGATACACTATCCAGGACACCCCGTCAGTATCTGTCTCTTATACACATCTAGATGTGTATAAGAGACAGGCTTAGGAACATTGGGAAGATGTACACACCTGCCTGGCTTTACATGGGTTCTGAGGATCCAAACTCAGGTCATCACACTTTTGTGGCGAGCATTTCACCCACCTGTCTCTTATACACATCTAGATGTGTATAAGAGACAGTCACTAATGACTGAGTATTTGCTTCCAGGAGTTCAGGTATGAGCCAATGGTAGGAACCTGAAGTTATAACCATTTTCCCCCGTGGTAGGAGTGAACTACTTACTGGTACTGTGGTACTGTCTTGGAAAGAAAGGAACTTTGCCTGAGGTCAAAGATGAGCCAGAGCAAAAGCAATATCTGCAAACTGTAGGCATAGACAGGCAGTCTTGAACCTCGGAAACAGAAAGTAAATCTCCCTAATTTTTTAAGCCAGTTTCGTTACTTGTTTTTCATTTTGCGGTTTGTTTGTGTTTTAGTAGCTCAGCCTGGCAATGCCTCACAAAGGCAGAGCTCTTGAGTTTGATTCCCCAGTATTGCACACACATTAGCTGATAGTTGCATAGATACAAAGATATATACCTGTAATCAATGTATTATCCTCCAGGGACACAAAATGTTGATGTCTAATAGGTTGCAAATATTCCCAAGAAAGGCAAGAGAATTGAATCTTGGAGTCAGAAAGAATTTAAAGAAACATCTAATCTGTCACCTTTGGTAGTTGAGGGACCAAGACACAGAAAAGCAACTTCATTTACATCGGACAATCTGCATTCCCAGTTTCCTCCTGACTTCTGATCCAATCACCATTAGGCTGTACCCTGTCAGAGTCCATTAAAAGGAGATAAGGTACCTGGAGTTCCCAGCAGCATGGCTGGCACAATGTCGATAACCAACGATGACTGAGTGCTTTTTATCAGTCACTCACATTGTAGTATTAAAGTGGTGGGTGGGGACAATAAATAACTGACACTCCCCTTATCAGTTATACTGAGAAAACTCTCCAGAGCAGAGAAGGAGCCGGGACCTTGCGTCTGACCCAGTAACAGGCCACTGCTGTTTGTAGAGGCAGGTTGACTCAGTCTTTTGTGGTAGCTAGGGACACTCAGCCTGTGCTTTGTAAGCACTCTTGGTGTCCAACATGATTCTCACAAGAGACTTGAAAGGGCTCTGAGGAGAGCAGGAGTGTGGGGGAGCATCATTGCAGTGCAGCACGCGGGAAAAGCAGGGAGGAAGAATAGTTCCAGGGACCTCAGCCACACTATGAGCTAGAGGCCAACCTAGGCTTCGTGAGACCCTGTCTCAAAACAAATCAAGGAAGAAGGAAGAAGAGGGAGAGAGGCATCAGCTAAAGCTGAGAGAGCTTTTCTACTGAAATTCGAAATACTGCAAGGCTAACTACCCAGGCTAGACCCCCTGCAACTGTATAAAGCACAGGCTAGACCCCCTGCAACTGTATAAAGCACAGAAAAGGGCAGTATCCACCTCTAGCCATCACCTCAGAGAAATGAGGAGCACAGGCACTCAGGGATTCTATAGTTCAGTGAGGACCTGGGATGCCTAGTGGCAATTCCTCAGGGGCCAGAGGTCCTGATGCACCTGTAAAGAAGTGGTAACTGGCATTGAAACAGCTGTATTATAGGGACTCCATGTCAACCACAGGGCTCAGGCAGCCTATCAGGCTGTGATTGCTTACCCCTCACCCCAGTTCCAATCTGATAAACAGTAGTGAGGGTAGAGCTTCCATCTGCTGAGAGCGCACAGGACAGAACATATAAGTAGAAGCAAGACCAGCAAAGCAAAGTCCAGGCTATCAAAAGCCATGGGGATCAACTATGATATTAAATATTAAAAGGGAGCTCTGAGCCAGAAAGACGGCTCAGTGGGTAAAGGCACTTGCCACCAAGCTTCATGACCTGAGTTCCATCCCCAGATACCACACGGTAGGAGGAAAGGACCAACTCTCACAAGTTGTCTTCTGACCTCTGCACATTCAAGTCAAGTCATGGGTGTATACACACACACACACACACACACACACACACACACACACACACACCCCAAACAAACAAAGAAGATAATTCTTTAAAGGTACCTCTGGGGCTGGGGAAAAAGTACCTGCCCTGAAAGCATCAGGACATGAATTCAGATCTCCAGAACCCACATAAACCTAAACACAGCAATCTCAACGATACTGTGGACGGAGACAGGAGAACGGCAGGCGCTCCCAAGCCAGCTAGCCTGACACATACAGCAGCAAGCAAGAGACCTTGTCTCAACAAAATGGAAGGTGAGGACCAAGGTCGTCTTAGGACCATGCACCAGGGTGTACACACACACACACACACACACACACACACACACACACACACTGATAAAAATATAAATAGATAATAAAAGGCAACCTTAGAATTGTCAGTCATGGTGATGCATGCCTTCAGTCTCAAAACTCAGAAGGCAAAGGCAGGTGAATCTCTCTGAGTTCCAGGCCAGCCTAGTCTATATAGAGTGCTCCAAAAAAGCCAGGACTACATAAAGAGACATTGTCATACACACACACACACACACACACACACACACACACACACACCAAAAAAGGTAACTGTGGTAGTTTGAACAAGAATCGCCCCTATAGACTTATTTATTTGAATGCTTAGTCACCAGGAGTGGAACTGTGTGGGAAGGCCTTGTTGAAGGAGATGTTGCTAGAATTAGGCTTTGGGCTTTCAAAAGTCTATGCCAGGTCTCAGCCTGCTGCCTGCAGATCAGGTCGTAGGTCTCAGCTACTTCTCCAGCACCATACCTGCCTGCCTGCCCTCAGACTTCCTGTCATGATGATAATGGACTAACCTTCTGAAGCTGTAAGCAAGCCCTTAATTAAATGCTTTCTTTTTCTATAAGTTGCCTTGGTCATGGTCTCTCTTCACAGCAACAGAACAATTACTAAGACAGTAACCCTAGAGAATGCTTCTTTTGATTATTTTGGGTTCTGGTGTCTTTGTTTTTTTAAGATTTGTGTGGGGAGGGGGGTACCCCAGAAGGTCAAAAGTTTCCATCCCCTAGAGCTAGAGTTACAGCCAGTTTTGAACCACCCAACATAGATGCTGGATACTGAACTCCAGTCCTCTAGAAGAACAGCAAGCACTTTTAACTACCAAGCCATCTCTCCAACCCCAATTCTTGCAGATTTATAAGATAACAAAAATAAGCAACCTTACTCTGTCCCAGATACAAAATTAGCACAAAATAAACAGCAAAAGCTGATGTCTTTTTCTGCCCATCTTCATAGTGCATCCCTCACTTGGAAATTTGGACCCTAAATATTCAAATGCACCATCCAAATTGCTCAGGTTTCTGTGTAGCTTTAAAAGCTGAGAGATGTTCTGCTACTTGCCAGCTGTGTGATTCTAGATTTATTTCTTGGTCTCCCTATTTATAAACTGGAGATAACATAGCTTCTGCCCTAGTATACATATCTCACAATTTTTTTCAAGGATTAAATAAAATCATACAAAAAAGGCCAAAAGGCCTCCATAATGCTTTTTGTTTGTTTGTGTTTTGCCCTCAGAAAGGGTTCACCTCCAGTTTGATAAGAATACCCTTGAACTCCTGATCCTTTTGCCTCTACCTCCCAAGTCTTGAGACTACACAAGTACCATCACGCATGGTTTATGCCGGTGCTGGGCATCAAATCCAGGGTTTCATGTGTGCTAGGCAAGCACTCTGCCAACTAACCACATCCTCAGTCCTGGCTTTGGTTTTGGTTTCCTGTTGTTTTCTTTTTAATGTGGTGCTGGGGGTGGAAGCCAAGACCCTGCGCTTGCGTGGTAGATCCTCTCCATGGAGCTACAGTCTCTGCTCTGTCATAATTATATCAATGACTTGTTTCCTTTTTCTCTGTGTGTATCTAACTCTCTCTACCTCTCTCTGTCTCTTGCTCTCTCTCAGAAATGAGGGGGTGTGTTTTGAGACAGAATCTTTCTGTATAGCCATGGCTGGCCTATATGTAGCAAAGACTGCCCTCATACCTAGAACCACTTAGGATTGCAGACGTGTATCACTCCACCTAGCTCCAATGATTCCCTTAAATTGGTAAAAGAAGCTGACAAATTTCCAAATGAAGCCCAAGTCTCTTGGGTCCATCTTCTCAGAGACGCCAGCAACACCTTCCTCTTTCTCTAACACACACAGTTGTTTCAGAGACAAATTTCNGGGATTTTTCTGATCTCTATTTTGTTCAAGCAAATCATTTTTCCAATCTGTGTTCAGGAGCAGCTGCAGTAACTGCAAAATGACTTACTCTTCCTCACACTTTGCCTTGGCAACAGGAAGAAAATTAGACAAACTGCAAAGGTACACTCCACATCTCATACTACATTATAAAAAAAAAATGCAATAATCCTTCTGGATGGTTCCAAGTGTCAACTAAGCCAGAGGACGGGTGACATGAGGAAAGTTGCAAAGCTAGTGAATTGGTGACTATTCACCAGGGGGAACAGCTCTGGAATCGCCTAGCAGCAGGGCAGGAGAATCCAGCCATTCATGGTCAAGGTGGCGATGGCCTGCAGCCACCCACATCCACAAGGACACACAGCATCCCTCTTTCCTTCTTTCCTTCCTTTCTTCCTTTCTTCTTTCCTCCCTCCCTTCCTTCCTCCCTCCCTTCCTCCCTTCATCCCTTCCTTCCTATTTTTTCTAAGATGTAAGACCACAATCACATAAGGCAGCTGGAAACACCAGGCTAGCCTCAAACTCACAGGCACCATCCTGTCTCAGCCTCCCAAGTTGCTAGGATTACATGTGTCACCTCAAGGCGAATTCAAAGCCCTCAACTGCCTCCCACTGAACGCATTACCATGTTACCCTTATTGCTGTTCAAAGGCTTAAGTACAAAATTCAGGCTCCTTAATGTGAAGAAGTCCTCCAGGATGCAGCCTCTGCTGATTTCTCCTGGTTCATCATCCTTCTTGAGCAAGATGTTGCAATCACACTGAATGTGCCAGGAGTGGGACTGTTAATAACCAGTTGTACATCTTCACTAAGGGGCTGGTTGTCTGAAAATACCCAGGTGAAGAGCAACACACCAAGACACACGCAGGCACAAGTAGGCACACAGGCACAAGCAGTGAAGGAGGAATAAGCTTGGGAGTGTGCCAACTTTACACAATTTGTTACTGTGCTGGGGATAAAACTCGGGGTCTTATGCATGCTGGACAAACATTCTACCTCTGAGCCACATTCACGGTGCTCAGTGTCAATTGTACAGCACTTCATTGGGGTTGTTCTGGTTTGGGTTGGGTTTCTTTTTTATTACATTTATTTATCTTGTGTGTCTGTGTTCATACATGTGCATGCTAGGATATACATGTGTAGAGGCCATGGAACTTTCATCTTCCACCATTGGGTCCTGGGGATCAAACTCAGGTAGTAAGACTTGGTGGCAAATGCCTTTACCTGCTAAGCCATCTCACTGGCCCTATTTTTTGAGACAAGATCTCACTATGTAATAAATGCTAGCCTTGAACTCAAGACCCTCCTTCCTCATCCTTCCAAGTGTTAGCATTACANCACATGCCACCTTGCCCTTTCTGGACCCCTTTCTCAATCTGTCTTTTCAACGTATCTTTATCCCCACATATGAACCTGGGCTGTGTACATGTTAGATGAGTGCTCTACCGCTGAGCTACCTCATCAGAACTCTTCTTACTTTTCGTTTTGAGACAGGGTCTCCCTAAGTTGCCCAGCATGGCCTTCAACTTCTGCTCTTCCTGATCTTCTCATGTGCTTGGATTAGAAGCAAGCATCATCAGGCTTGGCTTCTTTAATTCTCTGTGAGCTGATGCTTTGCTATCTAGAGCTACCTCTCCAAGGTTAGCCAATTCCTAAAAATGGTAAGCCACTGCCTGTAAGTGTGTACACCGACCCATCCACAGGCCATACCCAATCTCTATTTTTGTTCGGTCACAGTCTGGCCCCTAGCTATCTGCCACAGTCTCTTCAAAACCAGTTACCAAGCAACTAGAAACAATCCCATTCCGTCCCACCCCATCCCCCCAGAGCCCAGTGAAATTATTCAAACCTGCTGATTCTGAGCCTGTNTATTAATCACTTTTCTCATCGCTGTGACAAAATCCCTGAAAAAAGCAACTGAAGGGAAGAAGAGTTATTTTGGCTCACACAGTTTGAGGGTGCAGCCATTGGGGCATGGCTACATGGTGGTCATGTCACATTTGAAGTCGAGAAGCAGAGGGAGATGAATATTGGTGGTACTCAACTTACTTTATTCAGTTTGATATTCCAGCACCTGGAACGGCTCCACCCACATCCAGGGTAGGTCTTCTCTTCAACATGCCCACACGAGTATCATCTAGGTGATCACAGATCTGGAAAAACTGACAATGGAGGTTACTCATCATAGCCTACTTCCCCNGTCCTGGCTATTCTTTCTTAGGAAACCACAATAAAGGCTCTTGTCTCCACCTCCTGACTGACACACATACTCATAATCCCTTTGTGGTCCCTCATGGCATGGCGTGGCCTCTCCTCTTGAGAACTGTAAGAAACATGCTTCAAAGAGAATAGAAAGGCTTTGCTCAGCCTAATTTCAAACTGAAAATGTAAATATCATTCACAATAGCCCAAAGGTAGAAAAAAAACTAAGAGTCCATCAAGCGATGTCTAGACAAACAAAATGTGCTCTGTCCTCACAATGAAATATCATTCAGCCTCACAAAGAAAACCCTGTCACATGCTGTAACGTGAATGAACCTTGAGGACATTATGCTAAATGAAATAGATCAGACAAAAAGAATGAGTACTTAATGATTTGATTGATATGAAGAACCTAGAGCCATCAAATTCACAGAAAAAGGAGAATGGTGGTAGCAGGGGATGGGATGATAGAGGATGGAGAGATGATAAATAACGACAACATTTTTGTTTTCTTTTGTTTAGGTTTGGTTTGAGTTTTTGTTGGTTTTTGTTGTGTTTCATTTTGTTTTGTTGTGTTGTGTTGTGTTGTGTTGTGTTTTGTTTTGTTTTGTTTTGTTTTGTTTTGTTGAGACAGGGTTTTTCTATGTAGCTCTGGCCATTCTGGAACTTGCTCTGTAGACCAGGATGGCTATGAACTCACAGAGACCCACCTGCCTTTGTCTCCCAAATACTGGGATTGAAAGCATGAGCCATCATGCCTGACAAGAACAGCATTTCTGTTTTACAGGATAAAAAAGTTCTAGCAACAAGTGGCAATGATTGGACAATGTTGCAAATATGTGTAAAGACACTAAATTATACACTTAGAAAGGATTAAGAGGCAAGCATGTTGGTGCAAGCCTGTAATCCTAGCACTCAAAAGATAGCTACAAGTTCAAGGCCAGCCTGTTTCACAAAGTGAGTTCCAGGCCAGCCAGGGCTACACAGTCAAACTGTCCCAATTAAATAAATAAATCCACTGTCCACCATCATTTCTTTCAGTTTTCCCATGCTGCCCCAGCGGCACACGTTGTGTGGTGTCTTCCCCCCCATCTCCCCCCTCCTCGGACTCTCCTGGCTCCAGTACCTTCTGCCTNTTGCCTACAAGCTCACAACCTAAGCCAGAATTGAACAGCAGGTCCCCATTTGGACCCTTTCAAACCTCCACTGTCCCTGCTGTCCCTACCTCCTTTACCCACTGCCCTGATGCCAACTCCAAGGACACTTTTCACTCTCTATTGGATCTCCTAGCCACCTTCCAAAGGCCAACCAGCCCTAAGGCCCCCACCTTGCAGTGTCCTCCATCGTGTCCTTACTCCATGCCCTCCCACTCTTTCCTCTGTCCTTTCATTACACCTGTATCTACTTGTGTCAGTAATTCCATTCTGAGGAGTGAAGCTCTAAGGAATGTGAAGAGATTATTTGTTCAAATAAATCCCTTAATTTGTAGTGAGGAAAGCAGCCCTGCGTGACTACTTCCCCAGTACTTAGCATTCATTAGTGATGGAGGAGAAAAAAAAAACATACCTCAATGTATATTTTTTCTTTCTTTCTTTCTCTTTCTTTTTTAAGACAGGTTTCTCTGTATAGCTCTGGCTGTCCTAGAACTTGCTCTGTAGACCAGGCAGGCCTCAAATTCAAGTGATCCGCCAGCCTCAGCCTCCTGAGTGCTGGGATTAAAGGCGTGTGTCACCCCCATGGGACCCCCTTCTCTTTCTATAACACCAAGCTGCCTCTATTTGACTATTTATAAGCATTAGCCAACCAGGCATGGTAGCACATGCCTTTAACACTACNNCTTGAGATACTAAGGCAGGAGAATCAGAAGTTCAAGTTTGGCCCTCATCTACATAGCAAGTTCAAGGCAAGCTTGGGTATGGTGGTTTGAATAAGAATGGCCCTCACAGACTCATGTATTTGAAGGCTTAGTCACCAGAGAGTGGTGCTAATTGAAANGATTAAAAGGATTAAGGGGTGTGGCCTTGTTGAAGGAAATGTGTCACTCAGAATGGGCTTTGAAGTTTCAAAAGACTAGCCATGCTCGCTCGCGCTCACGCTCGCTCTCTCTCTCTCTCTCTCTCTCTCTCTCTCTCTCGCTCGCTCGCTCGCTCGCTCGCTCTCTCTCTCTGCCTATAGATTAGAATGTAGCTCTCAGCTACTGCTCTGGTACCTGACTGCTTGCTCCTATACTCCCCATCATGATGACAATGGACTACTCCTCTGAAACTGTAAGCCTCCCCCAATTAAATGTTTTCCTTTATAAGAGTTGCTGTGGTCATGGTGTCTCTTCACAGCATAGAACAGTGACTAAGACACTGGGATNCATGAGATTCTGTCTAAAAAATGAAAAATAATCTGAATGTGTTAGCTTTGCTGTCCCCAGCATGAAGCAATGTCAGGATAAACAATGACCATATTTCATGTCATTTGTGCCCCCAAAGCACCTAAGAACATCTTCACAAGTCCACGTTCAACCTAAGTGTGTTTCTAGGTCCACCCTCCTACCTGTGGCCTGTGGTTTTCCTCAGCTGTCTCTTTCCTTTTATTATTATTATTGTTTTATTATTATTTATTATTTATTATTGTTTTATTTTTGTTTGTTGGTTTTGAGATGTAGTTCTAGGGCCTAGAACTAATGACAAATGTCCTGCCCCAGTCTTTCAAGTGCTGGGTTTATAGACTTNAGGCTGCATGGCCAGCTTTAGTATTATTTTTAATTATCTATCTATCTATCTATCTATCTATCTATCTATCATCTATCTATCTATCTCTCATCTATCTATCTATCTCTCATCTATCTATCTATCTCTCATCTATCTATCTATCTCTCATCTATCTATCTATCTATCTATCTATCTATCTATCTAACTATCTATCTATCACAGAGTCTCACTAGATAGGTCAGGCAGGTCTTGAACTCATGATCCTCCTCTTCTACCTCTTGAGTGCTGGGATTGCAGGTGGCTCCACTCTGACACAGTTCCTTATGAACAAAATAGTTTGAGACTCGCAGTGTAGCTCANTGATAGTGTTTGCTCGTGTATTAGGTGTGAGGTCCTGGGTTTGACCCCCAGCNNTGAAGAAAATAAAAAGGATAAAATGATTTTATCCTCCAAATTGAGGCAGGTTTCCTTGTGAGACTACATTAGCTGGGTGTCTAACACAGCCAGTAGAGTGCTGTCATGCACACACGAAGCCCTGGGTTCCATTCCTAACATGACCAGATAAGTGACACTATAAGCCTAACATTCAGAAAGTAGAGGCAGAAGGTGAAGGAATTCAAGGTCATCTTTAGTTACATGGTGCTTGGCTACAAGGCTAGCTCAAGGCCAGCCTGAACTACATGAGACCCTGTCTTTAAA
>LZPO01116984.1:274618-285786 GCA_001675575.1 Neotoma lepida | reverse complement strand
GTGTTTGCAACAATGACACTTGCTCTAATTTTATCTCAACTTTGCAGGCAGATTGTTCCCAAGGTTGGCTTGGTTCATCTATTTCCTAGTCCATGAATCCATCGCTCTCGCTGCCTGGGCTGTGTGGGCTTGTTTTCAGATGGAACATACACAAGCGGCTTCCTCCCCCACATTGCTCTTGAAAAACAGAAAAGAAAGCAAACACAGCCATCCTACAGAAGCTTCCTCTCTCCGTGTAGACNCGGCTCCCTTTGCAGGTCCGACAGCATTCTAGCAGTTATTTGTTAATGTCCCATTACTTAGGACGCAACACACTCCTCTGCAGACAAGCTCATCTTTCTGGGAGACTATTCCTTTCTTGGCTTAATGGATCCTGTCAGAGACAGAATGTGGCTTTTGCCATCACAGCCTTCTCCCCACCCCACCCCCAAAAAACCCATAGGGATAATGGCTACGGTGATGGTGGCACTGTGTTGGCCCATCAGCATTGAGATTTGTTGAAGAGGAAGAGGAAAACTATGGAAAGTTCAGAACACTAAATAACTTTTGAGAGAAACTCAGATACATAATTACAAGAGTTGCTTGCAATTTTTAATTAAAACTTGGGTGGAAAGGAACATCCAGAAATGAGTGTCATTCATCAACTTAAAACACCAAGTAAGGTAAACACTGCCACAAACTCAAGGTGGGGGAACAAAGGAGGAGAAAGAAAAGTGGAGTGATCACTCTAGATATCAAGCAAATCAAATTACCCTGAAGGTCCTGCCAGACACCCACATTAATCATTGGTTATCCCAGCTACACACCTGTACGGAGGAGAACCTGGCTACTCAAAACAAAAAACAAAAACCATACAGCTAGCAGAGTGGACTAGCAGGAGGGGTGTGGAGGCACACAGTCCACACATAGGCCAATCCAGAAGTGTCTAAGTGGCACTCACAACTCCCTCCAGGCCTGGTTACAGCTGGAGGAGCTGGTTCCGGGCAGGAATATCCTCTACTGTACAGCCAATTCCCAACCCTTTTTGTTGTTGTTGTTCTCTCTCTCTCTCTCTCTCTCTCTCTCTCTCTCTCTCTCTCTCTCTCTGGAATGTGTGTGTGTCTTTTCCCTGAAGTCCTGGGGGTGGAAAAACCACCCTAGACACCAATTCCTCCAGAGGAAAGAGGCTTCCAGGTAACCTCCAGACACTGTGACCCTTCCAGGTACCCCCCAGACACTGTGACCCTGGTAGAGAGGCAGGCTGAACCGCCAGACCCACTACATGGCTGTTTTTCCCGCTCCTGTGTTTAGAGAGAGGGAGCTGGGGTGACATGGGGACAAAGAGCCTCTGACTTTGTTTCTTGTGTGGCCCAGGCTCTGTACACACACCCACAGGATGTCCCTAGGGCTGGTCACACACAAGAGGCTGGGAAGCATCTTGGCCATCGGGCTGGGAGCTATTTGCACTTGACGAGCACTTTCAAGTGGGGACCATCTGAGTGTGTACTGTGTGGATGCCAGAGTGCATTTAGAGGGAACAAATGATTTATTATTGGGGCCTCCACACACCCTCACTCAGAAAGGGAGGAACCTTTCCCCCTAGCTCTTTATCATTAAAACCTTAAAGCAGTGGAATCTATTTGGGCTCTTAAGCCAGCCTGGAAGGGAGTCACAGCTAATCAAGCAGCCAGCTCCGCTCCTCTGAGTACAACAATATGTAGAAACTGGGAAAATGGACTGCAGACCTCTTGGATGTTAAACAGGGGAGAGGACATGTCTCAGTTTAACTCTTCCATGTCCTTGCAGAACAAATCTGAGGTGCACACAGCTGAACTATCCTCCGGTGGGGGGGGCAGGAAGAGTTAAATAACAACTCACTTCAGACACAGCACTTCACAGCAAAACAGATTGGCCACTCTACTCTTCTAAATGACTGTTCTGACTAAGCAAGACGCTGCTAATAAAAAATAAATGCATAAACAAAAACAAAACAACAACAAGAAAAAAACCACGACTATCTTTTAAGTAGTTGCTGGGAGTGAGGCTCTGAG
This sequence comes from Neotoma lepida, assembly GCA_001675575.1. Taxonomy (NCBI): domain Eukaryota; kingdom Metazoa; phylum Chordata; class Mammalia; order Rodentia; family Cricetidae; genus Neotoma; species Neotoma lepida. The sequence goes on along the minus strand of LZPO01116984.1, from coordinate 283,756 downwards.
AATTTTTAGGGGCTGGAGAGATGTTTAGGGCCAGGATTAATTTCCACATGGTGGTTCACAACCATCCCTAACTCCAGTTCCTCGGGATCTCACACCTTCTTCTGACTTCCAAAGACATGCACATGGTACACACACACACACACACACACACACACACACACACACGTAAAACACTCATACACAGAAAATAAACAAACTTAAAAAAAAAGAACTCTGCACTCACTAGCCCTCTCTCCCTGCAACCACCAGGTGAGATACAAGTTATTTCCCCACCTTGACTATGGAGGAATTGATGGAAGTTAAGGAACAGGCCTAGAGTGGCCTGCAGAGGGGCTCCATGCTTGGGCCTCTGAGATCCCAGATCACTCTATGGAATACATAGTTATTCTTGCTTCCATTTTCGTGAACAAGGTGGCAGATCTTCCTTCCCTGGGGAAAACAATGTTCTATATAATAAGCAAACACTCTGGACACTTGAAACTAATTCTTTGGATGATTTTAAGTTTTCAGTTCACTGCAAATGGAACTCTCCTGATGTGTGGTCTGTGTTTCCATGGCCTACAAAAGAGGCAAAGCTAAGGAAATGTCCCGAGGGCAGGAACTGCATCCTTCAGTCTCTGAGGAGCTAGGGGAGAGGAATCTGGCACCCCAACACTGCTGCCTGTTGCAGTGTAGGAATGGGGGCAAGATCCAGGAGATGAAAGCCAGAGAGGTGAGCCAAAGAAGTTGAGGGTTGGTAGCTGAATGAAACTCACCCAAGAATAAAGGGATTACAAAGGCTTTTAACCACCCTGGAGTGAAGACACTGCTATGGATCAAGAAATAAAAACAGCCAGCCAGTGTAATGACACGTTTTAATCCCAAGACTTAGAAAAGCTGAAACAGGAGGATTACTGTGAGTTAGTCTCTGGACTCAAGAAAAGTACAAAATATATTAAAACATACACACAGGCCATTAATGGTATCCACATCTATAATCCCAGCACTCAGGACGCAGAGGTAGAAGAATTGGAGTTCAAGGCCATCTTTGGCTACATAGTGAACTCAAGGCCAGCCTAGGCTATGTGAGACTTTGTCTAGAAAAAAAAGGGGGGGTGTGTGTCCTGGAGAGGTGACAGTGCTCCTGCAGAGGACCTAACTTCCATGTAGGACAGCTCACAATCATCTAAAACTCCAGATCCAAGGGATCCAACATCTTCATCTGGGCTCCTGAACTCACACATGCATATAACCACACACAGAGACACAGATATATTAATAAAAATAAATATATTTAAGAATATTTAAGTAAATAAATAAAATCAGGTGTTGTGGCTTATGCTTGTAATCCCAATGAACAAGAGACTGAAGCAGGAGCATCACCAAAATCATCACATAGAAAGATCCTATCTAAAAAAAATAAAATAAAATAAAACAAAATTTTGGCCAGGTAGTGGTGGCACACACCTTTAATCCCAGCACCTAGGAGGCAGNGGCANGCCGATCTCTATGAGTTCAAGGTCAGCTTGGTCGACAGACTGAGTTCCAAAACTACACAGAGAAACCTTGTCTTGAAAAATAAAAAGATAAAAAATAAATTTAAAATAGCTGGTGTGGTGGGGCACACTTGTAATCCCAGCTAGAGATAGCAGGATCAGAAGTTCAAGATCATCTTCAATTACTTAGCAAGTTTGAGGCTAGCCTGGGCTACCTATCTCAAACAAATAGAAAGAATACACACATATACACTTAATTTTTTTAATTAATAATTAATTTTAGGTTAGGTGTTTTGTTTTGAGACAGAGTCTCACTATATATATATCATATATATACATATATATCACAGCTTTGGCTGGCCTAGAACTCACTATGTAGACTAAGCTGGTTTCAAATTTATAGAGATCTGCCTGCCTCTGCCTCCTGAGTGCTGGAATTAAAGGTACGGGACACTATGCCTCATGATAAATAATTTTTTTAAAAATAAAAACATGTCAGATGTTGGTGGCATGTGCCTTTAATCCCAGCACTCAGGAGGCAGCAGCAAGAGGATCTCTATGAGTTTGAGGCCAGCCTGGTCTACAAAAGGAATTCCAGGACATCCAGGGCTACACAGAGTAACCCTGTCTTGAAAAATCAAATAAATAAATAAAAGACATTATAAAAATTTTTTGGTATTTATATTATCTCNCTTTCCCCAGTGACAATAAAGTTCAGGACGTGTTACCTCCAAAATATGACCTATTGGCCTCCAGAAGGGACCAGGAAACACTCTCTTCTTCCGCCCAGCCTTCTTCCCTTCAGTCTTAAAACTCTCCTTTGAGATGGCCTCCTTTATACCCTAAGGAAAGGAGCCTCCTTATCTCTGAAGACCCAGGAACTCCAAAAAGAATCTGAGCACACGGCAGATTGAGCTCCCACTTGGGAGCNCTTACAATTAGATGTGTTATTCTGATAGACCACACCAAGACCACCTCTTCTTCATCAGCCCCAAGTATGAAGACACACATCCTGTTTCTTCAGGGTCTCCATTTCTGACGTCCCTCCTATCACTCAGCACTTACATTAAGCATGCGAATATGTTTTTCTCCTAATAATCTGACTTCTGTTATGAGGACCCTAGCTATGAATCCAGCCATAAGTNGAAAAAAATACATACTGTTAACCCTCATATCTACAAGTCACCTCTGGAGAAAAGTAAACCTTTGCAAAACAAAAATGTGTATGAACAGAAATATTTACAGTAGTGGTAGCTGAATGATGGCATTCCCTTTGTACTTCTTCCTTACTGCATGGAGACCCATTTATCATCATCATCATCATCATCATCATCATCATCATCATCATCATTATTATTATTATTACATCTACTTGTGTATGAGGATCATCATCATCATCATCATCATTATTATTATTATTACATCTACTTGTGTATGAGGACATGTGCAGATATGCACATGCCATGGTACGTGTACAGAGGTCAGAGGACAACTTGCAGAAGCTGGTTCTTTCCTTCCACCATGTGTGTCCCCAGGATTGAACTCAGGTGGTCAGTGTTGGGGGCAGTGCCCTTACCNACTGAGCTGTCTCACTGGCCCCAACTGACTCTGTTTTAACTGACACCAAAGAAGTGTGCTGGATACACAACTTTGGAACCAATTATTGTTCTCGAAAAGCAGGCTATAATCCCAGTTGTTCAGAAGGNCAAAACAAAAGGATGGCAAATCCACAGTCATCTTGGGCTACACCTTGGGTAAGTTCAAGGCCAGTTTGAGCAACTTAGTGAGACCCTATCACGCAAAAGGAAAGAACACATATAGAGAAAACACTATATGGCCTCAAAACACTTAACATTTATAGTCAAATCTGAGACCCACNACTGTGTTGTTCTTTTGTGCTAAAACTGGGTTTCCAGAAGCCTGGAACNTGGAGATGCTTCAGAGCTAAGTGGAACTGATTTGGAATCTTTGCTCTGTCTCTTCTAGCTGGGTCACATTGGACACTTCATTTCCCAGCCTTGGTTTCTCTTTCTNTAACATGGGACTAGAGATGCCTACTTCACAGGACTGCCATGAAGGTCAACACCTGGTACAGAGGGCTCTGCATTTTATTGAATTTATTGCCTGATTTATTGAATGAACACACTGGAAGAGTGCATGTGTGTTTTGCCCACGTTCACAATAATACACAGTCTCCTGCCTTCTTCCACTAGTTGTTAACCCATAAAATTCATGCTGAGATTTTAAGNACTGTGGCAATTACCAACTGTAAGTTGAAGCTGTAGCTGAGACTGTCTTCAGATAAAGCCACCATGCAGAGAATCAATGTAGGTTGTGTGACCANTTAAATATATGGACTTAATATTATCACATGCCTTATCTCACTCAGTTATTCAAACAGCCTCCTAAGTGTTGCATTATCTCCATAGTATAGAAAGGTACAGCAACCTGAGCTGGCAAGATGATTCAGTTACTTAAAGTGCTTGCCACACAAGCCCTGTGACCCCAGTTCAATCTCCATGAACCCACATAAAAGTGGACAGGAAACCAATTCCACAAAGCTGTCTTCCACATGTATACTATGGCACATATATCCATGTACACATATGATATGGAAAGATAGACACAATAATAATATAGTTTTGTTGTTTTAATTTTTTTCTTTCAAGATACCATTTCTCTGTGTAGCNTTGGCTGCCTGGAACTCACTTGGTAGACCAGGCTGGCCTGGAACTCACAGAGATCTCCCTGCCTCTGCCTCCTGAGTGCTGGGATTAAAAGTGTATGCCAGCACTGCTTGGCTTTTTCTTTTTCTTTTTTTTTTTTAATTTTAAAAAGGTAAGTTCATCAGCCTCCATGATCACAGCATCAATAATTCACATAACTAGGCTTTAGACCAGACCCCACGGAGGCCAAACCTCCATTTGTATATTTTATTGCTTGTGGTCATTTATTTTCATAACCAATTTACATACAGCAATTGTGAGCCACCCGGTAGGGTGTGGGTGCTGGGATCTGAATATCAGTCCTCATGAGAGAGCATCAAGTGCTCTTAACAACTGAGCTAGCTCTCTAACCCCAGATAGAGCGTNTGAAGCATAGCACCCATGGGCTGGAGAAACGGCTCAGCCATTAAAGACTAGGCTCACAACCAAACAGACAAGAATAGCACCCAGAACATTACTTAAAGCTGGACAATTTCAAGGAAGTTTTTCAACAGTTTATGATCTGTAGATAAGCAATTATGAATATTACTGGAAAAAGCAATTTCTCTCTCCATCTGTCTTCCTCTTTCTATTTCTGTCTGTTTCCTCCTCCCCTTCCCACACTTCATAGTATTCCTATAGATATAGACANGGGATTGGAAATCCAAGATACTAATTCAAACTTTTTCATCTATTTAATGTGCCAAATAGAAAGAGGGAAAGAGAAAGGAGAAAAATAAATATCTCTAACCCCTAAGAGTTTATCCTTTGGGGCCAGGCCTGGTGGTGCAGGCCTATAAACCCAGCACTTAGAAGGTAAAGGCAGGAGGGTTGAGAGTTCAAGGTCAGTCTCAACTACATAGCAATTTTGAAGCCAACCTGGGCCACATAAGACACAATCTCAAAACAAACAAACAAAAACAAAAAACAGAGGCAGGGCAATGGAAAAAGAATATGCACTTTGGATTTGAATNAAAAATATTTTACCCTACAGTGAAGTTAGTGCTTGTCTGCTTCTGCTAGCACTTTTGGCAGAATTTCCCAATCAGAGTTCTGAGATCATGGGTCATAGAAAGGATACTGATCCTCCAAGCCTCGAGACAGCCAGAGTCAGGGTGGCCAGTGGTCTGTTGACATCACAGAAAAAGATTAGGAAGTTCTTGTCTCAAACAGAGAAACAGGGTGGAGAGATAGGCTCAGTGATTAAGAGCACTCACTGGCTGCCCTACCAGAGGACCCAAATTCAATTCCCAGTACCCACATGGCAACTCAAAACTGTCTGTAATTCCAGTTCTAATCTATCACCCTCAACTAGCCTCCAAGGTCAGGAGACATGCAGGTCATGCACAGACACACAATGCAGGCAAAACACCCAAACACATAAAATTTTAAAAATTCAAGCAAAGGAAGAAGCAAACATTTAGGATAGGAACAATTAAATGCAAGTCTCCTTTGAAACATTTTTTGAAGAACAAAGGTGTCTCAGAGTGCCCTGACACTCATTCCTCCCCTAGGAAAGATGAGAGTACAAAATCTAAACTTGAGACTGTCACTAGCCTCCCTGAATGTCCCTTCTCTCTTGGAGTAGGGCATGACTACTCCTTCTGGAGTACCCTCCATTTCTAACCTCTGGGTTAGAAGCGATAGTTCCCTTGTGAAGGGGCAACTTCACAAAAGAAATATGCCAGTGTTCACCACATAAGAGCCCAATGCCAAGCTGGGTGTGGTGACATATACCCTTCCCAGTACTCAGGGGAGCAGAGGCAGAGGCAGAGGCAAGAGTCTGATGAAGTTATTGTGGGTGAGGCCTGATTTTCCCAGATGCCCCAACAACACGTAGTCCATCCTGCCTAGGAATGTGCTGGCATTCTTGGGCTAGCGCAGATTACCTCAGCCCACTGCTGGTAAATGTGGTGTCCTTATTTCTTCAACACCAAACCTGTAGGGGCCTTTTTACACAGATGACTCAACACAAGCTCTGACTTGCTGTTTCATCTTCCANTGGTTGCCTTCTATTACTTCAACAACCATTTCTCCAATACACAGATTTCTTAACTCTCCGGGCCTCAGTCTCCTCTTCTGTTGAATGATAGAAATGCTGACCCCAACACCAAGAAATAATTAGAAAAATTAATGACAAGACCTATATAAAGTGCTTGTACAGAGCAACTGGTCAATCGGCGCCTTCCCAGTCTGGTTTTTCCTGTGGCCTGCTGAATAGACGATGTTGAGTAAGAAGGAAATCTATTGCTGATAAGTCAAAGAATCCTTGAGAAGAAAGGATTGGGTTCAAAGTCACAAGCTTTTCCTGGAATGGGCTGGTAGGCAGAACTAAGATAGCTCAGTAAGAGAGAAACTGAACCAAACCCTAAACTATTAAGCCTGAAGCTCTTAGGCAAGTGGAGACTCGTGAATATGAACCTAGCCTTTCTTTTTTCTTTCTTTCCTTCCTTCCTTCCTTCCTTCCAGTAAGGTCCCATGTATCCCACCATAGTCCCCTAAACTCACAGTGTAGTAGAGCAGTGGTTCTCAACCTGTGGGTCGTGACAACCCTTTCACAGGGGTTGCATAATCAGATAGCCTGCATATTAGATATTTACATTATGATAAAAGTAGCAAAATTGCAGTTATGAAGTAACAACAAAAATAATATTGTGGTTGGGGGTCACCACAACATGAGGAACTGTAGTAAAAGGTAGCAGCCTTAGGAAGGTTGAGAACTCCTGCAGTAGAGGATGACCTTGAACTTCTGATCCTCCTGCCACCATCTCCAGAGTACTCGAATTATAGGCATGTGCCACACACTTGGTTTATGATATGCTTGAGATCAAATTCAGGATTTCCTGCATGTTAGATAAGAACTCTACCCAATGAGTCCACCAATTTTGACACACATACATTTATGTTTTTAGTTGGAGATTGAACCCCAGTTTCATACATGCTAGGTATCATTCTACCCCTGAACTATATCTTCAGTCCTTGGTTTTATTTGCTTTGATTTTGTTGTTTTGTTTTATTTTATAAAACAGAATCTTGCTATGTATCACTGGATCTCAAATTCACTATATAGTAGGCTCACTTTGTGATTCTCCTGCCTCAGCACCCAGAGGGACAAGATATACCACCATTCCTAGCTTTACTATTTTTTTCTACACATTAAAATGAAATTGACACCATTTGTGAGAGCGTTTGAACTATCTGCACACATGCCAATGAATAATTTGCTTCATTATGGATATGGCTCCATCAGAGTNGACTGCTAAATAAACTCACATACACAGCCATGGTTTTGGGCTGGGAGCCTAACTGGGACCCAATACACCAGGCTGCGAATTGAGATGGAGTCACACAAAAGTTCTGTATCACCAGGCTGTAAAACTAAAGTGGAAAGGCAGCACAAGACAGGTGGAAACCAGGCTCCCACACAGGCTCACGCCGTCAGCATGACATGGAAGTCCCATCTCAGTCCCTTTACAAAAAGCATAAGCTAAAGAGCCCTGAGGCTCACTGCTCAGTTACTTTCCTGAGGAACGTGACTGAAATGACCAGTCTCTCTGGGTTGTTTCTTCATTCTTCACTCTCCAACCCTTCTCTGACTATACACCAAGCTCCAGCTCCTCTCATTAGAACGGTTATTCTTTTTCATGAAATGAAGGATTGTCCAATACTAGGGTAAAAAATAAAGCCAATCAAGATCTTTGAACTAAATTGTTATCATTCTGTCGTCTGTAACAGCATCACAAAGTAGAAACCCAGGAATGAACGTGAGCCGGACAGTGGTGGTGCACAATTTTAATCCCAGCACTCGGGAGGCAGAGGCAGGCGGATCTCTGTGAGTTCGAGGCCAGCCTAGTCTACAAAGCAAGTTCTAGGACAGCCAGAGCTGTTACACAGAGAAACCCTGTCTCAAAAAACCAAAAAAAGAAAAAGTTAAAGTAGAGAGAATGGGTCTAGGTAACCCAAAGCCACCAATGCCTATCACGTATTTCTTCTCCACCAGGTCTCCATCATCTTCCACCAAGACCCTCCTGGTCAAACTGGATATGGTGGGTGTGATGGTTTGAATGAGAATGGCCCCTATAAGCTCATATATTTGAATGCTTGGTCCCTTGATGGGAATGTCTTTCTAAAAATGTGTTGCTCTGATTGGTTGATAAATAAAGCTGTTTGGCCAATGGGGAGGCAGAATAAGGATAGGTGGGACATTCGAACTAGGGGGAGAGCAGCAGAGAGCAGAGCTGGACAGACACCATTCTGCCATCTAGAAAGCAGCATGTAACGGTGCACAGGTAAAGCCACGTGGAACATGTGGCGACATAGATTTATAAAATGGGTTAATTTAAGATGTAAGAGCTAGCTATCGAGAAGCCTGCCAGGGCCATAGTTTAAAAATTATATAAGCCTCTGTGTGTTTATTTGGGTCTAAGCGCCGTGGGAGCTGGGCAGGATCAGGACCGGAATCGGACAAACTTTTGCCTACAGTCCCTAGTTGGTGGAACTGTTTTGGGAAGGATTAGGATGTGTGGCCTTGTTGGAGGATGTCTGTCACTGGGGTAGGCTTTGAGGTTTCAAAAGCCCATGCCAGGCCCAGTCTTCAGCTCTCTGCCTCCAACTTGTCAATAAGATATAAGCTCCCGGCTACTCCTCTAGCACCATGCCTGCCTGCCTGTTGCCCTGCTCTCTGCTCTGACGACCATGGATTCATGCTCTGAAACTATAAGCACACTCCCAATTAATTAATACTTTCTGTTATAAGTTTCCTTGGTCATGTTGTCTCTTCACAGCAATATAACAATAAATAAGACAGTGGCAATCACCTGTCATCCTAATACTTGGGGGGTAGAGGCTGGAAGAAGGATCAGGAGTTCAAGAACATCGTAAAATAAATAGCAAGTATGAAGCAACCCTGGGTCACTTTACATTATCTCAAAAAAGAAAGGAAGGAAGAAGACAGGAAC
>LZPO01116984.1:157783-168449 GCA_001675575.1 Neotoma lepida | reverse complement strand
ATTCCCCCTTTTTATTCTTTTGCCTGTTCTAATTAAGTGATGTCTGGCAATCCCCAAAATGACATAAACTGGGATGAAACACATTTTTCTACTCATCTAGCCTTTCCCCCAATCCTTGCTTTCTTCCAGGAGACTTGCTGAAGTTGTCATGTTATTTCTTTGCAAAATTTATTGGAGCAGTAGGCAAAGCCTCCTGGGAGTATAAATAATGATGATTATAAAGAACAGTCAGTTTACCAGGGAAGGCCATTATCTTTGACTTGCAAAGCTCTTACAGCCAAACAGTGTTTGCTTACAGTTGGTTAGTACAAATAAACACCTTCATGTCACCTATTGTAAGAAGGTGTCCTTTTTCTCTTTTGTACATGGAGGTCATCCTTGCAAAGAACAGATGTCACCTTGGCCAGGCAAACAGCTTGTTTTTCTGGGCAGGCATTATATATCAAGGCTTGGGAAAGTGTTTTTCAAGAAATGGAGTGTCTGGGTGCTTTCTTTCCTGCTATCAACAGCAAATAATCCTCTGTGTTGAGTGTTAAAAGATTTGTAATGCTGCTAAGTAGGAATTACTACTTTTGCAGTTCTTTTTTGTATATAAATTACAAATTCAGGGTGGTTTTAAAGTTAATCTAGGGGACTTGTCAGAGTAGGCACCAAATGACTATATCTATGACAGGTAGACTCATCAGCTTTTTATTTTTAGCACAGATTACAACTTCAGAATAATAGGAAGACTAAAGTTGCAGCTTAAAATATTTTTGTTATTTAGGTCAGGGGACAATTTTCAGGAGTCCATTCTCTCTCTTCCACNCTGGTTCCTGGGAGTCAAACTCAAGTCCCTCAGTCTCAGCTGAAGTGCTTTTACGTGGGAAGCAGTTTCTTGAGTCCTCAAGTTGCAGTTTTTGCTTGGTTTAGGGATAAAGTTACCCCTGGTCCTAGTTTGCCTCTCTGTAAACGTACACACACAAACAAAAAAAACCCAAAACAAAAACAAAATAAAAAAACTGACCAATAGTAACTTTTTGGTGGGGGGGGCGAGGAGAAAAAGGGTTATCAGCTTGTCAGCCCAGCAGTGATCCCATCTCAGCCTTCTNGGTAGCTGGGAGTGTGTAGGTATGTCACTGAGCCTGGGTGTCACAGCTTTGTGTTTACATTTTCTTTTGGTGCTGAGAATGAAATCCAGGGTCTGCCATACTCTGGATGGGCACTTTCATCACTGAATAACACCCCTACCCCCTAAGTCAGTCAGTCTTTTCTTAGGCTTTCTTGTAGCCCAGAGCATGAATTCTGTTTGATTCTTTTGCCTCCACCTCCTGAGTGCTAGGATTACAAACATGTGACATGTGTTGTTGGGGATGGAACCCAGTGCTTTCTTGCATGCTACCTATGCATTCTGTCACCTGAGCCACCCCCACATACCCAGCTGACCTTTGCTTCCTATATGTTTTGCTCTTAAGCTTTTCTTTTGTCTTGTAGACAGTTCTGGGCAGTCCTGGTCCTACCCCCATGTTTGTGGTATTTTAAACCAAGATGAGGCATCTCAGTCTTTTCTATGTAATTTTGGATGTGAGTGAAATGTCTTTTAAAAACAATTCTGTGGTTGTTAGTATATTCATAGAGTTCTACAACCATCACTGTGGTCAATTTTAGAACATTTCAGAACTCCACAAAGAAACTCCACACCAGTGGTGCTCAATTCCCAGTTCACCCAGTTTCCCAGCTTCTGACAGTCACTAATCTTTGTTACTCCGAGGACCTATCCCCCCTGTATACTTGACATAAATGGATTAATAAAATATGTGGCTNTTTGTGATGAACTGGCTTCTTTCATGTTGTGATGGACTGGCTTCTTTTATGTAACATAGATGAATCTCAGACACTTTTAATTTTTCTTAAGGCTTGATCATATTGCATAGTATGTGTATACCACATATTGCTTATTCAGCTATGCTGAAAATTTGTGTGTGTGTGTGTGTGTGTGTGTGTGTGTGTGTGTGTGAATTTCACACAAACTAGAATTCACCAGGTAAGAGTAGTCAACTGAGGAATTGGCCACCATCAGATTGGTCTTTGAGTGCATTTGTGGTATTTTCTTGATGATTTATTAGGGAAGGCTCAGCCCACTGTGAGCAGTGCCCACTTTTCTGGCCATGTGGTTCTGGGAGAAACAGAAAAGGTAGCCAACCATGAGCCCGAGACTATTCCACCATGCTTTCTGCATTGGCTTCCCTAGCAGATAGCCTATAGCCTGTAAACTAAAATGAGCCCTTTCATCTCTCAAGTTGGTTTTGGTCAGTGTTTTATTACAGCAACAGAAACAATACTAGGATATCAGCCATCCTTTGATTGACATTTGGGTTTATGTGCACCTTTTTCTTGTACGTAAGCTTTTATGTGGACATAGGATTGCATTTGTTAGAAAATGCAGTAAATGGTTAGAAAAACAGTACAAATGCTCATTATCACTGTATTTACTGTAGTTATGTTGTTTATACACTGGGCTTGTAGCCCTCCACTTCTGGAGTTCTGTGGGGTCCTCTTTTCAGATTGGCTGCCACTCTATTTACTCATGTCTTTTATGTATATGGGTACTTTGTCTGCATATGTATCTGCACACCAGAAGAGAGCATCAGGCAGTTGTGAGCTGCCATGTGGGTTCTAGGAATTGAACTCAGGACTTTTGGAAAAGCAGCGAGTGCTCCTAACTACTGAGCCATCTCTCCAGCCCCCTTGGCTGCCACTCTTAATGCAGCCGTTATAGTCTTACTTCCTTGTGGTGATATATTGTGTACCCCAATAAATTTGCCTGAAGATCAGAGAACAGAACAAGCCACTAGATTAAACACAGAGGCCAGGCAGTGGTGGCACACACCTTTAATCCTAGCACTCGTGAGGCAGAGATCCGTGTGGATCTCTGTGAGTTCAAAGCCACCCTGGACTACGTGAAATTGACTCACTGTAGGAGAGAAACAGCCAGACCGTGGTGGCACACACCTTTAATCACAGTTCATGAGATCTCATGCCTTTGCTTGGGAAGCACATACACCTTTAATCCCAGGAAGTAATATGGCAGGGTGGAGAAAGGTATATAAAGACTGAGGAGACAGGAACTAAAGCCTTTTCGGCTGAGGAAGCTCATTCANNTAAAGGCTGAGGTTTTTTAAAACCAATCGCTGAGGTTTTTTCAGGCTGAGGAGTCCTAGAGGTAAGAGGTGGCTTGTTCCTTTGTCTCACTGATCTTCAGGCAAAGTTTATTAGGGTACACAATAAATTAACACACTTCCTCTGCTCATTTGTAAACTAATGCCATTNGCACATTTATATGGGAGCCATGTATTCATTTGCTTAGTGGTGGAACTTCATGGTTCACCATAGGATGATTTGCTTCATGTGGCTCAAATTTTTTTTTTTGGCTGTAGTAGGTTTTCTTTTTTTCTTTTTTCTTTTGGTTTTTCAAGACAGGGTTTCTCTGTGTAGCTTTGGCACCTTTCCTGGAACTCACTCCATAGCCCAGGCTGGCCTCGAACTCACAGAGATCCACCTGCCTCTGCCTCCCGAGTGCTGGGATTAAAGGTGTGCGCCACCACCACCTGGCTGTAGTAGGTTTTCAAATGAGCATCTCAAATATCTGGTATTTTGGGGCCTGGTTCCTCTGTGTGGTTCTGCTTTGGGTGAAGGACTGAAGGACTGACACCCTCCTACCTCTCATGCTTTGCTTCAATTTCTTGTTTTCAGTTTCTTTTCTTATAGCCGGGTCTCCTGGAACTTGCTCTGTAGACCAATTTGGTCTCAGAGAGATCCTCTTGCCTCTGCTTCCTGAGTAATGGGATTAAAATTAAAGAAAGGTATGTGCTACCACAGTTGGTTTAAGTTTTCTTGGGTCCAGGCTAGCCTCCAGCTCCTGACTCCGTGCCCGTGCTGGGATTATAGGCATAAGCCACCACACTTGTTTCAGCTTCAAGTTTCTATGTTGTTATCTCTGCTAACATTGTCAAAGTACTTTCTATACCTAGAAATTCTCCCTGGGGGGGGGGATTTTTTTTTTAAGGTGTGTGTCTCTTTGAAACAGGCACTAATGTATAGTTCAAGCTGGTTTCAGTTTACTGTGTTTTCTCGTGCTAGCCTTAAACAGGCCCTCCTGCCTCTACCTCCCAAATGCTAAGATTATAGGTTGCATAGGCCTGATTTTCTTGCTACTTCCAGGCCAGTTAAAACACTCCACAAGTGCTCTTCATGATGAATGTAAAATGGCAAGATCTTTGAAGAGACCTGGAATAGAATTCTTTCTTTAATTTTATTTTGTATGTGTGGGTGTTTTGCCTCTATATATATGCTTGGTACTTGCAGAGGCCAGAAGAGGGCATCAAATTCCCTAGAATTGAAGTGACAAGACAGTCATGTGGATGCTGGGAATTGAACCAGGTCCTCTGGAAGATCAGCTAGCTGAGCCATCTCTCCAGCCCCTATATTTTCTTTTGATATTTTTTTCTGACTTGTCAGATTTATTGTTCATACAGTAGTGTGAAATTGAAATTGTTTAGATATAGTTGCTTGCTGAGTCAGGCTGGTTTTGCTCATTTTTAAACATTCAGAGAAATCAAAGGGGCAACAGTAGAAGTGTGGTGGGGAATTTGCAGATGACAAGTAAGGTGACCCCCATGGGGTTGGGTTTCATTCTGTGAAGGTGGATGTTGCCTGTGTACATTGTGCTGAAGATGTCCACACTTCCTCAGGATTCCTGTTGATAGGAAGCCAAACACTAATGTGGGTGTGTTTGGAGTGTTACATCTTAGAGAGTCGAAGTTCATTGTCGAAATATTCTTTACTAATGATGTTACCCACACTTGCACACACTCCAGTTTTTCTAGAATAACTATATTGAGTCCTGTCTGAAGACCATTAATTTAGCTTACAGATATTATTAGGTACCCACTTCAACTTAGAAGTTATGTGCAANCTTGGATATTTGTGTGTCTAAGAAGTTAGTATTTTAAGCTTTTCATTAACTGGAAATGTATTCTGCTGTGCTGCTTTTGTGTGGTGTAGCTATATACATACATAGTTGTGTCATTTGGAAAGCAACTGCCACATCCTTCCCACTAAAATTAAAATTGCTTATTAGAACTAATTTTAGAATTGAGTTAGAACTGCCCTATAATGTAATGCAGAATATTTCCCAATAATGCCTAGGTTAACAATGATAGTCTTGCTGTATTGTGCAAAAAAGGCTTCTGTTCAGACCCAGCTGGGTTTCAGGCTTAATTCATTGCTCTATGGTGGGATCACCACAGCTGCTGTGGGGCCTTTACAAATGCAAAAAAGCTGTCAGTGTTTGTTTCATCAGCTGCATAAGTGATGAGGCCAAGTTGAGGAATCCATTCCAGTGCGCAGTGTGCAGGCTGTAGCCATCATTGTTTACAGAATTAATGTGTTGGAGCTTTAAAATAGTTGGCACATCATCTGCCCTTTAAGAGCACAAGACTAAGGAATGGGACTAGTTGGTTGTCCTTGTAGTGCTTGCTGATCCCAGTCTAGCGCTTGTCTTTTCTCTGGTCTGTTCTAGGACTTAACCTCTTTGGATGCAGTTGGAGTGCTAAATTCTTGTCTCACACTTAAAAAAGTAATTTATCTAGAATTCTGTACTTGATTTGAATTCTAGTCTTAATCATTCTCACAGATCCAAATAGGTATGACTGTCAGCCGAAACTTAAATAGCATTCCAGATTTGGCTTTGTGAGATTGAGTTTGTGAAGTGATACTGCTTTGGGAATTGCCTTCTTTTGAGCAGTCCAGAAGTTAGGACCATTTCTTGACAACAGATCCACTGGATAGACACTTTACAGTCAATTGAAGGGCTCTTGTATATATAAGGTGACTTTTTCCTTCAAGTCCTGGTATATGCACACCCAGATTTTGTTTGGCAGGCAGGCCTTAGGGACCAGTACCCATAGTTTCCTTGGTATTTNACATGGCTGTAGAATCCTGTCTCCTTGTGTTCCTGTACCTCTGCCCCATGCTGGTNTGAAACTTGCTGTGCAGCCTTGATTGGCTTTGGGTTTGAGATCCTCCAGCCCTTTCCTAATGAGATTATAGGCAAAGGCATAGGAGCTGCCACCATTAATTGCTCCATATTTGTTGTTTTGTTTTTTTCCTTCCTGTGGTGTTAGAATTGAACCTAGGATTTCATACATGCCAGACATGTGCCTTAATCCCTCCTTTCATTTTTAGTAAGTGGAAATGTTGAAGAGTGTAGCTAGTCTGCCCCAGCTGTGGGAGTATATAGCTTTTCAAGTCTCTTAGCCAACTAGGATGAATAATTNTTCCCTTATTTCCAATTGGAAAGGCCACAAAGTGCTCTCCCATATTCATAAGAAAGATGGCACAAAGTTGAGGGGCTCCAAATGAAAGGTCAATACCAATCAGCTTTATCTCCAATAACTGTCACTCCTCTTTGCTAAATAAAAACTGGGCATGCAGCCATAGCTATACCAGAATTTAAGGGAAGAAGTTACCGTACACTGTTGACTCCTTCAATTGACTGAGAAAGTAACCTGTTTGTTCAGTGGGTTTTCCTACAGTCAAGAAGTGACCCTAACTTCTAGATTCCTGAGCAGAGAGCACCTTAATTCTTTGAATCCTAGGAAGTATTAGAAGCCTAAGAGGACAAATGGGGCTGATGAATTCCATGTGGTATGCTGATTAAGCAGGGTTTGGGGACCTTATTCTTACTTGGCCTTAAAAAGATTCCTTAGGATGGTCTCTGACAAGTATATTACCTCTCAATTACAGACAACTTCCAACAGAGAACAAATAAAAAAGCCAGTCTCTACCTTTGCTTTCATAACAACCTCTCTCATGTGCTCATTCTGAAACAGCAGTAACAAAAAGGAAAACTGTAAATAGTGAAGGCCACATACTTCTCACCCCTAGGATAAGGACTAATTTGTAGGGCCTCACAAGGAAACAGCAGTTTCATGGTCATTCTCCCCATGTACAGCCCTTGGTTGCATTTCTCTTGCTTGACCAATTTCTCCTGCTTTGGGTGTTTTGAATATATATCTTTTGGGTTCAGGACTCCTATCAAAAGCCCCTACTGTTTTTTTTTTAATCATTTTGATATAAAACATTTTCTTGTGATGGCTTGAAAAGTTGTACATCTTTGGTTTAAATCTTATGGTGAGGTGAGCAACAGTTCTGTTATTTGGTGTGCGCATGCTAGTAAATGGGCATTGTCTTCTCATGAGCACAGGAGATCTCCCTGGTGGCTTGCTTCCTAGAAAATGTGCTACCATAAATGACAACTACTGTAATGTCTCCCTGCCAACTTAGTACCTGAGTGCTCATGAAGTTATTTTGTCTTAAGTTTTGTGAAGTGGGATGCACGTTTCTGTAGAGTTGCTCTAAAGTATTTAACTGTCCTCCACTCTAGAGGCATTTCCTTCCACCTGAGTTTCATTGCTACTTTCTTACAGCTGCTATGATTGGTATTGCTGTTACAACTTGCTGGATAGCAAACCTTATATCCTCCTTGGCTATAGGGAGAAATGGTAAATTCAGTATTCTACCCATAAACCATAGTACACAGAAACTACTGATTTCCTGAAGTGTTACTCCATTGTTAACTCTCCCACCACCTAATCACAAGAGAGCAGCCCACCTATATATACCTTCTTTTCCCTTGTGAAATAGAGGTCTGCTTGTGGAGAAAACCTGCAGTCACCTGGAAAAGAGCTTGAACATGAGCTGGCTGGTTGTAGACATCAGTAGGTGATGAATAGGGGAAGTGTGGTACTTCCTGGAGGGGCATCAGTTGTAAATTAGTTCAGGTTCAAAGCTGTTAGAAGCAGGTTTTAAACTATGGTACACCGTAGAGGAACTTGGAAGTATGCTGAGTCTAGTGAATTTTCTGATTGTCACAATCCATGTTGTTGAAATGCCTCCTGAAGGATCTTCAAATATGGTCTGATGCCTAGGTTTCACCTTGTTTGTGTTGGTTAGGATCTTATAACTGTGTGTCCCCAAGCTCTTTCAGTCTCCATTTACTTGGACATGTAGTTGAGTGGANTATTCCTGGGCTGGGTGTACACTCATCCCAAGGCCCATGCATTTTATTTACATTCTTGAGGGTGTGGTTGTGATTCTTGGGCCCAAGAATAAACTGCAATTTACTGAGTTCTGTGGCAGGGAGGTAAGTTGGTTCCCCAGGGTGAACACTGATAGCCTTTCAGAGTGCTGCTGGCTTAGAAGTTTTTGGTTTTTTTGAGACAGGGTTTCTCTGTGCAATAGTATTGGCTGTCCTGGAACTCTTGGTAGACCAGGCTTGTCTTGAACTCATAGAGATCTGCGTGTGCCACCATGCCCGGTAGGTTAGTTTTAACCTACTCCTTTCCAGAGGGGATGTTTAGTAGAGGGTATATATAAAATACAGAATCCTTCCTACCCGAGAGAATAGTGGATAATACTGGGACACTGGTTTCTAAGGAGTCTTTTTACTAGAAATTGGTAATGGCGACTTCTTTTCCCTCTGGAAAAACCAGCACTTAAATGTATATACATACATAAAACCCTCTCATCTCAGACAGCATATCTGACCCGAACGAATTAGCTTTCTGTAAAAGAGCAAAGATAGATTTTTCCCCGATAGCTTTCAAAACACAACTGAAAAGCTCATCTCTGAACTTTCAGCTGTTGACGGTGGCAGTTATCCTGCTCCCGCTAATAGAAAATAAAAAGTTCATTTGCCACAGTGATTGTCATTTCCTTCTTAGGAGTGCAGCTTAGCTCCAGGACTTCATTTAGTCGAGGAAAATGGTTGCTACCTCCCTGTTAAGCTGCTTTCCATTATCCAGTTGTGGCAGAAAGACTGTTGGGGAGGCCTGGGGAGATGGGGGTCACATAAAGGAAGACTAAGAAGGGCTGCTGCAGAATGTGGTCTTCTATCTGAAAGCCTGTGTGGAGAGGATGGTGGCTTTAGAAAAGGGAGTGAAGTAGGAGGGGGCAACAGTCGCTGAAGCATGACAAGCCTCCAAAGGCCCCGGGACTTGAACACAAAAAAGGGAGCTTTTTGCAGCTCTTTCACATGCACACGTCTCCCTCAGCTCCATCCATTCTCCCCTGCTGTTTTGTAAATCTCCCAGTTGGAAATTTCTAACATGGGAGAGCTTCTTCCCGTGCTTCACTTGGCAGAATGCTCACATGCAGCTGCAAAGAATTTGCTTTTCCTTTTCACAGCATCTCTCATTTAAAAGCATTAGAGAGACTACAAAACAAAATAAAAACTTGAGGATTTTTCAGAAGTGGAAGCCAAGTTTAATTAAAGTCAAGGAAGTTGGGGGCTATAACTTTTGTGAAGCCTCTTAAAGTCAGATGTGAGCGTGTGCCAATGGAAGTCAAGGTGGGAAATACCCGTGGCTATTCTCCTTTAGGAAATTTAAAGGCCTCCTTATTGGGGGTATGCTTGTGGGATAGCCTAGAATTTATCAAAAGATGTGCTGAGCTATCATCTCTGGCCTCAGAATATTTCCTAGTTCTTCAGTAGTGATTGGAGGAAGAATGCTTGTAATAGCTTTGTATTTTCTAACCCCTAAAACCTAATTGGCTGCATCTTTGATCTGACCAAACCACTGGGCTGATAACTTCCATATAACATTGGATTAATCTCCCCTGCAATGGTGGTGAAGTCATCCGCATGCTTGGCTCTACCAGTGTTCCTAAGCTGGCCTCAAATTAGTAATCCTCCTGCTTCTCAGTGCTGGGATTTAGTAGTTATGTGCCACCATGCCCAGGTGTTTAGATTCTTTAAAAAAAAATCTGTTATTATTTGTGGGTGCTTGATTCCTTTATTTTGTAAGCCAGTTTCTTTATTAAGAGATCACATAGTTCATTAGGTCCAAAGTACTTTACTGGGCAGGAGGTGGAGCTCACTGGTAGAGTGCCCAAGTATCATGTAGGCCCCAGGGTTCAGTTCCCTGAACTACCATAAAAGAAGGCACTTTTACTGGACATTTTGCCCTCCAGTCAGTTAACATCAGGAAATGACTTGGTGTGATCTGTGGACAGGAGATAGGTTTCTTGAGAATTTGTTGAAATTGCCGGAGTTTAGTTTTGCCATGAAATTGGTTAGTGTTACTAACTTCAATTTCTTTTCTGTTTTCTGAGTAGTGGCTAGATTTTTTTTGTTTTTGCAAAAGGAACTTCAATTCAACATAAGGATTATAGAGTAAGGGAGCATCACCATTTCTTTGTATAAATCCTTGTCCTTGTACCTGAAAATAGTTTGTTTAGCATTTGCTCAGGGTAATTTTGGATTCTATATTTGATCATATTTGTTAGGTGGGAGTTAGTACATTAAAAAATAGGTGTAGGGGCTGGAGCGATTGGTCAGCGGTTGAGAGCACTGACTGATTATTTTAGAGGACCTGGGTTTGATTCCCAGCATCCACATGGCAGCTCACACAGACAAACCTGCAGGCAAAACACCAGTGGACATTAAATTGATTTATGTATTCTAGGCAAGCACTGCATCCCCAGCCCTAGTGTGTTTTCTTTGTTGGTAGTCTACTCATTGAGTCTTCTTTTCCTCATGTCTCCCCCAACCAGACCATCTCTTTATTCATTGAGATTGCGTTCCTAATAAGACTTGGAGCTTTCTTTTTCTTTCCTTTTTTTT
>LZPO01116984.1:140966-154421 GCA_001675575.1 Neotoma lepida | reverse complement strand
TATTGCCCAGGATTCTTTTAGCTACCCTGGGTTTTTTGTTTTTCCATATGAAGTTAAGTATTGTTAGATGTTTTAATGTGGATGGATGAGGATTCCTTTGGCTTGGAAACATTATTATAGGTCCCTACACTACAGTATTGCAGTGTTTGGGTCACCTCATCCTTACCTTTCTTTGTTGCTTCATGAAAGTTTTACAAAGTGTTTTAAGTTTGTCTTTTAAAAATTTATTTTTAATGTGTATGAGTGTTTTGCCTGCATGTATGTCTATATACCATAGGCCTGGTACCCTGAGAGGCCAGAGAAGGCATTAGATAACCCTGGAAATGGAGATACAGATGGCTGAGCTACGGTGTGGGTTCTGGGAACTCAACCCAAGTTCCTGTATTTACCTCTTTCCCCTTCATTTTGTATTTGGGTATGAGAGTGCCATTGTGCATTTGGTGAGGTGGAGGTCAACTTGGGATGTTGATTCTTTCCACTCTGTGGACTCCTGGAATTTAATTCAGGCCATTAGGCTTGGCAATAAGTGCAATAACCCATTGAGCCCCACTCTTAACGTTTTTATTTCTGTTGTATACACACAATGGATACTCTGTATACACTGAGCTGAAGAGCCCTAATGGGAAAAAATGGTTTGTAGATGGTTTGTATGCTTAAAATCTTCTAAAACGGGGCTGGCGAGGTGGCTCAGAGGTTAAGAACACTAGCTGTTGTTCCAAAGGTCCTGAGTTCAATTCCCAGCAACCACATGGTGGTCACAACCATCTGTAATGAGATCTGGTGCCCTCCTCTGCCAGGCAGGGATACATGCAGACAGAACACTGTATACATAATAAAGAATTAAAAAAAAATCTTCTGAAACTGGCCTGATGTAGATTCTGCCCTGACTAGGCCATGTTTATTGATAATGTGACAACTAATGGTTGCTACCCTTGTGTGTGTGTGTGTGTGTATGTGTGAGAGAGAGAGAGAGAGGGAGAGGAGAGAGAGAGAGTTGAAGTGCTGTCAGAACCTTTGGAACTGGTGATACAGATGTTTATGAGCAGCCAGCACTTTCTCTACAGCCCCACATTTGCGATCTTTACCCTCAAACTTGCCATGTATCTGAAGATAGTTTTGAATTTATGATATTCCTGCCCCTACCTCCATGAGCTGGTGTAGGTGTCTGGGTCCCGCCAGGCCCCACGTGGTATAGCCCACCCAGCGGTCCCCCAGCCACTTATAAATTAATAATTCAAAAGCTTATATTGATTACAACTGCTTGGCCATTAGCTCAGGCATATTACTGACTAGCTCTTATACTTAAATTTAACCCATTTCTATTAATCTATGTTTTGCCACGTATTCTGTGGTTTTACCGGTCTACAGGCATGTTGNTCCTTCCNCGGTGNCTGGCGTCTCCTGACTCAACCTTCCTCTTCCCAGAATTCTCCTTGTTTGTTTATCCCGCCTATACTTCCTGCCTGGCTACTGGCCAATCAACATTTTATTTATCAATCAATCAGAGCAACACATATTCACAGCATACAGAACAATATCTCCATCAAGCTGGACTTACAGGCATGGGCTCTCATGCTCATGGATGATGTTTAAACCAGGTGCAGCATCACAAGTCCTCTGGAGGAAGAGAGAGAAGCAGGGATTGTGGACAGGTAGAGATCCATAATGAGACCTGCAAAAACAACAAACAATAAAAAACAGACAAAACCCACAAAAACAACAAAAAACCAGACAACCCACTTTTATCGGGACACATTTCCTGAAGGATGATTTTTACAACTTGTGTAAATTAGTCAGGGCCTGGGGCTTTGAGCCCTTAAAGATGTGGTCATTATTAAAGTAATAACTAAGAAAATAAATTGTTGTTCCCAGCGTCCCCCCCTCCTCCTTTTTGTGCCCTAGCTGGCCTAGAATTCACAGAGATCCACCTGCCTCTGCCTCCAAAGTGTTGGGATTNAAGTACAGATGTACCACTGGCGCCTGCAGAGTCCAGAAGAGGGCAGCAGATGCCCAGGAACTAGAGTTAAACACAGACAGTTGTGAACTGCCATGTAGGTATCTGGGAGTAGAACCCCAGGGCCTCTAGGAGAGCAGCAAGTGTTCTTAACTACCAGAGGCAAGGTGAACCTTGGCATTCCTAGTGTTTGGTTGGACCTAGGAAGGGGGCTTCCTCTCCCTTTCCCAATGCTAATTTCATTCTGTGATCATATCAGAGACCCTTAAAAAGCTACTGACAATCTCATGGTCTAAAGCTCCACCTGCAGTTAGAAACTGGTTGTCCTGGAATGTTCTTTTGTATGGGAAGCTGGTAAAAAAAAACCTTCATCCTAAAAGAGGTTTTGGTTAGTCTTTTGACGCAGTGGTCTCTGGGATCCAGCATTGAATTACATGAGCCTTTCAAATGCTCTCTTGGAGCTGGTACTGGATTATAAGCATCTTTTTCTTGTGTCTTGTGTGATAGGATTAAAAATGGGTTTTATTGGGTTGCTGTGTCTGTTTTTGGCTCAATAATTTCAAAAGGCTAGAGGAACACAGGATGTTTGCTGGGTGCTGGAAGTTTTGTCTCTGGGCTGAGTTTGGACTGCCACAGGGTTAGGTAGGTACAGGGAGGCTGGCCCTTTGGGTAACAGGCAATGAGAAGAAAAGTTTTCCTAACCTAGAAAGAGGTTGCATTGCTAGAGTGTGGACCCCTCACCTCTGTGTGTGTGTGTGTGTGTGTGTGTGTGTGTGTGTGTGTGAGAGAGAGAGAGAGAGAGAGAGAGAGAGAGAGATATTGATTAAACTTGGAGATCACTTATTTTGCCAGCTGGTGGGAATACTTGTCTTTGCCCCATTCTTCCCAGCACCAGACAGCTTCTGTGAGCACTGAGGATTTGAACTCTGATTCTAAGACTTTCAAAGCAAAGACTTTTTACTGACTGAGTCTTCCCTCCNTGGAACAGCTGTATGTTCAGAACTGGAAATTTTCCTACACACAGAGCTTCTTCATTAGGCACTGATACCCCTTAATTCAAAATCGCTTGTAATAACTGGAAGCAGCTGCCTTTTCCCTGCTGACTAGGTGTCGGAGTCCGATGCTTTTGAATAGCTGGACTTGGGTTTTTCATGTTTTAATTAAGGTCCCATTTTCTCACCCTCTCCTCCAGTTTTTGCCTCTCCAGTGACCTGGATTTTACAGTAATAGATTGAATTATATGGGTAGAAAGGTGTATAATCTAAGTTCAAGAACTTACAGTTGATGTTCTTTTATTATTTAATAATGAATATAATAACTCTGTGATAGTTCCCTTTCCTCATCCTCAGAACCTTGTTTCTGGGCTGGGGGGAGGGGCACGCAGAAAACTTATTTCCATTTAGCAAAGTTGAGACTATACTCTTAATCTCTCTGGAGACACTGGTATATTAAACTAATTGCTTGTGTCACTGCTACAGAGAAGGCACTGTGTGAAACATTACAGACAGTTTTCTGCTACTTTTTGTCTTAACAGAGTTTGCAAATTGAGCTACAAAATAGTGNGGTTTAGGGATAGTGGGGATATTTTCNTAGATGAAAATAAACCTCAACTGTCATGGGAAAGCTCCTGTCCAGGGTTTGTGTGTTGATTCACCTGTTTACCCAGCAGCTTAGGAGAAAAAGAGACTGCCTTAAATTTTGGAAAGAAAGTTGGAGGAAAGAAAGTTGGAGGGGATGTTGCTAGCACTCCTCTCTCCGTGACACTAACAAGGGAAGAGATGTAGTGGCTGTTTCCTCTCTTTTTGATTCAAGAATCTAACCTGAGCTAAAGTTTTGAGCAGATGGTTCTAGTCTATTTTAATTTTTCACGCTTCTCTGAAATGTTGGGTTCTACTTTTGCTGACTTGTAGAAGACTAGGGCAGTACAGACACAGTTTTTTTTTCTGAAGATTTATTTATTATGTATATGGTGTCCTGCCTGCATGTATGCCTGCATGCCNGAAGAGGGCACCAGATCTCATTACAGATGGTATGTGGTTGCTGGGAATTGAACTCAGAACCTCTGGAAGAGCAGTCAGTGCTCTTAACCCGAGTCATCTCTCCAGCCCCCAGATACATTAGTTTCTTACATGGCTGGTTTGACCATGAAGCATTTTCTGTGCTGTGGGAAGATAAGGTCTNTGTCCTTGAGCATCAAGGATTCCTGGACAGAACTCTGTCTCTTATAATTTGGCACTGTTAGGTACTGAGCACAGGGAGTGCTGGGGAATATAGGTTTGGCTAGTTGGAACAGCCCAGTAGGCTGTGTAGGCCTTAAATTCTCTTCCTTTTTTCTTTTTTGCCAATTTAGGTTGGCTTCACCAGCACTGATGCATTGTCCAAGACACAGACTGCTTGTGTAACAGTCCTGCTTCCCAGCCCTTCATATATGTCTGTGCTTCAGTATCATGCAGGCCTGATGCCTTCGGAGGCCAGAAGAAGGAACCAGATTCCCTAGAACTGGAGTTAGGTTGTTAGCTGTAGTTGGGTGCTGGAACTCAAACCTGGGGTCTTCTGGAAGAGTATGTAGGCTCTTTAACTGCTCGGTCGTCCTCCCCTCTACATTTTCTTAATGTTGTGTGTGTGTGTGTGTGTGTGTGTGTGTGTGTGTGTGTGTGTGTGTGTGTGTGTGTGAAGTGTGTAATCGGGGGACAGGGTCCTGCCTGTCTCCCAGACTCAAATTTTCTGGTCTTTTGACGTTCCTGATCAGTTTTATTACAGGCATGCACTACCACACCTGGGTTATATGATGCTAGAGATTAAAGCAGGGCTTTGTACATGTTAGGCAAGCACTGTACTTACTGCACTAAAAAAATTAAAACTCAGCAAAATAAAAATAATAGGTACACACATTGTGTAATGTATAATATCATTATATGTTGTATCAGTTTATTAGAATTGACAGTTTTCTTTTTTTCTTTTTTCTTTTTTAAGGTTTTCTGTCCAGATCTTTCATAATCTCTCCCATGATTTATAGGGCTAAAGAAGTATTGTTGTTTTTTTGTTTGTTTTGGTCTGTGGATGGAATCCAGGGTCTTATTTATGCACACATCCACCTGGCACTGTAGGCCAGGCTAAACTGACAGAGACCCACCTGCCTGTGCCTTCTGAGTGCTGGGATTAAAGGCATGTGCCACCATGCCTGGCTAGTGTGGCCTTTTCTTTTTTTCCTGCCAAAGTAAATGTGTCAGTCTCAGCTGTAACAATACTGTTTTTCTCTGGTCTCAGCTGCAGCAATGCTGTTTCTTCAGAAGTGCTGTTTCTAAGTTTGCTCAAGTTAAATTCAGCCAGCTGAGTTGAGAAAGTAGATCCTCCTTTAAAAAGACCCCACAAACTTCCACTTTAGGGGGAAAAAAAAATCGACCTTTCTTGTCTTTTCTGTTTGGAAACTTGCCATTTACTGTTGTCAGNCCATCTTTAAGTTTATTTTCATTAAGTGATTAATTATAATATAGGAAGTTGTTATATAGTGTATCCGCCAAACATTCATAACTGCTATCATCTTCATCAGAGCAGCTGTACTGCTTGCAAGAGAACCTCAAGATCAGGCCTCTTGACTNCTAAAAAGAGGGGTGGGAGTAGGGTCATTTGACCCTCACCTGGTCTTAGTCACTCTCCAAAGCTTTACATCTTGCTGGATGTGATTCTGCCCTAATTAATTAGCCCATGGTTTCGTGGTCTCAGGAGGTGCTAGAGTTAGACTATGGGGACTAACTAAAAGGGGATTCCTATCTGTGCAGTTAGCCGAGTAAATCCATTACCCTTGTTGGGGTGAGGCTTTTTGGTGTTATGCTTTGGAATGACTCACACTCCTGTTAGTAAGCCTTGTGTCATGCTCTGTAAGTGAGCCCATTAAACTCAATGGTTTTCCAAGTTGGACTATGGTTGTGTCATGTTGGTTTGTTGTTGGTGTCCTAAGGAAAGAGTTCCCACACATTACCTAGACTTACTGTATGAAGTAAAGCTAAGAATTCAATGATAGAGGGTGCTATGCTTTCATGCATGGACTTGGAAATTGCTTGGATTCCTCCAAAGCTATTTTTAGTACTCTAACTCATTTTTCTAGTAAATGATGCTACAGAATAACAGAATTCTAGGAGAAAGGCACTTTATACGCTCTAGGTTGGAACAAGAGCTGTGTATAAAATATCAGTTGCTGCATTTTGCATATAGCAAAAGTGATTTCTAGCTACACATCCCTCTTCAAGGAGATCTTAGGGCAACAAAATTCCAAAGTCTTTTAGGAGTGCTTGTAATGGAATCTGCTGTCTTGAAACACACATTGTGCTTAACAGGAGGTGGACACTATTTGACTCAACATCCTTGAGAGATGGCTCAGTGGTTAAGAGGTCATTCTAAGTTCAACTCCCAGCAACCACATGGTGGCTCATAACCATCTGTAATGAGATCTGGTGCCCTCTTCTGGTGTGCAGGCATACATAATAAATAAATTAGAAAAAAAAAATCTCATTACAGGGTCTCATAGTGTAGCCTAGACTTTACTCTGCACCCCAGGTTATCTTTCTGCTTTAGCTTCCTGAGTGCTTCAGCTGAATTTTAAGTGTGTGAAGGTCTGAGGAGATGGCTCAGTCAGTGAAGAAAGCTTACTGTGCAAGCATGAGGAATTNAGTTTGGACTCCTGGAACCCCTGTACAAAGCTAAAGCTGGGCCTAGCAGGGCATGCCTGTATTCTAATTGCTGGGGAGATGCAGGAGGAGCCAAGATTTGTTGGGCAGGCAGTCTAGCTCAGTCAGTGAACTCCTAGGTTCAGTGAGAGACCTATCAAAAAAAGAGAGTAATGGATGGGGGTGGGTAATGACTGACTCTCTTACTTTAATATTTATTCATTTTATTTGTGTTTGTGTCTGTGAGTTAGCTTTGCAAGGTTACAGAGCTTTCTTAGGTTAGAAATACTCCGTTGTGTTGAAATTCTGATTCTTTGTCAAATGTAACAGAAGGGGGTGTTGGACCCCCACCCCCACATGTTTTTAATAACTAGATGGTTCAATTTCTCAGCCTTTATCAGGCTTGAAGTTTTCTGGAGAAGACAAGTATTGGTTCTGCAGTGAAAGGTTGTAGCAACAAAGTGTGGGTCAGCAGTATGTGATGGACAGCTTCAGCCTTGGGCTTAGTAGTAGTGGTGGGGTATCACTGGTGTACAGTGCCTTGTTTGAAAGAAGGTAAGATACTGCTTTTCCCTCAAGGGGTAATAGAAAGGCACAGTAAAAGGTGTCCTAAGATTATGGTACTGCCCAATTGTTGCTAATGTTTTTCAGCTTTTAAAAAATATTCTTTAATTGCATGGAAATATCTTTCAGTCCTACTGTATGTAAATTTCCTCCCATTTCATAGGACATTATAATCATTCTCAGGTTACTACATTGTGCTTTAGCAATTTTTTAAAAAAAATTATTTCATGAGTATTGCTGTTTTGCCTGCATGTATGTTTGTGTGCGAGTGTCAGATCCCCTGGAACTGGAGCAACACATATCCATGAGCTACTATGTGGGTGTTGGGAACAGGACCCAGGTCCTGTGGAAGAAAAGCCAGTGCTCTCAACGGCTGAGCCATCTTCCAGCCCCCATTTTAGCAAATTTCAAAGGCTCCCCCTCATTGCCACCCTTCTTGACTTAAGGTTTTCATCATGAATGAACACTGGATCTTCTTTGAAGGCTTGCCCTTCAAAGTTATGCTTAAGTCATAGCAGTTTTAACAAGTGTGATTTTTCCTAATTAATGTACAGCTCCAGTTTTCNTTGACCATATCTAACAGTGCTTGTAGATTTTAGATCAAAATTTTGATTTGTATGGACAGTTCTTACCANCTGTTTGGGGTTTGTTTGTGTTTTGTGACGGAGTCCCTATTTGCTCAGGTTAGTTTTGGAACTCTGGGTCTCAAGTGATGTTCATGGCTTATCTTCCCGAGTAGCTGGGACCACATGTGAGTTTTACTACTGCAAACCCTTCGTATTACACTTATTACTAAGAAAGGTTCAGTTGTTATTATTGAAATAGTGTTCCCTGGCTAGCTTAGAATTTCTGTTTAGAACAGGTCAGCCTGAACTCAAGTCAAGAGACAAGAAGATATTTTGAGTTCTTCTTGTCTCTTGACTTTTAGAGTGTTGGGATTATAGGTGTACACTACTTTACCTGCTGCAGGCTCACTTTATGTGGCTTTCTTAGGATGAATTATCAAAGAGAATTTCTGAGTCAATTGTAATAGATATCTTAAAGCCTTTGATATGTTTTCCAAACAACTCATAGGTAGTATAACACTATTTCTAGTGAGGCCTAGCACACTTGTACCATTTGTAGTATTCTAGAGCTTATTTTATTATTTAAATATTACATGGGAAGTTTTAATTTGTAGTTCTTTTCTTGTGTTTTGGTCAGATTGGAGACAGTCTTGATATATCCTTGAGACTGGTTTGGTACTGGTATTCACTGTATGTGGCCCAGACTTGACTCAGCTGCAAGCCAATTTTCTTGCCTAAGCCTCCTAGTGCTGCGATTGGTATACTACCATGTATATCCAGTTGTAGTAAATTTTTTATTTTAGTTTCTTTTTTGTTTTTTGTTTTTCAAGACAGGGTTTCTCTGTGTAGCTTTGGTGCTTTTCCTGGAACTCACTTCGTAGCCCAGGCTGGCCTAGAACTCACAGAGATCCGCCTGCCTCCGGAGTGCTGGGATTAAAGGCGTGCGCCACCACCGCCTGGCTTTTAGTTTCTTGAGACAGGGTTTCTCTATGTAACCGCCATGGCTGCCCTGGAACTTGCTTTGTATAGACTAGATGGCCTGGAACTCATGGAGATCCACCTGCCTCTTCCTCTAGAGAGCTGGGATTAAAGGCATGAGCCAACACCACCCAGTTATAGTAATTATTTAAAATAAAAATATTTATATTTATTTGTGTGCACGCCATGGTGTGGGAAACCAGGTGAGAAGACAACATATAGGACCTTCTTTACATAGCAAGTTCCAGGCTAGCCAGGGCTACATAGTGAGACCTCTGTCTCAAAACAAAAATGTAACAATTAACAACCCCCTACTCCCACCAGCGCCATCCAAGAAACTTAAGTGTTTATTTTATGAACCTGAATTTAGGATCCAAAGCCAATTTATTGTATAGCTGAGTAAGGAGGATTTAGCTTATCTAGGTAGGAGGTCTCTGTAGGGGAGTATTCTCACAGCCTGCAGTCATCCTGGACAATACTGTGATTGATGGTTTTTTAATGTTAAGATTTGCTTTTAGATTAGAGAAAAGCTTTGCCATTGCTCTGAGCCTTACCTGGTGGTGAAGGTTTTGCCAGTCCATTGTTCTGAGGCCCTGGGGTCCATGATATGGCTGTGTTCATATCAACGACACATTTATTAAGAATTTCTCCTTAAGCCGGGTGGTGGTGGCGCAGGCCTTTAGTCCTGTCACTTTGGAGGTAGATCTCTGTGAGTTCAAGGCCAGCCTGGTCTCCAAGAGTTCCAGGACAGCCAGGACTGTTACACAGAGAAACTCTGCCCTGAAAAATAATAAATAAATAAATAAATAAATAAATAAACAAACAAACAAACAAACAAACAAATAAATAAATAAAAAGAATTTCTCCTTACACATTCACTCTAGATTTCCCTCTGCTCTCTAAAGATCTACCTGCCTCTGCCTCCCTAGTGCTGGCAGTAAAAGTGTGTGTCACTGTATCCAGCCTAAAGTCTAGCCTAAAGCCTAGAGTGTACAGACAGGTACAGTCTTTTTTAGCCCACCTAAGTGGTTTTTTTTTTTCCCCCCCAGTTTGTTTGGCATAGTGGCACAGGACTTTAATCCTAACACCCAAGAGATAGAGGCAAATGGATCTCTATGAGTTTGAGGTCAGCCTGATCTTTAAATCAATTTCCAGGACAGTCCTAACCCTGTCTCAAAACAACAACATATTATTTATATATGTGTGTTTGTCTATGTGCATGAGTGTGGGGGATTGTGTGCATGTGTTCCACATACATGCAGGAGTCCACAGTCAAGAAAAGGCATTAGATCCCCTGGAACTGGAGTTGCTGGTGATTGTGAGTAGCTATGTGGGTGCTGGAAACTGTGGGTTCTCTGCAAGAGCACTAAGTGCTCTTAACTACTGAACCAGTTTTTCCAGCTCCAGACTTTGCCAGTTTCGGGCTCAATCAGTACTCCTTTGCCTTGGTTAAATGTGTCATGGCATCTGGCTAGTTCTTATGCTAGGAGAGGAGGACAGCCTTTCCCCCAGCCCCATATGAGGCCAGTGGTCCTCAGTCTGCTGTCTAGTGGGACTCTGTGGTATACAGTTGTGAGTGCACACAGAAGCTTCCTAGTGAGATCTGAGCTTGCTTTACACAGCAGAGCTGCATTAGGGGATGGCTTGACCACGTGCATGGTCACCAGGTTATTGGAAGGGTCTGCACTTGGCTGTGCTGGGGGGAGGTCTTTTGCTCCACCCCTTGGCATTCCTTTAAAAGCCCTTTAGAAGAGACAGAAGGGGCTGATGGGTTTTGACCCAGGCCCTCCCGAGCTATCATTTGCTTCTAACTGTTTCTCTCCTCAATATTTCTATCTACATATTTCTCACTTCTTTCTCCTCAAGAGTACCCTGGGGGAAAAAGTGGGAGCTGGTCTCCCCCATAAAGTACCAGGCTGATCTTGTCCATCCAGTGTTTGCTGACTGTATATTCAGAAAGAGGACTTTAGGGACTGGTCAGGGAGAGTTTCCTAGAGGAAAACCACTTTGTTTCAAAGGATGAGTAGAAGTTAGCTAAAAGGCCTACGCTTGTAAGGATCAGAATAAACGTTGGAGGCAGAGGGGAGAGAAGGAGAGTACCAGGCCCTAAACACTTTGTTGTATGTCTTTAGTTTTACAGGAACGGAAAGTAGATTGTCTGTCTCTTATACACATCTAGATGTGTATAAGAGACAGGAGTAGAAAGGCGCGTGGCGGGGAGAGCCATAGCTGCGGAGGGAGAGTGTCATTTCCCAGTATTGTTTTTGGTTATTTTTGTTCTTTTGGGAGGCCCACCACCCAGGTCCCAAATAAATCACACACGGAGGCTTATTGTTAATTATAAATGCCCAGCCTTAACTTGGCTTGTTTATAGCCAGCTTAACTTAAATTAACCCTGTCTGTCTTTTGTCTCTTGGCTTTTACCTTTCTCTGTTTCTACATATACCTTTTTGTTGCTGGTTGTGTACCTGGGTGGCTGGCTCCTGTTCTCTTCCTTTTCACTCCTCCTTTTCTTGTTCCTTCTTCCTCTCCTCCCAGATTTCTCCTACCATATATTCTATCTGCCTGCCAGCCCTACCTATCCTTTCTCCTGCCTCACCATTGGCTGTTCAGCTCTTTATTAGACCATTAGGTGTTTTAGACAGGCACAGTAACACAGCTTCATAGAGTTAAACAAATACAACATAAACAAAAGTAACACACCTTACAATAATATTTTCCAACACCCAACCCTGACCCTACAGCTTGTAAAGCTGTCATGGTGATCATTCCCAGTGAGAGGAACTTTGCTGAGAACCTTAACCTGTTGCTTGCTTGATGAATGCTATTTACTTGCCCAGTGATCCTGAAGTTTGGAGAAGGACTAGGGCTGGAGTTGATGCCTCATTTGGTCTACATTGAGAGTTGACTTGTTTTCTGCTCAGTCATGTCATTTACTATGCTTGGCTGGAGTTGATGCCTCATTTGGTCTACATTGAGAGTTGACTTGTTTTCTGCTCAGTCATGTCATTTACTATGCTTGTATCTTGGTTCTTTTCTTTAGTGCACTGCCCTGTAGGGGCCGCAGAGGCCCTGCTACAGCTCCCAGAGTATTGAGGCTGCTGCTGTTTTTTTCCTCACTTCACAGGAGTAGGGTATAGGTGTTGGGTATATTGCATCATTTTCTTGTTCTGCTTGCCTTAAGGAAAAATTTGCCTTCATATTTCTTAAGATGATGGGTGTCCCCTTTGCTCCTGTGGATATGGGCTTCTGTAAACGGATTTCTAACGGTCTTATTAAAAATAAGGGTGAAAATCTGACAGATCAGAGGAATTAGGAACAGCTACCAGCCTTACCAAAGCCACTGCTTCCAAAAGAGTGAGTGATTTCCTGTATCTCCACGCCTAGATTCCTTTCTGTTCTGTTCTCCAATTGGCTCTCTCAGCCTAGCTACATCACTTCCTCCTCTTGCTCAGCTCTGCCACTTCCTGTCTGTCTGTATAGACCTCCAGAACTCTATGGTTGATTGCGTGTGACCTTGAACTCACAGAGATCCAGACAGACCCTGCCTGCTAGGGGATAGGATTAAGGGCATGTGCTAACATTGCATAACTTCTGTTTTTATTACTAGCGGCTGACTTTTTTCCTCTGATCTCAGATAAATTTTATTGGTGGACACAGATAAAATATCACCACCGGCTTCTGAGCTCCTAATTCATTCTCTACCCGAAAAGATGTCTCTAGTCCTCTATGACTGACTCAAATTCAGGGATTCTATATATGTCCTAAATGGTTCAGTGCTAGTGAGAAAAAACCAGAGACTCCAGAGTAGGGTTTTCTAGCCTGTCCTCCAACTGGTAATTCTCTTGCCTTACTTTCCAAATGCCAGGGTTATAGGTATGTGCCACATGTCCAGATGTGTAAATTCTGACTACTTATTACACATTTCCTTTTGTAAGCACTGAAGAAACTTCCTTTTAAAGGCAAGTAAGAAATGCCGGATGCCTTGCAGCTGTGCTCCTGACACTCCATTGTGATTGGATAAATGACNTTTAAGTTCCACCTATAGAAATATCTTGATATTGTTAACTTCTCTCTTCCAGCTTCCTGAGAAGCTGTGCTCTCTGTGAGCTCATTCACANTAATAAACTGCATTGTAATTCATGAGCTAGTGAAGTTGTCTTCAACTCTTCTACAGCCAGGAGAGTAATGAGAAAGTTTAAAATTACAGTTTGTTGCCAGTCTGATGGCACACACTGTGGCTTTAGTCCCAGTGTTCAGAGGCATGTGGATCTTTGAGAGTCTGAAGCTAGTCTTTAGAAACAGGTGGATCTTTGGGAATGAAGGCTAGCCTGGTCTACATAGCTACTTTGCAGGCCATACAGAGTCCCATAGTCTGTCTCTAACACAAACACACACACACACAACCCAGATTGCTCATTTTGGAACTTGGGTGTGAAAGCTAGTCTGGTCTACACAGCCATTTTACAGGCCATCCAGAGTCCCATAGTCTGACTCTGTCTCTAACACGCACGCACGCACGCCCCAGATTGCTCATTTTGGAACTTCCTACTTCAAGTTAAGAATGAAATGTCCTTCTCACCCCCCCTCCCCCCAGACGGGGTTTCTCTATGTAGCTTTGGAGCCTATCCTGGTACTCGTTCGGTAGACCAGGCTGATCTTGAACTCAAGAGATCACCTGCCTCTGCCTCCTGAGTGCTGGGATTAAAGGCGTGCGCCACAACCACTC
>LZPO01116984.1:94057-105039 GCA_001675575.1 Neotoma lepida | reverse complement strand
AGACTGTTCTCAAAAGGAAGTCTGTTTCTCTACCCACGCTTTCCTTCCTGTCCTGTGATGTTAGGAAAAATGTTAATCTGGTGGTTTTGTATAATTTTCTTGTCAGTGGAAAAGTGTAAAATGTTCATGCAGAAATAGCAGCTCCTCCACTCCAACCTATATCTTCTCCTTTGCTAGATGAGCCTATTACATGGAGGCTGGTTCCCATACATTCTTTCCTACTCCTGCACATATCGCCTGGAAAATTTAAAAGCTGTTTTTTTGGTTTTTTTTTGAGACAGGGTTTCTCTATGTAGCTTTGGTGCCTTTCCTGGAACTCAATTGGTAGCCCAGGCTGGCCTTGAACTCACAGAGTTCCGCCTGCCTCTACCTCCCAAGTGCTGGGATTAAAGGCGTGTGCCACCACCGCCCGGCCAAAAGCTGTTCTTACAGGTACCTGATTTCACTTTTCAATAGCATATATGATACAAATAGGGACTCTCTCAGCTTCTGCAACTAAGGGAATAGACCAGTGGTTTTCAGCTTGTAGGTCACGACCCTTTTGGGAAACCTCTCTCTCAAAATATTTATTTATATTATGATTCATAACAGTAGTAGAATTAGTTATGAAGTGGCAAAAAAAATAATTTTGTAATTGGCAGTCACCACAACATGAGGAACTGTATAAAGGTTCCAGCATTAGGAAAGTTGAGAACCACTGAAATAGACAGTCATTAGGGTGGCCTCAGGCCAGGGTAGAGACATTTAGACACCTGGCCTTCTGTTCAGTGACCTGCCACTTCTTACTGGAAGACTTTCTACACTTGTTTGACTAGATTTCCTTTAGTCTTCAGAAAAGGTCTTGTATACTACACTGCAGGAATTATTGAGATGCTAGTTAATTTCATTACTTGGTTCGTCTTTTCATGTGTATGTGGTGTTTGGATGCTCATGCAGGAGCAGTGGCCACAGGTTGAAGTTGTGTGTCTTTTATCACTTCCCACCTTAAATTTGAGTCAGGGTCTCTTTCACTGAAACCCAAGGCTTACATATTTTTACTATATTGGCTGGTCAGCAAGGGCCAGGGATCCTTCCTTCAGCCTCGCCCAACTCACCACATCCCTTCCCTGCCTTAGAGGTGACTAGCATTNCACTGGGCTTTTACTTTGGATGCTGGAGATCTAAACTGAGGTCTTCATTCTTGCACAGAAAGGGGGTTTACTTCCTGAACGCTCTTCCCCCCCCAGCCCCAAAAGGAAATGACTAATAATAGAGCAAAGGGGTAGGTTTGCATGAGCAGGGTCAGGTAGGACCTACCTATTATTATTGACTTTGTCATTTGCTGAGAGTGGTTCTTGGTAGGAACTGCAGAAAGAGGAGGAAAATAATTTGACACACCCTGAGACCCTATTTTGTTCTTGAAGTGTAATTTGGTTTCATCCTAAAATATTTAGAAATCACCAAAATGTAGTTGAGCTGGCAAGATCACTCATCAGGTAAAGGTGCTTGCTACCAAAGCCTGAGTTTGATCCCTGGGATCCACATGGTTGGTGAGAAATGACCCCTACAAGGATTTCTCTGGTTTCTACACGTAAAAATAAACTTTAAAAAAGTATTTTTTTCTTTACCAAACATAATGAAGCATCGAAAAACAAAACACAGATTTTTAAAGCACTTATCTTTCTTAGTGAGGTATATATTAAATTAAAATAAAATATAAACCCTGGTGAGCACTTTATAGACTATTTTTTATGTACCAGGCTAGGATCCTGCACTCAAGGCATGCCCATTTAAACCCTGGAATTTGTATCAGAGCAGGTATCTGCTTTAAGTGTTGGGTATAATGGCTGTTAACATGCATTAACACCGAGTGTTGGAGTGTCCTAAGGTTTGCTCTGGTTTTTTGTTTTTTTGAGACAGGGTTTCTCTGTGTAGCTTTGGTGCCTGTCCTGGATCTTGCTCTGTAGACCAGGCTGGCCACGAACTCACGAGATCCTTCTGGCTTTGCCTCCTGAGTGCTGAGATTAAAGGCGTTCACCACCACCTCCCGGCTTAGCTCATCATCTTAATGACTTAATGAATTACTTGATCAAATGCTTTTCTTTTTATAAGCGTAACTTTTAAGAGAACTTAATTACTAAAAATTATACAGGAGGGCTGGAGAGATGGCTCAGTGGTTAGGAGCACTTGCTGCTCTTGTAGAGGACGTGATTCAATTACTAGCACTGATTAGGAGGCACACAACCACCCACACAATTTGAGTCCAGGGGATTCAATGCTTTCTTTTGATATCTGTGGGCACTGGGCACTGAACAATAAATCTAAAAATTAGTAGAGGTGAGTTTTCTAATTTTACTGTTTCTTGTTGGGTGTGGGGCTGTAGATGGGACCCAGGGCCACCTTGTACATAGCAGGCATATGTGCCAACACTGAGTGCCTCTTTTTAAAAATGAGCATTAATATGTCTTCACCCCTTTCTGCTATTAATTTGTATCTTCATTTACCAACTAGCTACCTCAGACATTTATATTAGTATAGTTACATGCTCTATAGCGATAATTTGTTCAAGAACACACAATATCATGTGTCATCAAATTATATTTTAAGAGGGAATATGTGATNAAAAATAAAAAGCTTAGATAGTAGTTGTAGGCTCTGCCATCTGTGTGTGGAAGTGTTCTTTAGGATGCTCTAGGAAGATGTAGTCACATGTGCACACTTTAATTTAATCAGCAAAAATACAATAACAGAGCATGCCGTGCTGCCCTTTCCTTTCTTACTATGTAGCCTTGGCTGGCTTGGAACTTGCTATTTTAGACAAGGCTGGCCTTGAACTCACAGAGATCTCCATCTCAGCCCCAAATTTACAGGGATTAAAGGCATGTACCATCATGCTTGGNGTGACCGGATGCTTTTGTTTTGCATTCCTAGTTTAGGAGTTTAAAATGGCTGTTAGACATGCCTTTCAATTTTGGTTCTGTGATTTCTGGGATTTTTCCACTGAACTTTAGAAGAATGGTGTTATTAAGTTCCGTTCACAGGCAACCAAATGAGTCCTACAATTTTGGTGGACATTATTATTACTGGTTGAACTTATTGATGATGAGTATCATGTTAAAACTTTCCCCTAAACTGTATCACAGCCTAAAATTAGAATATTTTACATCAAAGAACTTTGGGCTACAGATGGTTCAGTGGAGGGGAAGGAAGGGTAGTCTGAGAGCCTGTCATTGTGCTCTCCAACGTTTAGCAGATGTTCTTTGAGTTAATATTCCTCTTCAGTCATCTTTGACAGAAGCAGGATCTGGTTAAGATCAAATTGTTTAGATGATTGCACATTGATCTGGCATCACAAGTCTGTAAGACAGCCAGAAAAGCTAGCAGTGAAAGATTAAAAACCAAAGGCAGTTAATAATAGGAGAGTAGCTTCCATGCCTTTGATTTAATTGAGATTTTTCCTTGTGCATGGTAATTTTAGCTTCACCTTGGGGGAGGACCTATTTAAAAAATANCTTCAGAGTATGAAGCTCCATGGTGTTGATGCTGCCCGGTGGATCAGGGTTGATAGCATGAGCTCTTAAGGCAGATACTGCAGTTTTAAGAAATCACAGGATAATTTATTATTATTCAGGTGGCTTGATTGNTTTTTGTAATATCCAGTGGTGCGTGTGAAACTCAAGTAGTGGTCAGTCCTTAAGGCAGTTTTGGAAAGATGTTGGAATGATTCAGTGGATGTTGCTTGAATGTTTAATTTCTAGTATCTTGTTACTGTATTACAAAGGGAAAGCATCCTTTCTATACATGAGTTTCTGTAACTGTGTGTGTGTGTGTGTGGGGGGGGTGAGCATCCTGTGGTGTGTGTTGCTTGGTCAGACTCAGCTAATGGCAGGGGAAAGAGAATTCACACAAATGGACATAGGTTGCCCTAAAATTTGACTCCCTGTGCTTAAAATGAAAAGGTTCATTAGGGTCTGCATGGGTCTGCAAGTGAAGTACTTGCTGTGCAAGTCTCCTTACCTTTGTTTACCTCTGGGATCCAAGTAAAAATGCACTGAAAGAACCCTGTTTTTAAAAAAAAGGTGTATTTACTCTGCCCCATACTTGCACTCCACTCCTGGGTTTCAGTAAATATCACTGTCATGCTATATCTTTATCAGATACTCTGATTTTTACAAACAACTTACCCATGATTTCTCTGGGGATATATATGTTATTCATGAATTGTGTGACTATATACTAATCTTGTGAATGTACATGTTGATTGTAGTTGACAACTCCAGATAGTACCATAGCCTTTTATACTACGTGTTTACAGATTTCCTACAGAAACTTATAATCCAGGGTTGACAGTCTCTTTTGTCTACAGGTTTTTTTTTTAACATTATTAGCTCTCAAAATTCTTAAAGTGCTATGGTCCTCAACTGGTATTAACTATTCACCCTATTAATAGCACTCTGTAGAAATTCCACTAAAATAGTATATATTTGAAGCATTGGGCTAGTACTTGTTGTTTTGGGTTATTGTTTTNCATCCTCCTGATGGGTATTTGAAGAAAGTTTTTTTTAAAGGTTTTTGCTGAAGCCTTAATTTAATCAGAGAAACAAATTAGCTGTAATCAAAAATCATATAATTCATCACAAATGTGGATTTTTCTTTTCTTTCTTTTTTCTCTCTGTCTGTCTGTCTGTCTGTCTCTGTCTGTCTGTCTGTCTGTCTGTCTGTCTGTCTGTCTCTCTCTCTCTCTCGTTGCCGCTGTTGTTTGCTTTGATAATGCTATAGCTGTTTACTACTTTGCTGGGGGTGTTACTCTGATGTTTCTACTTATTTCCTTTTGTAAGTCTTAAAGATTTATACTCTACTTATCTACATGTGTATACAAGTTTATCTTCAGTCCATTTAAAGAGTCCAGTTGTAGTTTGATATTTATGCAAGGAAGTTCACCTGGATGGCTTGGGAAATGGCCACTCTCAGCTCTGTTCTAACCAACTCACTGTGGTTTAGGATGATTTTGTACATGTACTGCTTTAAAGACTAGACTTGCAACTTGATTTTGGCATTTGTTAATTAGTTTGTCTGTGAACTTTGAATCCAAAGTGTAGAAAGTTTAGACAGATAGTTTATTCTTGTCTGTTGCCTATATGAGTGGGAAAGAGCTTTCTGTGTGGGAAAATTGTTTAACATCTTAAGGATTTTTTTCTCCCTCCCTCTTTCCCTCTTGTCTCTCCCCCCCCCTTATGTAAGCATATCACATGTATGCAGTGCCCATGGAGGCCAAAAGACAGCATAGAACTGGAGACTGTTGGGAGCTGCTATGTAGCAACAGGTGCTCTTAACAACTCAAGAGCTTCCTTGGTTATGAGTGGAGTCAACAGTGCTCAAACTATAGTCTTCAACATCACATCTNTTGGTTGCATTATTGAGAAATTAAGCTCGGGGAAAAAAAGCCGGAAGCTTCTTTCTTGCTGGCTAGCCTTACAATTCTCTCTTAAGACCCCGTTCCCCNAAAGAAAAAGGGAGCAACTATTATTTCACACATGCCTGCAATACATCTTGGTCATACCTACCTCCTACCTGGATACCCAGGTAACATATCATAAATTACCTTCAGATCCCTTTATTTTTGGCCATGAGTAACCCACTGAGAACAGTTAGTGTTGCCTTCTGGAATATTGACTAATCTTGACATAACTGCACTGAGAACCGTGCCATGTCCTGAAGGCAACATTTTACAGCACTCCTCCCCAGAGGCGCTTTCTGTCCCCTCTACCCTTTGCTTTGGGAAGAGGGATTTGATATAGATGTTTCATTAGGGATAAATATTCAGTAGTCTGTTATTCTCAGTACTTTGAACATTTATGAAGCNTTACACTAACTGCTGCCCACTGCAGAAGAAGCTCCTTTGTTTGAAAGTAGCATTAATCTGTGAGTATAACATAAGTATTACAAGGCAGCTTGACAGTATGCACATTTAACAAAACACTAGTAGGCTCCCCTTCAAGGCTCATAACCTCTGAGGCCATGGGCCTTTGATCATGTTTTTACAGTACCAGACATAAATTACATAAATATGCCTCAAGTCCTATCAGAAAGTGATTGGTTACCCCTATAACTTTGCATGCAGTTGTTGAACCCGTGGACAGACACATATTGCCTAGCATTGGTTTTTGTAGCATTCAAAGTTCAGCACTAGGTAATACTTTCCCATTGTTTTGCATAGCTTTGGAACTGTGAAAGGTAGCTACCAGGGAGAAAGTTTTTTAGGTCAGTTCCAGCTTGATTTCTTTCTCTTGCAGCCAAATTGTGTTCTGTGTCATCAGTAGTAGTGTTTTAACTCATAAGGAGGTATTCCACACCTGGCACTTGGGTTTTCTTGGGGAGCCTTACCTACACATGCCGGGGTCTTGTGGTCAAATTTTTTTAATTAAAATTTTTGCTATCAGTTCCATACACACACACACAGTGAATTGTGGTCATTTTTTACTCCCCTCCCCCGAGATGTGTATAAGAGACAGCTATGTAGACTGTGCTGGCCTTCCTAGGGCTGAGTTTAAAGGTATGCAGCACCACTGTGCCCAGCTAGCATAGTGCCATTTCATAGATCCTTAGAGCTTTAGTTTTACTAACTGTNTTTAAATTAGTTGACATTTTATTAATGTTGCATTGTTAGGGATAAAATCAAGACCATTTTCATTTTATAACTTTTCTAGGTTTTATAAATTTATTCTTCCTTAACATAGAAATTTAGAGTTTGTTTCCCTGAGCCAGACATGTTCTGAAGAGGAATTCCTTTTCCTTCTCTTTGGTTAGGGTAGCATAGTAGGTAACATTTGGGTTTAACCTAGCCTTTGGGTCCCTATGACCCATTTGGGGTTCACTGAGCCTTGTGGAGACAAAGGGTATACTGTAGTCTCTGCTCTGCTCTACTCTGAACTCTCAACCGGTGGCATGTTAGCAGTTTTTGCATGGTGGTGTTCTGAGACTTTGCTTGCAGTGAAACATGTAGGTATTCGCTGTATTAAGCTATTGGTCTCTGGAATACTCAAATGAATCCTGTCTGGTGAAAACTTTCTCTTGTATTGTTGTCAGATGGAGATGGAAGCTTTGAAGAGGCTCTGAGTCTTTAATCCTGGCAAATGCACAGCAAAGCGTCTATTTGGTGAATATGACTGTGGTCCATGA
Source organism: Neotoma lepida (assembly GCA_001675575.1). Classification (NCBI taxonomy): domain Eukaryota; kingdom Metazoa; phylum Chordata; class Mammalia; order Rodentia; family Cricetidae; genus Neotoma; species Neotoma lepida. The sequence goes on along the minus strand of LZPO01116984.1, from coordinate 97,881 downwards.
AGTACTTTGGGAAATGCCTTTCCCAAAGAATGTGGCTTTCATTAATGAATTCATTTATTCACTAGAAGAGTAATTTGTTTTTTATTACACAGTAGCTATGGCAGGTGTTAGAAACTTCTGTTGTTAACACTAATGGCAATCAGCATTCAACTTTTTTCTTTACTGTCTGCCATCTTGTGGTTTTCCACTATTCTTAGTCATCACGTATAGTGGAAGTAATTAAATCCATGCAGCTCCTCCTCTTATGAATGTTTTTAAGTTTTCTTGGCCTTCCCACATTCTGGTTTCAATAATCATGCTGATGGGTCTCTGGTCTGTAGGACAGATTAGTGGCTATGGTGTGGCCTTCACCTAATTCCCTTTGGCTCTTCTGCAGTTGGTATCAGCTTGCCCTTGTGTCCTCTAGTTTGTTCAAGATACGTAAGTAAGGTTCCTCACTATCACAGCGAACTCTGCTTCACCCTGTCCCCTATATACCCTAACATGCACAAGCAGCTGAATATAAAGTGGATAGTGAGCCAGTTTATCGCTATTGAAGCAGTAAAACTATTTTGGACTGCTTTCTTAAAGCTGTATTGCAGTTTTTGGTTTTTCGGGACAGGGTTTCTCTGTGTAGCTTTGGAGCCTATCCTGGAACTCACTCTGTAGACCAGGTTAGCCTCACAGAGGTCCGCCTGCCTCTGCCTCCCCAATGCTGGGATTAAAGGCGTGCGCCACCATGCCTGGCTGTATTGCACTCTTATATCATATATCTNAACTTTTAGGAGGTGCTATCAGGATTTAAAAATTTAGCCATAAATGATAAAAAGAATAAATGGTGGTAGGTGGGAAAGACCACAGTAGTCTGGGGGAATGCCAACTTAAACCTTTTNATGGTAAATAGGAAGGAAGTAATGCCAATGAGAGGGTAAAGAAGAGTGTGGGTTATATTTTGTTTTGTGAGCAAGCATTTTTTTTTGTTTTGCCTTTCTTTTCAGCTCATCTGTCCCATGTGCATTTGTGAGGAGGTTTCATTTTGATGGTGTAGTTTAGATTCTTGAGTATTTTTATTTGTGGAGTACATAAGACCAAAATGTAGGCATTACTCACAAATTTTAACACTGGCTTCTTAAAAAAGTGGAAAGTAACATCAATGTATTAGAAAATAGAAGTGTGTTTATGCTTGACTTGGATTTAAAATGACACAAATTACTGGTGTTCCATCTGTAATCTCAGCAAGTAGGTGGTGGAATCCCATGAGCAAGCTGGCTAGCAAGGGTAGCTGAATTAGTAAGCTCCAGCATTAGTGCCTGAGTTAATTACCTTGCCTTAGTAATAAAAGTGGAGACCATCATCATCCTGTGCACCCCCTTGCCCNGAGTCACATTTTTACATGTACACGTGTGCATACCAACATGTACAAAAACAAAAGATTCTTTGAAAAGTATGATGGTAATAACAGGTCTAAAATCCTTCCAATAGGAAAAGAAGACCCCTGCCCCATTCTGTTTCTGAATTTTCATTCATATTTTGGGATTTAGAATAATTGTTTTCTCAAATGTTTTGGAAACTTTGTGTCCTAGTTCATACTTTAAGTGGTTTAAAATTTAAATGTGATTATAATACTTAGATATAATACCTAGATACTAACTTGGAATTTTTCTCATCCTTCTTTTCTTCAGTTATACTCGAAAAGACAGAGACTTGCTCTTGCTTTGCTAAGTATATAAATGTGAACCTCCAAGTTATCTTTAATTCTTCATTGGGATCATTAGCATTAAAAGTTCAATGGCAGCAAGGAAAATCAGGTGACATGACAGCAGTAGGCAAGAGCCAGCGAGGGGTGGCTTTGCTGCTGTAGTTTAGCTGTGGAAGGATTAGGGGAGTTAAGACGATCAGGTAAAGTACTCTTTCCCCCATTTTTGTGCATGCTTGCATACAGGGTCTTTGTATGTGTACACATAAATTGTACATGTCAGTAGAGGCCAGGGCTCAGCATCAGGTGTTTCCCTCTGACACTCTGCATTTCATTTAATTATTTTAAAGTTTTATGTGTATCAGTGTACACCTTCATGTGTGTATTGGGTGGGAGTGGGGAAACAATATGTAGGTCTTCCGCAAGAGACTAGCACATGCTTTTAACTTCTGAGCCATCTTTACCTACCCTTTCATATCCATTTCCTCTCCCCCTTCTCCCTCTCCCCCACTGTCCCTGGCTATCCTGGAACTCACAGAGATCTGCCTGCCTCTGCCTTCCGAGTGCTGGGATTAAAGTTGTGCACCACCACTGCCCGATCCATTTTATATTTTGAGACAGGGTCTCTCATTGAACCTGGAGGTAACCAATGTAACTAGAGTAAACAGCAAAAACCTCAGATCCTCCTGTCTCCAACTCTTTCTCACTAAGTTATAGTCTGGTGGCCAGCTTTTTATGTGAGGGTTGGGGGTCCTGACTCAAGTCCTCATGCTTGGGAGACAAGCAATTTACTGACTGACTCATTTCTTCAGCACGTAAGTATTCTTAAATGTGTTTTGTAATATACTCCGAGTGAAACACTGGTTAATTAAGGCCATGAAAACATTTGGACTGAAGTAGAATTTTAAGTTAAATGGTGTGTGCCTTAGGGATTGAAAACATTTCTAGTGAGACTCCTTAAACCACAGCATGACATTCATGACCTTTGACCTTACAATTATATTAATTTCTTAGAGATACCTTTCATAGCTATCAGATGATGTAGTATCTCTGAAAGATATAATTCTTGTTTTAGGTCTATTTTCCACTTGAAGATGTAACTTCTTTTTGGTGATGGGAGTTGCTAAAGGAAAATGTTCCGTCTGAGTGTGGACCTCTGTGGGCAGGTGCATTTTTAGTACTTCCATTTACTACCACAGTCACTTTCTGTTCCAGTTTACGTCTGAATGAGACAAGTAGGCCTAATTGGGTTAGCCCAAAGAATGGTTTCAATAAAGAGCTATTTCCATGTTGGAAAATTNCCATTTCTATTTCAAGGGTCTTACAGTCTGGAGGTAAAGGACAAATTAAAGACTACTGGTTTAGAAGTGTGGCTGNGTTTTGGCATTGGCAGCTTGATAATTACAGTTTTGGCAAAACAGCTTCAAATTTTGGCTCTTTAGCCTGGAAGATCTGAGGAAATGCTGAAGAAAAAAGGATGCTGGATATCATGAAGGGAGGAATAGACTGTAGAAGCACGAAGACTGCCTCAGGCTAGTGCTTTGCTGTANCAGCAGAATAACTCTGCCNCAAGAAAAAGGGCAGTGTCTTAGTCTGGCCATTTATTTCAATGGATACGTATCGTTTCTAGCAAAATTCTGAGTATTTCCTGTTCTTGTCAATGATGAATAGAGCTCACCTCAGCATGTTTATGGTAAGCAATAAGGTCTGAGGAAAAATGTTTCTGAAAGATGAATGAATTAATCAGAATTTGTCTGTTTTACTCCTAACCATAGCTACTTCTAATACCTTCCTTCCACCAAGTGGCAGAGTTCTATCGGAAGGAATTGCTAATGAAACAGGAGGCCTGTAGCCCTTTCCTTTTCATGAACATCTGATCATCATTCTTTCTAGTTCCTACTCTCATGTGAAATGAATTGANATGTATAAATTTAGGTGTATGTGTGATGTGTAGCATTCTGCTAGCAGCTTTAAGCATTTATGTCACACAAGCTTAATATCTTGGTCTCTCACAGCTGTTTGCTTGTGGTCAAGCCTTACCCCCCATTAATGCATTTTGTGTGCACATCCTTGTACCCTCGAAAGGTTGAATAACTTGTGGGTTCAGCTGGGAAGTTATCTTACGCTTCTGAACACTTGCTGTCTGGTC
>LZPO01116984.1:57109-75460 GCA_001675575.1 Neotoma lepida | reverse complement strand
TGTTCTATAGGTTATATGTAGTTATGGAGTAGGTTAATGTTGTTCTATAGGTTATATGTAGTTATGGAGTAGGTTAATGGGGATGTAGTGATGAAGCAAGGAATCTATTGATTTAAATGGTGGTGGGCAGTGGAGAGATTGCTCTGTCAGAGGACTAGAGCTAGGTTCTCTGTTCCCATGTTGGTGTATCTCACATNTGCTTATAACTACAGCTCTAGGGGATCCAACACCCTCTTCTGGCTTTTGTAGGCACCTGCACACATGTATGTATGTATGTGTGTATATATATACATACACACACACACACACACACACACACTCATTTTATTAAAAATTGTTTTGCTTAATTCTCAGCCACAAGATTAAATGGTTCTACTTTCAGTTTTTATTATTATGGAAATGTACATGGTGGCAATAAAGCTTTAAGATTGCTCATTAAAGAGGGGCCTTTCCTAGGAGGTGAGGTCATGTGTCTAGAAGTTGGGCTGTGTTTATCCATACTTTTTTTTTTAATTGAAAAAATTATTTTGGTCATTTTTTCCCCTTCCCCAGTTTCCGGATCTTTCCCACCTACCCACCCAAGTTTGTTCTTTTACTCTCCCTNTCTGTTTTCAAACAAACAAACAAACAAATAAACACCACCCTCCCCAGTTAAATCAAAACTAGCAAAAGACCAATAAGAAAAATGCAACGTAATTGCAGAAGACCTCCAAGCTAAAAGGTATGGTTGGACACACAGTCCTAAAATGGAATGTTTTCATCACATCTTTTCCTCTCAAGGCTCAGGTGGGTGGCCATGGGGGAAGGGGAGGTGGAAAGATCATCTTTAATTAAAAAAAAAAAAAAGTNCACAAAAAATCCAGTGACAGTTTTTTGTTTTGAACAACTACTTCTGGGCAAGGGCCAGTGGTATTCCATTGGAGGAAACTGATTTTTACCCCCTTTGTAACATATCAATTGCAGTTAGCTTCTTAGATAAGGGGGTGATACCATATCCACTCTCCCATTATAGTGCTGGGACATTGTCTGGCTTGCTAACTTGTACAAGTGAGTTCTTTATGTGCTTCTTGTGTCTGGAGGACACTTTTCCTTGGAGTCATCTATGACCTCTGGCTCTCTGTGCATACCTTATAGCTTGGAAGTCTTTTGCCATTACATACTTTNAAGTTCTTATACTTTATCTTGAAGCTGAGTAAAATAGTCTTTTGAGTATACATGTGGTAGAGAGTCTCTTGAGTCATATAGGCATTTATTTCACAGTAGCAGAATTGGAATTATAGTTTAGGTAACTTTGATTTCAGATGACAATTTGCAATATAGAACACATGAAGCAACACTAAATCTTTGAAATTGTTATGTTGAACATACATAGCATGCTTTATTTTTTCTTCCTGCCATTTTTTTAAACAAAGATGTTTCCAGACTATTGTTTCTTTTATAGGAATTTCTTAGAAAAACTCAATAAAAAAAAACCCAAAGCAGTACTATTTTCACATTTACATTGGGATGTGGTTGACATAATTTTTCTTTAAAGACAAATTGACATGACTTCTTCTACATCAATGGCATGCTGGCATGATGAGGGAGCAGCCTTTTGCTGTTGTTTGCTGTTAATACAGAGGACTGGCATAGGAGCATGGCTGAGTTCAGCCTTCCCATGTCCATGGGTTATGTAATAACTTAAAAGAGCACAGATATTAGAGACCTCATTTTTATGCCATAGAATTGTGTTCACTATCCATCTTGCTTTGGTGCTCCTAAAGTGACAAGCACTGAAAGCTTTTTTGCCTTGTTAAAGGAAACACATGAGAGCTTTGCACAGTGTTGTGGATTGACTGCATGACTTAATGTCATCATTGCAGGTCTTTGCTGTAGCTGGGTGGAGGGATGAGGCAGGGTTAAGATCTGCTGATTTTAAGCCTTCTATTTTTCCTGCTGTTGATAACGCCACTTTCCCTGGATGTAATGAAACAACAAAGGTTTTCTAAAGAGCTTGCAGAGGCTGGGACCTTGGCCATTCTTGAAGGCCCTTGGCCTGCTGGGGCTAAAATTAGGACATTTAAATAATAACATGTTACACAAATAATGAGTACACATAATTACACAGTAAGAGAGGGGAGCTATTAGCTGTATTTGAATTTCATTTGCCTCCTATAAATGTCATCGCTGATCAGCAGGCCCTTTGGCCAGCAAAACAATTTTGAGTAGATTTAATGGACGTTGGAGCCCATTCTTTAGACTCTTGCAGTAGGCAGGAATTGTAATAACTAGACTAATCTTCACATTTCCCAGTTAGTGTTGGAAGACTTTCACTGTGGTTAGTGCATTCAATCATCAGAACAAACTCTTGTGGATGGGAAAACTGTACCCTAAGAATGGTGTAGCAGTTTACTTATCCGACTAGAGCCCGGTAGTACCTTGATTCAANCCCAGTCTTTCTGGATTAGACTCCTATTTAATTTATTTACCATTTAGATAAATAGAAATAATTTATGAACCCTCCAAAAAAGATAAGATTTCAACAATAAGAGTTCATAAAATAACTCTTGTTTTCAAAGTAATTTTTTGGGGGCAGATTAAAAATCATTGAGCAGACAAGCTATTAAATATCCTGATTGTATTTTCAAACACCGTTTTAGTGCTTACTCCTACCTCCCCCAACCCTCCTGCTGTCCCTCATCTCCCCATGTCCCCGTGAGCCTCCTAGTCTCTTCTCCTCTTTCATATCCCATGTGTTNTTTTCTTCATCCTTTATTGCCTGTTTTTACCCTTTCTTGGTATCCTTTCTTGTTTTTTAGACTTTTACTCAGCTTTGAAGGAGATAGATTGAAATTCTTAATTAGGAAAAGTACCTCAGGAAGGGGGTATTATTTACTAAGGTGACCATATTTCTGTGCTTTGGTATCTTACGATTGAATTGATGGAAAATTCTTTACCCTCTCTGTTTAGTCATAGACACACAAATGCAGTCAGTCACCTGAGGATGTGTGTGTATGTATGTATGTATATGTATATGTAGCTTTCAGGTTAGTCTGGCTTTCCATATGGGGAAAAAAAAACACAAACCAAAACAGAAAGTTCTGGAATGCTTTATGTGTCCCGAGATGTGTAAAACACATACCATGTGAAAGAAAATAGGGATAGACAAAAGAACATTGTTGAAAACAAATATATTTGTTAAAAATAATCTTTGTTTACATACAAAGCTGCATACTTTACTGTAAAGAGATACTCAATCACTTCCTCTCTTTGCCTGTCTCTTGTAATCCAGGCTACTTTTGATCCAAGTGCTAGGATTACAGGCNTGCTCCACTATGCCTGGATTTATGAGGAGTCAGGAATCAAATCCAGTGTTTTAAGCATTCTACCAACCGAGCCACATCCTTAGCCCTGGTATCTTTCTCTTAATAAAGGGATATTTAATTTAATATTCATGTTTTAACATGAAAATATATGTGACTAAAAATAAGTGAAGCCAAAAAAAAAAAGATTACTATGAGATAATTAGGTCAGAAATCAACATGGGGCCTGTGTGTCTGACATGACTAGGCTAGCAGGGAGTCAGCTTATGTCAAAAGCCCTTTTGTGAACAACCAGGAAAGGCTGCATTGAAGACCTTGCAGAGAGTCCTTGAGAGATGAGTTAGGGTTTCTAATCAAAGAATCAGAGTTGGATGAAAGTGATGATGTTAGTGACAGAGGTTGGGACTAGAAAATGAGCTCTGCCAGATTGTTGGAATTGCATCAAGGTAGCTGCCATGGCAGATTTGCATTGGTGGGACACATTTGGACTGTGGATTCGGGATATGGGAAATTAATGATTGCTGGAGGAGGAGGGAAGGGTCTTTTCAGAGGTATGTAGGATGTAGGTCAAACTTTTTTTTGCAGAAATTTTGAGCCTTGATAANGAGTGTAATTGGAAGGCATGGATATGCTGAAGACTGACTAGAACTAGAACACCAATTTAAATGACATTGAGGCTCCATGCTTCCTAATTTTCTTTCCTATGTTGTGCAAATACTATATAATAAAAACCCAGAGCCAGATATTGGGGTAAGTGATGAAAGATCAGAGGAAACAAGCCACAGCCACTTTTCACCTTGCCAACTCCTCAGCCAATCCTGTCTCCACGAATCCTCAGATTGAAGGCTCCTGAGTCCTCAGCCATTTCACTTCCTTCTCAACCTTCCTAGTGCTGGGATCAAAGGTGTGTGTGTTTCCCAAATACTGGTAGCAAAGGCATGAGATTTCAAGTGCTGGGATTAAAGGTGTGTTGCACCACTACCTGGCCCTGTTTCTTTTAGACTGGATTAATCTCATGTAGTNTAGGGTGGCCTTGAATTCACAGAGATCCAAACAGATCTCTGCTTCCTGAGTGCTAGGATTAAAGGTGTGTGCCATCACTTCCAGAGCACCTCTGTGGCTAACTCTGTGGCTAACTCTGTCCTCTAATCTTCAGGCAGGCTTTATTAGAGCACAATCAAACACCACCACAGTCTTGCTGCTCACAAGCATTTCATGGAGCATTACAAGTGGAAGGGCCTATGGGAGTTAATGTGTGTGTCTGTGGTCACATCCTGCCTCAGACCCATTGTCCTCCAGTACTCTCAGCCTTCCTTGTTTGTCACTTTTGTGAGGCTGGTCCTTCTTGCTGATTATGTCCTCATTTTCACGATATAATTGTCTGCACAGGCAGTGACATCAGGGAGAGGGAAGGAAATTTAGGTGCTTCATCCTTTCCTACTCTCTGTTTCTTACATTTTAAAATCCCATATATGATACTAGTAGGAATCAAGAGGATGGAACTCCAGTGGAGTGTGGAGTTTTAGTTAGACCTGAAGTTTCTCCTCTGAAGGATCCTTTTCCCTTTTAGTCACTCTGTTTCCCCCTCTCTTCTAAGACAGTATTAAAAATGACCTCTCCTCCTTCATTTACCCTTCTCAGCAGTATACAAGCATGTTTCTGATTTTTTTCAGATGGGGAAGAAGAAAAACTCTCTTGACCTTGTACTTCATGCTCCTTCNTCACTGTCTTACTTTATTGGAAAAATTCCTTAGAAGAAAAGGTCTGAGTAGACTGTCTTCATGTACTGTTTGTAGTCATTCAAATTCTTTTTGGCATATGCCTTTAATTCCAGCACTGGGGAGGTAGAGGCAGGAAGTATTTGAATTTGTGGCCAGCCTAGTTAGTCTATATAGTGAGTTCCAGACCAGCCAAGGCTACAAAGTGAGATCCTGTCTCACCACAAAAAGAATCCAGCCCTCTCTTATTTCTGTCCTTAATGTTGGGATGGAATCTAGGGCAGATACTCTGTTATTGAAGAAAATGTTTCTGTTCCTTTTTCAGTAATTTTTAAAATTAGCATGTGAAGTTATATAGGCTTTGTTACATCATCTTTAATATAACTTTTCTTTTTGTTGTTCTTTGGGAATCATATAATGTAGGCTACTCAGCAAGTTTAATAATCCAATTTCAAATTTTCAAATCCATTTTCACACTACTGGATTGCCTAGTCATCTGCCTTTGCAATGGTTGGGTTCTTCTGAACTCCAGACTTATGTGGCCACTTGCCTGCCTCATTCACATACTTGAATCCTCCCCACCCCCCAAACCCATACACACACCACACACCACACACAGCATTTTTAATGCACCTCATGAACTTAAGGTGTTCCAAAGTCTCCACTGTCTGACTAGCTTCTTTTTTAGTAAATAATAGTTTCTGGGGCCAAAACAACTCCTCCTTTCTCCCGCCCCTCCCCCGAATCCTGACTTTTATATCCATAGTATCTCAGTTTGCATTATTACACCTATTCCAGTTGTTGTTCTCCATGCTCTCTAAGCAGACATGGCCATTAAAAACTTTAAACCAAGCTATTCTGTGGTGGTGCATGCCTTTAAACCCAGAATTTGGGAGGCAGAGGCAGGCAGTTTCAGGTCAATCTGGTCTACACAGTAAGTTCTAGAACAGCCAGAGCTATATAGAGAAACCCTGTCTCGGAGGTGGGGTGGGGGAGGGAGACAATAAAAAACAAGTTTTAAGTCAGCCCTTGTGCTGCTTCTGAGGTATGCTTATCAGGCCCAGTATCTCTGCTCTCAGCCACTCTTCATGTCTTTTGAGGTATGAAGTACACTGCAGTTCACAGAAGGTCACATAGATAGGGGGTGGTCCAATAAGGATTTGGATACAGGAATCCTGACTGCTTGTCTAGCTGTGTATAATTAAGGAACTGTATTATTTCTAGTAAGATTTTTAGTACAGTCTGACTTTACTTTTGATAAATGCATACATACCCAGTGACCAAGCCTCTTCTGTTGATAAATACTTTTCTATTACCCCAGGATATTTCTCTTGGCCCTTCAGTTCTTCTGACTTTCCATGAGTTATACTTGTTCTGCTGGGATTTGTCAACACTACTGTCTTTCTTTGTTGGGACACTTAGGGTTCTCCATGGGCTTCCACATGCCTTGAGAAGATCTCTGGAGCAGCAAGTGCCATGAGACCAAAGGTTCCTGTATGTGTCTTTTGCTGCTGTTTATGTAGGCACCGGGCAGTGTTGGAATGAGAGCCCCAGAATTGGATAGCTGACATTTTAAGGGAGCCTCTGTGTTTGGGTTCCCACTTGTGTTGAGGCTAGAGGTCATAGTCAATTTCTGTTTAAACAAACAGACAAAACAAGATTCTGCCTTTGTCTGCTAATTTGTTTCTATTAGGCTTGTGATACACCTCCTGGCCTTGAGGATACAGGCGGGTATGGTAGCAACGAGGAGGGACTGACTGACTGATGATCACTTTCTTGTGGCTGTGGTGAAAGTCTGTCTTATTCAGTGTGGTATACCATAACAAGATGCTATAGTGGGTGGTAGAAAGACAGCAGTGTCTAAGTTCCCAGGCCTGGAGTCTAGACTCTGCACTGGCAACTGTTCCTGTTAAATGACCTCTTCCTGGTGGGAGGAAAGCCTTTTCCTTCCCCCCTTTAGGACCTCGCCTGAGGACATCTATGACTGGCACAGGCTTTCCCTAAGTGCAATCATGTTATAGCTTCAAAACAAGAAATAAAAACTATCTTCCCATTACAGTGTGGTAGGACATAGGGGCTGTGACAGTTGGAATTCAATCGAAGATTATGTTAATTTTCATGCTAGTACACATTGTGTTTTCTTTTGTGCTTATGTGACATTTTCCTGATAAGGTGTTCATACTTTGCAAAGTCATTGTTCTCATTTGGATGAAATCTNTCAGTTTAAGGGGAGAGAAACAGATTCACAGGCAAAGAAAGGAAGGAGGCTGAGCACCCCTCCAGTGTCTGAAGTGGAAACTTATGTAGTGGGAACCTGGGGGTTGATGCCGGAGGTGACCCTAAAAGGAAAATGCTGTAGTTTTGAGATTATATGAGAAATTTTAGGCCTTTGAGGTGAGGAAATTCTGCTGTCTATGTAGTGATTGTTTAGTAGCCATTTTACTAGCACTTCTCCATTATCTGTGTTCAACCTGTGTATAAAGGGCAAAAGCCCTTGGGTTCTTTAGTCACACCTAGAGGTAGGTAGTTCATGAATAGGATCTGCTTATCAGTGTTTATTCTGGTAAAATGACACTGTCACTATTGGGAGTGCTTTGAAGTCTGATGATGAGTTTATTGATGGTGCTTTCAATAGGTCAGGTTTACCATGTTGACTCCTGTAGTGTTACTGTGTGAGTGAACCCTCATCTCCTTCAAGTTTGAAAATACCCTGTTATTTCCTGAGCCACGTTAAATGTTTGAAGCCCTATATATGGTGTATCTTTAAAGGCAGCAGAGTGATTGCTAGATACACTTTTGGGAAATCACCCTGAAATCTATAAATCCTCTAATTTACAATTCCATTTCTTAATCTCTTCTGCTGCCTAATCTCACCTATTTTCCTGCTGTACTTTGTGGATTTTGGATCCTGTTAGAGCCTCAGGTTTAGCGTCGTGCAAAGTTCATAAAAATATATAGCTGTTTTATTTAAGGAAGCTGGGAGGATGATGGGAACATGAGCTGTTTTGTAAATTACACCTTCTATCTGGGAGAATGGTCACTTGTGTCTGATCATCCTTGAGGATAAATCAGCAAAGTGGACCCTTCCCCTCCCCATTTTCTCCATTGTGTCCTGTCATGTTTCTAGTATTTTATCATTCCATGCTTTGGGTCTCACTGCTGATGTCGCTCTTGAGAGAGATCTGAGCTTTTCTACATAAGACCCAGTAATTTAAATGATTTGTGAGTGTTTTTAAAGGGACTCATACCTATTAATGAGTCTCTTTAAAAGCTGCATCTTATTTGGGCTNTGTGGCATATGCCTTGTTCTGTAATCCCAGCTACTTGGCAGACTGGGGGTCGGGAAGGGAGGNGGACTTCTTGTTTANTACATGTAATAGAAGATCCTGGATTCAGTTTCCTGCACTGTGGCCCTCCTATTGCTAAAGACTCCCTCCCATGGGGTGCATCTCTCTACCTTCTTTAATACTGCACAAGTCTCTGAATCTCCAGCTCTATCCTGAAGACAGTTTAGTACATGCATTTATTTTAGTACATAGATTTATTTAGTGTTTTCTTGAGCGGGCTGTGTACATGCTGTGGTGAACATGTGGAGGTCAGAAGACAGCTTATTGAGTGTTGTGTCATTGGGCATGGTGGCAAGCAAGCACCCTTATACACAGGACTATCTTCCCAGCCCTGGAACTGGAGTTAGAGACAATAGTGAGCTGGCATGTATGTGCTGGGAATTGAACCCTGGATCCTCTGGAAGGAGCAGCCTTGTCTTAACAGCTGAGCTGTCTCTGCAGTTCCCTAGGGTGATTTTTGACAGGTGTCTCTACCTTTAATAAGACTGGTTTACTTTTCATTTCTGTGTAATGATAGGAGCAGGAGTGTGCTGTTGATTTATTGTGTGATTTATTGTTACCATCTGTGACCTGATCCCTTTTTTAAAAAAATATTTTTTGAAGTAATTTATTTATTCTTATTTTGTGTGCATTGGTGTTTCGCCTGCATGTATGTCTGTTTGAGGGTGTCAGATCTTGGAGTTACAGACAGTTGTGAGCTGCCATGTGGGTACTTGGGATTGAACCCGGGTCCTCTGGAAGGGCTGTTAGTACTCTTAACCACTGAACCATCTCTCAGACCCCTGGACTTGTTTTGAGGCCACTTGATGTGAAGGTACCATGTTTCCATAGGTTTCTGTTTTCTTGAGCTGTCTGGTGGAAGAAGTTTTAGCATGCAGCTACTTGTGCCAGTCCCTGTGGAGGTTGGACTCTAGGGAGAGGCTACTATCACCTGCTTTCTCTCCTCCTAACCCCTTGCTATACACCTAGACAAAGAGCCTTTTCCAGCCTCTTACACACTGTGCAGCCCACAAATGTTCTGTTGGCCTTCCCAAGGTCTCCTTTTATGGAAGACTTCCAAGGGAACAGGTTAAGATTGCCACCAAGTGGCTGCTGTTGGTAATGGAGAGCAGATGCTAATAATTCTAGTTTCTTAACCTCTCTGTGTAAATCAGTGAAGCTTAGGAGTATTGCTTGAGGAGTAGCCTGCTCTTATCTTGGGCTACTGTGGGTTAAGAAGCCATCTTTATAATCCCATCTATGTGTCAAAGACAGATACAAATAAAGCTAGCTGTGTTCAGGGCCCTGGAATCATGAGTATGGCTGTTCATTCACCCTATGCCAGCGCAGGTCAGGAGGAATTGCAAGAGGATCATATTTTCAGTCTTTAAAATGATCATTCCAGCCCAGATTCAGAGAACACACAAGGCAGAAAGCCCTGTGTGTTTGGCAGCCTTCTCAGGATTAATGAGGATTCATTTGAGTCTTTGTTACCTAGCAGAAAGTAAACATTCAGAGGGGGATTAGAATTGATGTTCTTCCCACAAAACAGTAGCTGCACCATGAAGCAGACCACTTGGAAATTATATTAGACTAGGTGAGCAATATTCCAAGGTTCTGAATGTCAGCATCATGAAATCAGGATCCATTCTAAGATCAAGAGCTGTAGCTTTGACCCAGCTACCTTTGGTTTCTCCTACCAGGCTATTCTGCATGGCATGGGTAAGAAAGAACTGTCCCGTGGGTGGTGTGAATCAGCAGGTACTCCCACCACTGTGCNTCACTGTCTTACTTTATTGGAAAAATTCCTTAGAAGAAAAGGTCTGAGTAGACTGTCTTCATGTACTGTTTGTAGTCATTCAAATTCTTTTTGGCATATGCCTTTAATTCCAGCACTGGGGAGGTAGAGGCAGGAAGTATTTGAATTTGTGGCCAGCCTAGTTAGTCTATATAGTGAGTTCCAGACCAGCCAAGGCTACAAAGTGAGATCCTGTCTCACCACAAAAAGAATCCAGCCCTCTCTTATTTCTGTCCTTAATGTTGGGATGGAATCTAGGGCAGATACTCTGTTATTGAAGAAAATGTTTCTGTTCCTTTTTCAGTAATTTTTAAAATTAGCATGTGAAGTTATATAGGCTTTGTTACATCATCTTTAATATAACTTTTCTTTTTGTTGTTCTTTGGGAATCATATAATGTAGGCTACTCAGCAAGTTTAATAATCCAATTTCAAATTTTCAAATCCATTTTCACACTACTGGATTGCCTAGTCATCTGCCTTTGCAATGGTTGGGTTCTTCTGAACTCCAGACTTATGTGGCCACTTGCCTGCCTCATTCACATACTTGAATCCTCCCCACCCCCCAAACCCATACACACACCACACACCACACACAGCATTTTTAATGCACCTCATGAACTTAAGGTGTTCCAAAGTCTCCACTGTCTGACTAGCTTCTTTTTTAGTAAATAATAGTTTCTGGGGCCAAAACAACTCCTCCTTTCTCCCGCCCCTCCCCCGAATCCTGACTTTTATATCCATAGTATCTCAGTTTGCATTATTACACCTATTCCAGTTGTTGTTCTCCATGCTCTCTAAGCAGACATGGCCATTAAAAACTTTAAACCAAGCTATTCTGTGGTGGTGCATGCCTTTAAACCCAGAATTTGGGAGGCAGAGGCAGGCAGTTTCAGGTCAATCTGGTCTACACAGTAAGTTCTAGAACAGCCAGAGCTATATAGAGAAACCCTGTCTCGGAGGTGGGGTGGGGGAGGGAGACAATAAAAAACAAGTTTTAAGTCAGCCCTTGTGCTGCTTCTGAGGTATGCTTATCAGGCCCAGTATCTCTGCTCTCAGCCACTCTTCATGTCTTTTGAGGTATGAAGTACACTGCAGTTCACAGAAGGTCACATAGATAGGGGGTGGTCCAATAAGGATTTGGATACAGGAATCCTGACTGCTTGTCTAGCTGTGTATAATTAAGGAACTGTATTATTTCTAGTAAGATTTTTAGTACAGTCTGACTTTACTTTTGATAAATGCATACATACCCAGTGACCAAGCCTCTTCTGTTGATAAATACTTTTCTATTACCCCAGGATATTTCTCTTGGCCCTTCAGTTCTTCTGACTTTCCATGAGTTATACTTGTTCTGCTGGGATTT
This sequence comes from Neotoma lepida, assembly GCA_001675575.1. NCBI lineage: Eukaryota > Metazoa > Chordata > Mammalia > Rodentia > Cricetidae > Neotoma > Neotoma lepida. The sequence continues at coordinate 63,951 of LZPO01116984.1, read as the reverse complement.
GTCAACACTACTGTCTTTCTTTGTTGGGACACTTAGGGTTCTCCATGGGCTTCCACATGCCTTGAGAAGATCTCTGGAGCAGCAAGTGCCATGAGACCAAAGGTTCCTGTATGTGTCTTTTGCTGCTGTTTATGTAGGCACCGGGCAGTGTTGGAATGAGAGCCCCAGAATTGGATAGCTGACATTTTAAGGGAGCCTCTGTGTTTGGGTTCCCACTTGTGTTGAGGCTAGAGGTCATAGTCAATTTCTGTTTAAACAAACAGACAAAACAAGATTCTGCCTTTGTCTGCTAATTTGTTTCTATTAGGCTTGTGATACACCTCCTGGCCTTGAGGATACAGGCGGGTATGGTAGCAACGAGGAGGGACTGACTGACTGATGATCACTTTCTTGTGGCTGTGGTGAAAGTCTGTCTTATTCAGTGTGGTATACCATAACAAGATGCTATAGTGGGTGGTAGAAAGACAGCAGTGTCTAAGTTCCCAGGCCTGGAGTCTAGACTCTGCACTGGCAACTGTTCCTGTTAAATGACCTCTTCCTGGTGGGAGGAAAGCCTTTTCCTTCCCCCCTTTAGGACCTCGCCTGAGGACATCTATGACTGGCACAGGCTTTCCCTAAGTGCAATCATGTTATAGCTTCAAAACAAGAAATAAAAACTATCTTCCCATTACAGTGTGGTAGGACATAGGGGCTGTGACAGTTGGAATTCAATCGAAGATTATGTTAATTTTCATGCTAGTACACATTGTGTTTTCTTTTGTGCTTATGTGACATTTTCCTGATAAGGTGTTCATACTTTGCAAAGTCATTGTTCTCATTTGGATGAAATCTNTCAGTTTAAGGGGAGAGAAACAGATTCACAGGCAAAGAAAGGAAGGAGGCTGAGCACCCCTCCAGTGTCTGAAGTGGAAACTTATGTAGTGGGAACCTGGGGGTTGATGCCGGAGGTGACCCTAAAAGGAAAATGCTGTAGTTTTGAGATTATATGAGAAATTTTAGGCCTTTGAGGTGAGGAAATTCTGCTGTCTATGTAGTGATTGTTTAGTAGCCATTTTACTAGCACTTCTCCATTATCTGTGTTCAACCTGTGTATAAAGGGCAAAAGCCCTTGGGTTCTTTAGTCACACCTAGAGGTAGGTAGTTCATGAATAGGATCTGCTTATCAGTGTTTATTCTGGTAAAATGACACTGTCACTATTGGGAGTGCTTTGAAGTCTGATGATGAGTTTATTGATGGTGCTTTCAATAGGTCAGGTTTACCATGTTGACTCCTGTAGTGTTACTGTGTGAGTGAACCCTCATCTCCTTCAAGTTTGAAAATACCCTGTTATTTCCTGAGCCACGTTAAATGTTTGAAGCCCTATATATGGTGTATCTTTAAAGGCAGCAGAGTGATTGCTAGATACACTTTTGGGAAATCACCCTGAAATCTATAAATCCTCTAATTTACAATTCCATTTCTTAATCTCTTCTGCTGCCTAATCTCACCTATTTTCCTGCTGTACTTTGTGGATTTTGGATCCTGTTAGAGCCTCAGGTTTAGCGTCGTGCAAAGTTCATAAAAATATATAGCTGTTTTATTTAAGGAAGCTGGGAGGATGATGGGAACATGAGCTGTTTTGTAAATTACACCTTCTATCTGGGAGAATGGTCACTTGTGTCTGATCATCCTTGAGGATAAATCAGCAAAGTGGACCCTTCCCCTCCCCATTTTCTCCATTGTGTCCTGTCATGTTTCTAGTATTTTATCATTCCATGCTTTGGGTCTCACTGCTGATGTCGCTCTTGAGAGAGATCTGAGCTTTTCTACATAAGACCCAGTAATTTAAATGATTTGTGAGTGTTTTTAAAGGGACTCATACCTATTAATGAGTCTCTTTAAAAGCTGCATCTTATTTGGGCTNTGTGGCATATGCCTTGTTCTGTAATCCCAGCTACTTGGCAGACTGGGGGTCGGGAAGGGAGGNGGACTTCTTGTTTANTACATGTAATAGAAGATCCTGGATTCAGTTTCCTGCACTGTGGCCCTCCTATTGCTAAAGACTCCCTCCCATGGGGTGCATCTCTCTACCTTCTTTAATACTGCACAAGTCTCTGAATCTCCAGCTCTATCCTGAAGACAGTTTAGTACATGCATTTATTTTAGTACATAGATTTATTTAGTGTTTTCTTGAGCGGGCTGTGTACATGCTGTGGTGAACATGTGGAGGTCAGAAGACAGCTTATTGAGTGTTGTGTCATTGGGCATGGTGGCAAGCAAGCACCCTTATACACAGGACTATCTTCCCAGCCCTGGAACTGGAGTTAGAGACAATAGTGAGCTGGCATGTATGTGCTGGGAATTGAACCCTGGATCCTCTGGAAGGAGCAGCCTTGTCTTAACAGCTGAGCTGTCTCTGCAGTTCCCTAGGGTGATTTTTGACAGGTGTCTCTACCTTTAATAAGACTGGTTTACTTTTCATTTCTGTGTAATGATAGGAGCAGGAGTGTGCTGTTGATTTATTGTGTGATTTATTGTTACCATCTGTGACCTGATCCCTTTTTTAAAAAAATATTTTTTGAAGTAATTTATTTATTCTTATTTTGTGTGCATTGGTGTTTCGCCTGCATGTATGTCTGTTTGAGGGTGTCAGATCTTGGAGTTACAGACAGTTGTGAGCTGCCATGTGGGTACTTGGGATTGAACCCGGGTCCTCTGGAAGGGCTGTTAGTACTCTTAACCACTGAACCATCTCTCAGACCCCTGGACTTGTTTTGAGGCCACTTGATGTGAAGGTACCATGTTTCCATAGGTTTCTGTTTTCTTGAGCTGTCTGGTGGAAGAAGTTTTAGCATGCAGCTACTTGTGCCAGTCCCTGTGGAGGTTGGACTCTAGGGAGAGGCTACTATCACCTGCTTTCTCTCCTCCTAACCCCTTGCTATACACCTAGACAAAGAGCCTTTTCCAGCCTCTTACACACTGTGCAGCCCACAAATGTTCTGTTGGCCTTCCCAAGGTCTCCTTTTATGGAAGACTTCCAAGGGAACAGGTTAAGATTGCCACCAAGTGGCTGCTGTTGGTAATGGAGAGCAGATGCTAATAATTCTAGTTTCTTAACCTCTCTGTGTAAATCAGTGAAGCTTAGGAGTATTGCTTGAGGAGTAGCCTGCTCTTATCTTGGGCTACTGTGGGTTAAGAAGCCATCTTTATAATCCCATCTATGTGTCAAAGACAGATACAAATAAAGCTAGCTGTGTTCAGGGCCCTGGAATCATGAGTATGGCTGTTCATTCACCCTATGCCAGCGCAGGTCAGGAGGAATTGCAAGAGGATCATATTTTCAGTCTTTAAAATGATCATTCCAGCCCAGATTCAGAGAACACACAAGGCAGAAAGCCCTGTGTGTTTGGCAGCCTTCTCAGGATTAATGAGGATTCATTTGAGTCTTTGTTACCTAGCAGAAAGTAAACATTCAGAGGGGGATTAGAATTGATGTTCTTCCCACAAAACAGTAGCTGCACCATGAAGCAGACCACTTGGAAATTATATTAGACTAGGTGAGCAATATTCCAAGGTTCTGAATGTCAGCATCATGAAATCAGGATCCATTCTAAGATCAAGAGCTGTAGCTTTGACCCAGCTACCTTTGGTTTCTCCTACCAGGCTATTCTGCATGGCATGGGTAAGAAAGAACTGTCCCGTGGGTGGTGTGAATCAGCAGGTACTCCCACCACTGTGCNTAATTGCTTGCCCCTAAGATCTGTGAGCTGCCTAGGGTGGTAGTGGTTGAATATGGACTGACTTTGAACTGACCTTTACTGCATGAGAAAGGTGCTTGCTTATTTGGAGGGAGAGAAGTCTGAGCCATTTGGAGGGAGAAAGGAACCATGGAGAATGTCCAACNGACGTGTATATGAAACCGTGGAAGGAAAAACCTTAGGACCTATTTTGAACAGCTATTTAGAACTTAAAGAGGGTATACTTTGTAGCCATTCACATTACAAGCTGTCAAGTCATATTAAGCCAGAATTCCTGGATTCTAGCCATCTCAAGCAATATTGAACACATCAAAATTTTGAATGTGTTGAAATGAATATTGACAGTGGGTCTTAATTTTCATTCCACTAGTAACTGAGTATGGATTAGGTATACTTTACCAGAAATAATCAGGATCAGAAATGTTTTCAGATTTTAGAATATTTTGGAGACTTTTCTGGCTAAACATAACTAATCTGAAATCCAAAGTACTTCAAAAGCTGGGCATTTTTGAGCTTCATAAGGGTTTTTGAATTTTGTGGGTCTGGAGGCATGGCTCAGTGGTTAAGAGCACCTGTTCTTGCAGATAAGATGACCCAGGTTTGGTTCCCAGCACCCACATGGCAGCTCACAACTGTGTGTAATTTCTGATGTTATCTTTTGACCTCAAGGGGCACCAGGCACAACATTGTACATGAAAATATATACACGCAGACAAAATGTACTTCCACACACCCCATATAGTGGCTTTATCTCNTTGAGGTGTAGTAGAAAATGACTTTAGTATTTATAGCATATTGCCTATCTTCTACTCTTTGGTTCTGCAATGTATTGTCGGACCAGGAGACTTTTGTATGTTTCTGTGGAACGTGAGTGAATGCATGGGAGGTCTTTCTGAAGTCTCTGAAGGAACCAAGGCAGTATGGTGTGTTTATCTACATAATCCCGTGGGCTGCAAAATGTGAATGCCAATCTGCTTCAGTTCAAGTGGAACTTGATCCATGAGTGAGTTCTAAGACCAGGAGTCAGGTGTTACCAAGTCAGTTACCTAAAGAGTGATTTTCATTAGGAATAGTTTTGGAAGCCATCTTGATGTAGCCCTAGAGTAAAGGAAGGTCTCAGAAATCACAGTGGGGACCCACAGAGGAGAATATGAATAGTCACAAAATGAATTGCTGTTTTCTCATTTCTTAGTATTAACTGCTAGGTATGACATTATTGAACTGTGGCATTGACTTGCTGGTATACATTTTACAAAAACATTTTATAATTGTGTGTAATTGTGCATATATGGTTTGAATATGTGCAAATATGTGCTCATGTATGAAGCTCAGAGAACAACTTTCAAGAATCCATTCTCTCTTTCCACTATGGGTTCTGGCTGCCAGTCTTGCATTGCAAGGGCTTTTATACACTGAGCCNTCTTGCCAGCCAGTTTCTTAAAATGTTTTATTAGTTTAGAATCACACTAGCTGTGCATGAGAGAATCCAGTTAAAAGAACTTTGATGATGTTCTTCAGTAGTCACCCCTTTCTTTAACAATTTTCCAGTGAAAATTTTATGTTTGTTACTTGTTAAGCTCAAAGGACATGCATCTCTTTGTCTTTTCCCTCCAGCAACACCCCCACCCCCACCCCCTCACCTCCGGTATTTCTGAGTGAATTCTGTATTCATAGCATGTTCAAAAGTATTCTCAAAAGATTGATCATCACCATCTTTAAATTGGTATGGCTTCTTATTTACCTTTTAAAATTCATTCAGCTCTTTTCAAACATGTTTAATANTAGTAATTTAAAAATCAATCTTTCTGGGCTGGAGAGATGGCTCAGTGGTTAAGAACACTGGCTGCTGTTTCAGAGGACCTGAGTTCTATTCCCAGCAACCACATGGTGATTCACAACCATCTATAGTGGGATCTGGTGCCCTCTCCATACAGGCGTAGATGCAGATAGAGCACTTACATACTTAAAAATAAATAAGTAAATCCCACCCTCTATCCCCTTCCTCATCCAAAATGTGTTGATTGGGATGGCTCCCAGCCCATCTTAATCAGGATACTTTCAGCGCTGCTTTCTCTTGAAGGAACATCCTCTGTCAGCCATACTTTTCTGCCTATGCACTGATAGAGNACAGTGGAGCAGCTAACTCACAGACTTCCGTTTGTGCATGGCTAAAGACTGGTGATTTTATAGCATCCTTGGCATTTCACATCCATGAAGTAGGAATGGGATTCTGCACCAGATACTTGATCTTGTGTTTCCTTTTCTCTTCTGGAGAAGGATGGAGGAGAGAGTCATGTTTCCATAGAGTGGCTCTCTGTCACTGCTTTCTTGCTCCTGTATGGGTGCACATTCATGGGTTAATGTGTGCGGTGCATGCATCCCCATGCTGTGTATCACTACACAGCATTAGCTGGCTTGGAAACTCTGCTATGTAGATCAGGCTTTCCTCTAACTTATAACAGGCATTCTATTGCCTGCCTCCGTCTCCTGAGTGCTGGGACCAAAGGCATGTTACCATTACCTCCATGTCTTTTGTTGTTGTTAGGGTCTCATGTAGGCTGTTGTTGGGAGCTAGCTGTGTGTGTGGTCAGAGATGATCTTTTCTCAGCTANAAACCTCTCTAAAACGTTTTGAATCATTTTAAGCATGGAAGCTAATTAATAAAGCAGATAATGGTAAAGACCCTTTTATCTCTCTTGCTGTCACTCTGCCTAGTAGATGAGGAAACTAAGGCAGAGTGTTCCCGTGACTTGCTGTAGGACTACGCAGTCAGCAAAGATAAGAGGACCAGAACAGAACAGCCCACCCTGTTCTGCTTGTGCTGTGTCAACTCTGACCCATCTTGCCCTTAGAGCGATGTCTTTACCAGACTAAAATTCTCCATGAGTGTTATCTTTTCTGAGGTGTTTTTGTTTATTTTTGTTCTAGTTTAATTGTAGCACTATTTTATTAGCATGAACAGGGCAGTTTTACTAAATTTGCCCACCTACACAGGTCACTCTTCTGAGTTATTACAGTTATTGGCCTTATTTTGTAATTGTATGGTGTGGACTGATGTTAACAGTGCAACTGCACACATTACACGGTGCAGCCTTTTTTTTTTT
>LZPO01116984.1:28171-41673 GCA_001675575.1 Neotoma lepida | reverse complement strand
TTTGAGACTGTGTCTCTATTATGTAGTCCTGGCTGTCTTGGAACTCAGAGACACACCATCCTCTGTCTCTCCAGTGCTGGGATTAAAGGTGTACCCAACCCTTCCCTGTGTATTTAGCACTTTAATTTACCTACCAGGTTGGCATTACTTACGGTTTTCTTTCTTACATCTAAATGCTCTTGTATGATTTTTCTTTTTACTGGAAAATATTTTAGTATTTCTAATTGCTGGTGAGAGTTTACCTTTTCCAGTCTTGTTATTTTAAAAATATTTTACTTTTGTCCAGTTCTGTCTTACCTGTCGAACAAGCCTGCCTAGGGGAGTAAGGATTGAGACAAAACAGCTAGGAAAAACAGAGACATGAAAGAAAAGACAGAGACACAGGATATGTTTGGGAGGGCTCTCAGTCAATACCACAGCAGCCCTGAGTTTATTTCTCACAGCCTTTTTATACCCAAAGCAAGGGGGCAAAAGACTTCCTTACCATGGTTCAAGGAACAAACAAGCGTCAACACCTCAAAACATCTAGTAACCACACCTTTGGCTAATCATCTGTTATCCAGCCTTAAGGAGCAAAGACAAGCTTGAACTCTCTGACTTGAGTCAAGATGGAATCAAGCCACAAATTGGAGTCGCTATGGTTCCCCACACTTTAATCAACCATGAATTTTATTTACTTATTTATTATTTTAATTATTTATTTATTCTCTTATGGGATGGGCGGGGACAAGAGTCTTACTGTATATCTCTGGCTGGCCTGGAACTCATTCTCAACTTGGAGACTATCCAGGCCCTGAGTTTTTCCTCTCTTGTTGTGTCCTGGAAATTTCTTTTCTTTAAAATGAATAAGCTGAGACTGGATAGGTAGTTCAGTAGTGAGTTCAGATCCTCAGGATAAATATAGAAGTTGAGTGTAGTAGGGAACACCTGTAATCCCATTGCTGGTATGGAGGCAGAGATACTGGAAGCCCCAGGAGTTTGGATGCCAGTTAGCTTGGCATATGCAGTGGAGAAAAACAATAACACGTCTTTATCCAAACAGTGTTGAAAGGACCGCTATGCTAAGTGTGTACCCATACTTTCAAACATGTACACGCATCACACATTTGCGTGCACATTTCACCACTACCAATCTGGTTCAATTGTCTCCTGTGGTCTTTTAGTCCTTATATACAGACAGACAGTAAATCCTGATTCTGTACTCTCTTGCGTAAAAATATGCATTTCTTCTGTGAGTGAGAATCACCCAACAAGCGTATAATATCATAGCCCAACTATCAGGTTTTCATTTAGTTTAATGAGAAATAATATTTCAACATTAACGTGTTTGGCTTATAAGTAGTAAATCACCCCACAATAAAACATATGAGTATTAGAAACGCTTATGTCTTTGAAGTTATAAAACTATGTCTAAAAGAGGCTTTTCATTGACAGGGTGAGATGGTGCTAATTAATAAAACAATTTAATTCTCTGGAGACATCTGTAATATTTTTATTATTCATGCTTTACAGCTGTATTAACAAGATGCAAACCTAGCATTCAAACTGTACCATGTACCTTTTCTAATCATGTGTCAAATATAGGCTCTATTTTTTTTTTAAATGTGCATTGGTGTTTTGCCTGCATTATGTTTGTGTGATGGTGGCAGATCTTGAAGTTAAAGGTAGTTGTGAGCTGCCATGTGGGTTCTGGGACTTGAACCCGGGTCCTCTAGAAGAACAGCCAGTGCTCTTAACCACGGAGCCATCTCTCCAGCCCCTTAGGCTCTATTCTTGAAGATACTTCCTCTGGGGTGGGAGGCAAAAGGGATAGCTATTGTCTTGGGAACTGAGTTATGGGTGAACTCTACCCACGCTCACTGAGCTTTTTGGTGTTCTGCCTGTCTGTGGTCCCCTCAAATCACGCACACCAATATATAAGTTCCTCTCTGCCACTTTTTATGTAATGAATAACATTTTTGTCCCTCATAAACTTAACAGTAGACAAAAAGGAAAAAACCTTCAGCTTACTTCATGCAAAATACATGAATATCTGAAAGCCCTGGTGGAATCCTCTGCTATTAGAGTTTTATACTTTATGTGCAAGAGAAGGCTCCTGAGGTCTCAGAACCCAGAGAACAATTCTCCCAGCTGGTCTTAGTGGTGCACCAAGGCAGGTCTGTGGTAATGTTGTGACTTTAGCAAATGGGAAAATGTTTGTCTTCATTTTTCAACAGTGGCATGAACATGTTTGTGGCTAGAGGGCAAGGATAAAGGTGTAGGCTGCCTCATAATNCCTGCTATTCCTGCTTTGGGAGATGAGTATGCATTGTTGCAGTGTGTGCCTCAACCTCAGGCTTAAATCTTTTCCTAGGGAACATGTTCACAAGGTGAAAGCAAGGGCCCCTAGTGTGTCTCAGGTACATAGTATAGAGCAGGCAAGCTCTTGGTTTGTTTCTGCAGTGGAGTGTGTATGCTCTGCTACCTGGAGGATTCACCGTGTTGCTTACTTAGATTCCATAGCTAGGTTTTCCCTGGGGATCTTTGTTCAGACCTCAATCCTATGTTGTCACCACACCTCCAATTTCCTATCTTGTGGAAGAGCCTAGCTCANAGTTTGGCAACTTGAAATGGTTCAAGCAAACAGCCTCATAGGTGAAATGAATCCATTTCTCACACTTTCTGTTTTAGAATTTTTAACTGCCTGGCAAATGATTTCTTATAACTGGTTCTGTTTTTGTTTTGTACTGGGGGTGTTGGGGTTGGGTTATGGAAGTCTTTTCCGTTGCTCCAATTTGTTGAAGCAGATATNGNGCCCATGTGTGTCTTTCTCACAAGTCATTACCTACTTTGTTCTGCATAGGCAGACTTGATCAAGTCTTAAGGTGCATCTCAGGCTTCTGTTGAGGAAAAGGCTCATATATTTCAATGCTTAGTCACTGGAGAGTAGAACTCTTCATGGAAATAGGATTAGAAGGTGTAGCCATGTTGGAGGAAGTATGTCACTGGGTAAGGGGCTTTGAGGTTTCAAAAGTCTATGCCAGGCCCAATCTCTCTCTCTCATAGACCAGCACCTTTATAGTTTTTTTTTTTTTTTTTTTTTGAGTGAAACTGTTTCTTTTACAATAGAAATTTTCCTTTCTGCTAAATATAGGGCTTTGTTTAGATACCTCTACAGGTTAGTACAACATCCTTGTTTATGCACACTTTAACGTGGGATGGTGGGGGGTGCAAGGGTAACATACAGTAGTTTTTATTTAGTCATCAGTTATTGCCAAGGAAGGACAAATTTTTAGTCACTTATGGGAATGTATATTTAATCCTGTATTTTTCCTAAAGTCCAAGTAAACACAGAGTTCTATTAATTTGGTTTATTTAAGGAAAATCACCAGAACTTCTGAAGCAATTTTATTGCTGCTGAGGCCGTTTCCTTTTTATAACTTTAGAGATTAGATTGCAGGGATATCANTTCCACCTCACATGTAATTTGGGGTCTAGCATGTTTTGCGGTTTCCATGGAGACTGCTAGGTACTAGTTATTCNGGTCTTGTCTTTGATGGTTCTTTTAAATACAAACTGATGTCACATGCTTTTGTTCTCCTTTACATACCCCTAGTGGACAAATCTAAACATCACCTTGACATCTCTGAATAGATTGGCCACCCTGGAATATTTTATCAGTCTTCAAATCTTCCATGCTGAAATTTAGATTGAATGGAATCACATTCAGATGAAAGGCACTAGATGTAGATTTGTAAGGGTTTGGAGTTAACCAGGATTCTGATGGAGGTGACAGCCATAAGTGTCACTTGTGAATCACATGGGTGTACTCATGTGGGGGTTATTAGACACACTTTTTTGTACTTGCAGAATGTTATGCGGTGTTTAGTACATTATATGGCTGCTAAGCTCAATTTATAGCATTGCAACTAAGTGTTCAAATTGAGATGATGAGTGTTCTTTGATGCTCTTTCCCTTCTCTTCCCCCCAACAAGTTAAGGGAACAACCAGCATGACTTGTTTCCAGTAGAGTTTGGCTCATTCTTGTCATTTGAAATTCAAAGAGGAGATAGAAGTAATAGATGCTGTGTGTACCCTCTCCCCTAACCCCTAATCTTAATAATAAATGACAAGACTGTTTTCTACTTGCTGTAGGCTCATTGGCTTTGTTTTNCAGAATAGAGTCTTCTAGATTTCCTTAATACATTTGACTTGGTAGTTTAAAGCTCATTTCACAGGGTTGGTATAAATCGACACCACCAGTGCTTAGCTTTACTCATGTGCTTGTGAGAGGAGGAATGTGGTCATGATTGTGTCCCATTGATGCTCAGGTTTTCAGAGTGTGGCTCTTAACTTCTGGACAGATGGGACAGTCCTTGTTTATCTTTCTGTCTCCAGTGCCTGTTAAGAGTATCTGATGTGTGATAAACATTTGTATTTTGAGAATAAACAAATTCTAAGGGTAGCTAAATAAAGTACAAGAGTAGAAAATGTTTGTAAAGGAGCCATCATAATTTCAGAAGCACACAATCCTACTTAAGAACAGTTCAGATCTTTTGTCAGGCTATCAAATTAGAGAGGAGTGTGTGTATAATCCTCACCTGTTTGTTCTTTCTGTGTATAGTAAGGTGCTGGTCCTCTTTCCATCTCTGNCTTTCTGTTGACACTGTGTTCTTCTACGTTCAAACTTTATAACTCTACATATAGATGCTAAGATGGACCTTGTAAATTTCATTTTACTCCTAGAGTACTTCTGACTAGACATAACATAGTAAGTTGCTTTCCTATCTAGTTTCACAGCAGTGTCAATCCTCTTCCAAGTAAAGCATGAGGCCAGAGACTTGCCTGCAGCCATCTTTACTTAGTGATGTCAAGAGAACTTGCCACCTTCTTGTCTGATGGTCCCATTGGTTTCTCCTATTACACTAACTTAAGGTGGACTTCCGTTTTCTTGTTTTTTTTATTCTTTCATTTACCTATTTTCCTTAAATTTTGCTTTTCAAGATCTAGAAATCATTTTAATATTTGGCCAGGTGCCCAGCCAATCATCTTGCCTGCTTGCCTGCTTTCTCCTCTGAAACCTGCAATGGTTCCTCTGCTACCTTTACCTCCAAAGGGCTGGAATTAAAGGTGTGCACTGTCATGCCCAGCTACCTAATTGTATTTTGAATTTATTTATTTGTTTGTTGCATAGACCCCTCTGGCCTTGAACTCTGAGATTGCCTGCCTTTGCTGGGATTAAAGGTGACTGCCACCACTGCCTGGCCTGAGTTTTAGTTTTTGAAGAAAGTTTCTGTAAAGTTTAAAAACCATAATGACTGCTATTCATGAAGCTGTCCTTATGTAAAATTAAAACATAGAATATACACATATTACTAATGATGGCAGAGTTTCAAATATATGTGTAAATAGAATGTTGAGTGTTTTAACAGATAAGAATATTTTAAAACTTATCCAAAACAATCACTGCTCAGGTCTGCTATCATATAGCGCTTACAGAATGCTCTTGGTGTTAGTAGACTCACAGGGTCTTTGAGGAGGTGAGACTTTTCATTAGTGCCTACTTTCCTGTAGACCGTGGACCTCCTGGAGCATTTGTTCCACTCTGATTTCTAGTTCAGTTTTTGAGAACTCTTCGTAAATGATCACTTGTGTCTACTTTTTCATGATGCCGGGCCCATCTTGGGTTCCTTGTTGTTATTGTTAGTATTCTTCAACTTGATACTGTATTGGAAGCTTCTAAAGGCATATTTTCAGAGCCGTTCTTTTTCTATAGCATAATTATAAATTTGTTCAGCCCCTACACAACAAGTTTGCATTCATTGTGATAGGCGTTAGTTCTTGGCAGACAGGGCGACAGTCTGCCCTTTCTTCATGAGAATGCTTTTGTTTGATGTGGGAGGGCACGGGCTCTTTTAAATCTTGTTCCTTCTCCTGTTTATAAGGTTTTGAATTGCCTTTGTTATGATTTCTCTCTTGACTCTCATTGCTGATGCATCTTTCATTCTGGTCTAATTAATTGGGCTTAGTAGTACTGTTATGATAACTTTTCCTAGAGAATCTATTTCTGTTTGCCCAGATAGGGCAATACCAGATCAAAGAATCAATTCCACTCACGTCCAACTAGGGGAAACCATTGAATGAGCATGAGCATGGGGGACTATTTTAATGAAAAATTTTATCCTAGAATGAATGACAAGGAATCACTGTACAGCCACTCTGTCAAGAGGGGTTCTTCTTTCCTCAAGTTTACTTCTTAGGAAATCTTACTGAGAGGCCTTATAGGTTTTATGAGTCTCATAAGTCTCTGATTCCTCTGTCCTGAGGAACCAGTTAACACGTAATGACCCGGCCACAAGACCATCCTGTTCCACGCAGAAGAAAGTCAGGATTTAGAAAACACTGGTCAAGTGAGCCCTCACAATTAGAATGTATAGTAATGTTTCCAATGTTTTAGGGACCAGAATGTACAGTGTTTTCTTTGGCTGGAATCCGAATGAGTGCTAAAATTGTACCCCCCACTCCATCCCCAATGTGGTCAGTGTAGGTTGTGAAACTGAAGGCCTAGGAGGGAAGAAAATGGCAAATGCCGCTCCATCCTGCCAAAGACCCTTCCAGCAAGTACCTTTAAGATACTTGGAAAGCTCGCACCTCTTGTTCCTTGTCTCTGTTTATACACCATATATTTGACCTCTGGTCCTCAATTCCCAAGGTCTACATCTACTCACATTGGAGTGGGGGAGCTTGTTTTGTTAAGATAGGATTTTGCTGTAGCTCAGGCTAGCCTCTTAATTCATATTCCCCTTTCAAGTCCTAAGATTATAGGTGTGGGCCACCACATCTAGTNAGCTTTGTTCCTTTTCTTCTTATGAAGAGATTCTATCCCTGGCTGGCCTTAAACTCACTATGTAGCCCAGGCTGGTCTTGCACTCAGGACTCTACCTTTCCAAGAGCTGGGATTATATAGGTGTTGTGCCACTANACCCAGCCAGTGGTTCACATATTTTAAAATTGGATATTTCTAAAATAGGAACTATCCCTGAGCTTGGTAACATGCATGCCTGCAACATTATTACTTGAGAGGGTGACACAGAAGGATCAAGAATCAAAACTTGCCGGGCGGTGGTGGCACATGCCTTTAATCCCAGCACTCGGGAGNCAGAGGCAGGTGGATCTCTGTGAGTTCGAGGCCAGCCTGGGCTACCGAGTGAGTTCCAGGAAAGGCACCAAAGCTACACAGAGAAACCCTGTCTCGAAAAACCAAAAAAAAAAAAAAAAGAATCAAAACTTGTCTGAGCTATAGGTAGAGATACCTCAATATGTACGAACAAACAAATTTAAAAATTATTGTGTAAGCAAAGTGTGATCTTTTAAGAATTTCACTCTTTGCAGGGTGGCAGTGGCTCATGCTTTTAATCCCAATACTAGAGGCAGTGGTAGGCAGATCTCAGTGAGTCGAGGCCAGCCTTCTCTACAGAGTGAGTTTCAGGACAGCCAGGGCTTTCTCACAAAACAAAACAAACAACAACAATAATAATGATAATAAAATGTGTGCCTAGTACCCAGAGGCTAGAGCAGGATATCAGATCCCGTGGGAATGGAGTTAAAAGACAGGTGTATGCTTAAACATGGGTGCTGAGAGTGTAGGTCCTGTGGAAGAAGCAGTAAGTACTCTAACAGTTGAGCCAGCATCAAGACTGTCTTTCAGTGAAACTACTGCTAAAATTACTTCCCTGAAGGGGATGTGTATAACACATTTTTTTTTCTTGTAAGTACTAATGACAATCAAAGTAAATTTATACTAGTGAGTTCATTGAGTTTATTTACAGAGAATATACATGATAGGTTGCTTATGGGAGCATGGGTGGCCATGAAGTAGCCTCACTGGAAAGTTTTCATTAATATGGATGACTTCTGCATAACCACAAAGATAGAGGCCTCTTTCCCAACGTTACCCAGCTTGTGTTCTCTAGCACCTCTCTGAGCCCCCACCCCAAGGCCACTCTATTTGGGCAGAATTGCATAGTTATGGTTGTAAGGAGTGGTGCAATTGAGGGAATGGCGCATTCCACAGGTTCTATATTGATGAAAGCTGTTTGGTTTAGAGGATGATGCTGCACAATGTAAGCAACTCAAGAAATGTAAGGAAAGGGCTGCCATTGGATAGGAAGAGTAACCTTTGCTCTGCCTAGCGCAGTGAAAACTGTCATGGTTGGTAATAATTAATTTCATATTTAAAGAGTTAAAAAAAAGTCTCATTATTCTGAGGGGGCCAAAGAGATGACTTGGTGCTTTAAGGGTGCTTTCTCTTCCAGCGAACCCATTTGGTTCCCAGAAGCCACATTGGTTGACAACTATATGTAACTCCATTTCCAGATACCTGGTCTTACCCCCTCTTTTNGACTCTGGGTGCTTTCCTTTACATACACATAAATGAAATACAAAACTTAAAATTTGAAAATCAGCTATGTTTGGATATTCCTGTATTCTTAGCACTTGGGGATAGGAAGGCAGGATGATTAAAAGTTCTAGGCCAGCCTAAGCAACATTTGACTCTGTCTCAAAAGAAATTATAAGTGTTTTAGGGCATGATAGAGAGACAATTATGCCAATTTGTTTATATATACACACATTTAAATGTCGCTCATCCTATAGATTTATGTAAGTACTGGGTCAATTAAAATCATAAACCTAAAATTGTTNGAATCTTTAGATGTCAGTTTGGGTGTCAACCCCAGGAATGTTCTACTACTGATATTTTTCTGTAGGATATTTGATTCAGAACTGTGACAGTCAGTCCTGTTGCATGGTGGTGGTGGTGGTTGTTTTAGGGGGTGTTAGGCAAGGTAAGTGAGCTAGGCCCACTATCCATTGCCCACATAGCTTTGCTAAGCCATCTTTGCTAAGGACCTACGGTTCATANACCACTGTAGGGGAATTATTAAGGCAACTTCACGTAGTTAACAGGTTTATTTAGGGATTTAGGGCAACTTACAGCAAGTAAAGGGGTTGGTCACAGGGTCCAGGAGAGGTGAGGTGCAGTCCAGCGGTGTTCTCTGGAGAACTCCGTCAGGTCTACCATCCACTATCCCCCATCCAGGATCCAGGAACCAAGAGGGCCTGCAGGGATGGATCTCCAGTCTTAAAGGCTCCTGTCTCAGCCTGCCTCAGCAGGAGGTCCTAGGTAGGCGTGGCAGTTACCGGAAGCCTCAGTAGGGGTTGTGCTTCCAGGTCATAGCTGGAACTGCTACCCACTGCACAACACCATTGTGAGCCCAGGGTTATGCCTGTATTGTTAAAATCTGCTCAATATTTTTGAGCCCTCATCTTGTAGGTGAAATTTTTCTGTGTCCCAGCAGCTGCTTCCAAATAACCACAAAGAGGCTTAATATTATTTATAAATGCTTGGCCAATACCTCAGGCTTGTTATCAGCTAACTCAAATTAACCCATTTATATTAATCTTCAGTCTGCCATGTGACGTTACCTCTCTTTCATCTTGCACCTCCTGTTTCCTCTGGCTGGAGACTGCTCAGACCCTGCCCTTCTTCACAGTATCCTTAGTCTTCACCAGCCTAACCTTATCCTGTCCAGCTATTGGCCAGTCAGTTTCTTTATTAAACCAATCACAGAGACGTATATTCACACAGTGTAAAGGAATGTTCCACATATCTTGTGTGTGTATGTGTGTGTGTGTGTGTGTGTGTGTGTGGCAATAGTGATAACCATAAAATGTTGGATATAAACCAGGTGTGGTGAATAAATAACCTGGAGCTCTTGATAGAACACTGGATCAAGCTTCCAGAAATATGGAACAGGTATAAGGTAGGAGATGAGAATCTGCAAATTCCCAGTGGATTTCATGTTATTAGTTGGCAAATTACAGGCTGATAACCACTACTCTAATGATCAAAGGCTATGCATCACTTAAACCATTAAGCAGTAAGTTCTGGGTAATCACCATCCACACTCTGTCTAGTTGATGTGTAGTGATTATTTCTGTGGGTAAGGCATCTTCGGCTCTTTAGCTTGTATCACCATAGGAGACCCTTCTCTTCCTAGGTTCAAAAATATGGAATTCTGCAGCTGGTTCATGACATTGTGCAGACACAGGAAAACAATTCCTTCCATTTGAAATTATTTATAGGCTAGTTGTTCGCTGCTGCCTGCCATGCCCCCACTGCGCGCGCGCACACACACACACACACACCCGTGCCTCTGTGTGTGCACGGCAGGTTGGAACAGAACATTTCTGCTTGGATGCTAAGGACCCAAGCACAGGGACTAAGGGATTGGTCTGTCATAAACAACTCATGTAAGCAGACAATATGATTTCTTGGGTCGCCTTTGAATCTCTTCATTTTAAAACTATTCCTAGGTCTCTACAGGTTATAGAACGTTGTCCTTTCTTGTACTTCTTTTATTGTTTACTTAGTATTTATGGATTACATTTTTGCTGACAAGAATACAGTATACACTAGTGAGGTTTTTCTGTTTATTTGTTTCCAAGACAGGATTTTTCTGTGTAACAGCTCTGGCTGTCTTGGAACTTGCCTTGTAGATCAGACTGGCTTTGAATTCACAGAGATCTGCCGTCCTCTGCCTCCCTAGTCCTTTGAGTATTCTCATAGATTCCACCATTGAGTATGTGTGTCTATGTGGTGATGATAGAATGGATTGAGAATATTTGTGTATGTGTATGTTTATATCATGGTGCTTACTCTTTAAAATTCTTGGTCACACATTCCTTAATTTAATTTATATCCAGTGGAGAATCTACCCATAAAACACACACCTCTACATATCCACCTCTTTCTGATGTATTCATAGTAAGTTCTGCTTTTCACTATAGCTGTATCTCAATGCACAGAATTCAAGCTTCTAGTAGCAACTCCCTAGAGGTCTTGATGGGGTGAAATTCTTGAAAATTTTTCTTCCAAGAGCAGCTAAGATCAGCTTTGCTGTGTCTTAATTCCAACAGCTATTTAGTATTTCATTGTCAGGNCTGCAGAGGCTTTTCCTTTCCCTGAGCACAAGTGGAAATGAACCCAATTCAACTGTCTCTAAGGGCTTTAGAATTCCATTATATGATTCCCTGAATCATTAATTTATCTATTTTGATGTACTATTTTTGTGTCTTTTCCAGTAGACTTTTGTTATGACTTAGTGTTCTAAATAAGTCAGTATGAACATTTTTCCAGCTTGTGTTTCTTGATCTCTTAGACTACAGGAAGATTGAGATCCACAGCTATGTCTCTTAACTTTCTCTATTGAGAGCCAACAAAGACAGCGTCACTCAGCAATTTTCTGGTCTGCGTTTTATTCTCTCTCTCTCTCTGTTTTCTCTTGAACTTTGTAGTTAGTTTCCTCCCTAGAATACTGGTTAATACTTATTATTTTAGCTAGTTTTTATGTAGCTAATACATTTGTATTTGAGAAGAGGTCTTGCTTTGTAACCCACGCTTCCTTGGGACTCTTGAGTTCAAGCCACTGGCCTGCCTATGTACTTTTTTATTTCTACAAGTTCTCCTCAATTTGTTCCAAACAGGTCAATGTACAGATACCACTTTTAGTGTGTTTTTCAATATTCACTGTGCCTCTTAAAAGTTTTTTCTGGGGATATTTCCGCCCCCCGTGTGTGTTAGAGATAAACTTATTTGGTCCTTGCCTTCTTGTCTGAGACATGGGCTCTTGTTGCCATAGTTGCACTGGAGTTACAGACATGAGCTATTGTGTCCAGCTACATAAGTTCTAGGGATCAAAACTAAGGTCTTGCAACTTTCACACAAGTGCTTCCCCGCCCCTAGTTATTATTATGTTTATTGGTATTTTGCCTGTATATATATGTCTGTGTGAGGATGTGGGGTCCCAGAGTTACAGACAGTTGTGGGCTGCCATGTGGGTGCTGGGAATTGAACATGGGTCCTCTGGAAAGAGCAGTCAGTGCTCTTAATTGCTGAGTCATCTCTCCAGCCCCCACACAAGTGCTTTTATTTATTGTCCCCCAGTTTTGTTTTTGCTGGGTTTTGCTCACCCAGCTTTATTTTATTCATTTATTTCTTTGGTAGATGGTTGCTTGTTTCTTCTGAATGTATAGATGTTTGTAGGAGGTGTGGGGTGTGTGTGTGTGTGTGTGTGTGTGTGTACACATGAGGGGAAGGAACTGTGCTTGTAGAGGATGTTGATTAACCCAACCCCAGGTACCTTCAGATATAGTTCAAGGTTTTATTTTAGATTTTTTTTTTGTAACATTTCAGAAACCATATCCACTCTTTAACCTCATCTCCTACCCTTATGTATATGCATACACATAGATAGCTAAGGACAACTTACAGGGCTCCATTCCCTATATCATGTGGCTTCCAGAAATCAAACCTAGACAGAAAGCACCTTTATCTGTTGAGCCATCTAGATCACTGGGCTACCATGTCTGTCTTTATTCCTTTATAGTTCTAGGGAAATCAAAATCAGNTTTGTTTGGGGTTTGATTTCTCTCTGTAGCTCTACATTGTAGCTTTCTCTTTGGTTTCCTCAATCATGATTCCTTCCCTCTTTCATCTCTTTGATGCTTTTTACTGTTAGTTTGCATGCCATAGTCTGTTGTCTTTATAAAGTGTCTCATTTAGTTAGCTGCACAATGTGGCATTCTGTACCCACTACAATAGCTAATTTCAGAAGTGTAGTGTTGGTAGAATCACTCCAAGTCTCTTCAGGTCAGGGGCTGTGGGCTATATCTTGGGTAACTTTCTGCATGAATTTCCATGTAATGATAGTACTGTCTTTTTTTCTTCCATATTTAATTATAATGTGCTCAGTTTATAAGAGAATGTGATCCTGGGTCTGTCCCTCTTAGTAACCATCATTCCTGAGCAGGTAGGTAGGATTTTCTTTTGTTTCATGTCAAAAGGAGTTTTGAGTTTTATTAGTTATTTCCCTCATTGCTGTGACAAAATTCCAGCCAGAAACAAGGTAGGACTTATTTTGGCTGATGGTCAAGTGATGACAATGTGACTATCTAGCTGACGATTGTCACATTTTGCACATCTAAAATCAGAGAATATAGCTGGAAGCTAGGCTGGGCTATAACTCAAAGGTCTGCCTCCAGTTGCTTAAATTGGGCAAATAACATAGAAGGGTGTTGGGGACCGAAACATTTCGTGATCAAAGCATACTGAGTTCTGACTAGGATGAACCCAGCACAGGAAGCCCCAGAAGAACCCAGATTCCATCAACCTTCCCTGTCTAGACCTTTCCAGAGGCTAAGAACTTTTCAGGGATACATTACACTTTAAGAAGAACCACCTTTTAGAAGGCAAAGTAGGGAATAACGTGATAACTTCACTTCTGGAAAGGCTCCTTATGGGTTCCTACATTGTGATTTTCTTCCAAGATGGAGCTAGCAAGAGAATGGCCTTGGCCATTTTATGTTGTCATGATATGATTAAACTAGGCTTCAATTCATGAAATTAAAACTTTCATGTTTAAGTCTGGAAAGAAAGGAGAATTCGTTTTCTCCAGTGTCCT
>LZPO01116984.1:10536-26933 GCA_001675575.1 Neotoma lepida | reverse complement strand
AAAAAAAAAAACACTTGGAAAAGGATTTTGTTCTCTTAGAGTTATCCTCTATCTCTGTGTGTGCATTGCTAAATGTATTAGGTAAAATTAGAGAGCTGTGTAAACTATGTGAGGGTGTTAAGGAGAGATATGCACTCCCTTCCGCCTCTAAGAGTTAAGGATCCAAGAATCAAAAAAGGCAGATTAGCAAGAAAAACATGAAGCTAGGTTGCAATTCCCTATCCTGATTGGGAGGCAGACCGAGCTGCAGTTCTGGCAAAATAAATGACTTCACGACAATACATTAGAGATTTTGATAGTTTTGTGACTTAGCTACTCCCAAGTAGGCGACTTCCAAGAGCTTTTGTTTTTGTTGAACCTCTGGTTTTAGCTTATTTCAGGAACTCCAATATATTCCGTGCAAATTACTATTTTTTTTTAAATTTTGGCGTTTGGAAACAGTATCATTCTGTACCTACGATGGCTTTGAACTCATAGCAGTCCTTCTGCCTTGAGTTTCCAAAGTAAACCAGAATGTCTGCCTTTAAAGCACTTTTTATGATTTATTCTGATGCCAGTCAGGGTAACACATACCTATACTGCCAATACGTGCAAGAGGATTACCAGTTAAAGGCCAGCCTGGGCCAGCTAGCTAGAGAGATCCTGCCTTAAAAGTACAACTGAAGCCGGGCGGTGGTGGCGCACACCTTTAATCCCAGCACTCGGAAGGCAGAGGCAGGCAGAGCTCCGTGAGTTCAAGGCCAGCCTGGACTACAGAGTGAGTTCCAGGAAAGGCGCAAAGCTGCACAGAAAAACCCTGTCTCGGGGAGGGGGGCGGAGTACAACTGAATGCAGAAAGGCAGCCTATCCTATACCTCTTCAAGTGCATTCTGTGTAAGAGCAGGGAAAGGAACAAGCGAGGGAAGGACCTTTTCCAGACCCACCAGAATACCAGGGTTAGTATCTAGCTCCCCTCTGAGGGCTTTTAGATGCCCAGCTGGAAATCTTTCACTAGGCTCACTAAAATTGCTGAAGCTGGAACCATTGCCACACTTCCCANGACTGATAGACTAGGAGTGTGTGTGTGGTGGTGGGGGGATTGGCAGCCTGTTGACACACATAGCTGAAGATGGATGCCTCCTAAATCAAAGAGATTAGGGCGTGTTTAGACTTGTAGAATGAGGACAGTAATTAAGCTTTCTCTAAAACCCATCTCCCCCCATCTCTATAAGCAAGATTCTACTTTGGCCATTTTGCTGGCAGAAGAATTTTGCCGAGACTTTCAGTAAGGAAAAATGTACTTAATGTCAACCAAGGACTTGCATAGTAGAGGGATGTAATCATTTCCATGATTGGTCTGCATTCTTTGCCATTTTGACAATTCAGTAATATAATTTGTTTTTCTCACCACTTGCTTCATCTTGGTCTCTACTTGCAGGCCTTTCTCCCTCTACTTCCTGGGAAATACTATCCCTTATTTTCTGGCACACTTTGCCTTGTGCAGAATAGTTTGACAAGAGTTACAAAGCCTATTTTCCCCATAGTACCCTTTTATCTTCCTTGGAGTAGTTTATTCAGACTTCGGGTGGTTGGTGCATTAGGGAAGAGCTAAGGGATTGTCCAGTGTGTGCTTGTAGAAAGCTTCAAAAAGTTTTTCATCCTCATTTTGAAGGACTCATTAAAACTGTGTTTGAGGCTGGGATGAAAGATGTCTTCCTTTCTCTGTGAGTATTTAAGCAGAGCCAAATGATTGGGGTTCTGTTAAGGGGACGTCAGGAATCTTTGGGGCTGCAGCCTTCCTTGGAAGTTTAAGATGCACAAAGGAAGACTGGCTTTGTGGTTTTATGGTTTCATGTCTGCATGCAGGGGAANGGGCTGAAGTAGAGATGTATTAAGAACTGGGCTAAACAGAAAGTTTCTCAGCTCTTCAGAATTGCTGAAGACATGGGTTTGTTTGTCTTGATCCCTGCTTAGGAATTTGGTCTTTTGCTGATGTTTCTTTAATAAAGGTCAGAAATCATAACTCTGNACGTGCACATGACAGCAGTGACTTCACTGGTGAAGAGGAGGGCTTGTTATGTTTTGGTCACACTCTAGTCTCACTATAGGGTTTATTGTNTTTGGCCTTTGCTAAAGACCTTACAAACCTGGTGGAGCTGCTGCTTTAGTGTCTCAGCACAGAGATAGGACTTTCTCTGGAAATGAGCTTAAAGGCATCATGATCTCAACAGCAGAGCTACATCTTCAGGAGAAGCTTGATGGTTCAATGGCTGAGATGATATTTGACACCCAGTCTGCGTGTCGTAGAATGTCATTTNTTCATCTGAAGTTTTTCATTCTCTAATGTAAGTTCTTACCAGACCCATCAGTGAAGCCGTGGCTACCCAAGGTTGGCATGGTTGTTCTGCACATGTTTTCTGCAAATATATTGCTGCTGTCTACAGATGTGACCTTTATGCCTATAGTAGTCCTTTTTGTATCATTTCTTTCCATAGATTCAGTTGTTTCTTATCTCAAAATACTGAAAATTCTACAGTTGAGCAAATTATGAGTTTTAAATGCTGCTTCCACTCCATATAGTGTATGGGCTCTCAGCATTTTTCTGTTAGTATTAGTCCATTGTCCAACTTAGCCATGCATATATACTACCTATTCATTAGTTATTGTTACCTCGGTTGCAGACTACAAGACCTCTGTTGCAGTAATTCTTATTTTGCTTTATAATAGCCTCACAGTAGAAGAGTGTGACTATGCCAGTGTTTAGTCTTGACTAAAGGGAAGAAACACCTAGTATGCTGAACTTGTTGAAGTCGTACAAGGAGAAAACAAAACACTGTAGTTTTCATAAAGTTGAGTATAATCCTTGGCTTCTGGTATCCACTGGATATCTTGGAATGTCCCCATGGCATGGGGCACAGGGGACACAACTGTAGATATGGAATCAGGTAAGAGTCCTGTAATGCGAAGTCAGACTCGGCCTGGAAGATAGAGTATTGTGAGTAGTATGCCGGAGTTGACTCCTGCCCTGCACTAAAGTGCATCCCACAGTTTGTTTTTTTCTAACAATGCTGTTAGGTTTTTGCTTTCTGACCTTAAAGGATGGACGTGTATACAACCTAAACCTTAGCAAGAATAAAGGCCATTGAAATTTTGGACGTTCTCATCAATGAAGATGATTTTTCATAGCACCTCTCTATGTTGCCTACATTTCCAAATACCGCCATTTNNTTTGGTTTTTATCTAAATACTTATGCCACTGATGTCTTTTAAAATTGTTGTGCCAGCTGCCAATGACATGATTCCTTATTGGAGATGCTGGGTCTGCTGTGTACAGAGAACTCCATTTCCTAGTGGGAGAATGTCCTGTGCTCTAACCAAAGCACAAATGTTAAGGAGTTCGAGGAGGATTGCTCAAATGTGTGAGCTGTGACAGATTCTGCAATTAAATTCACATTTCTCCTCTTGAGACATTTGTTACACAATTCAGACCCGTTTTACAAATGTAGTAAGAGATGGTATGTGAATGGTAAATAATCTTTTTATATGGAAGTAGCAGAATAGAAAACAATGGCATTTGGTTACTGATTACTTAGGTATCTTGTACCTAAATACTTTGGTATTTAGAAGTTGGTACTTAGCCTAAACAGTAAACCTTTGTAATTTTCTATTAAACAATTGCTATCAAAGTCTCCATATAAATTCTCTAGGATTATT
Source organism: Neotoma lepida (assembly GCA_001675575.1). Lineage (NCBI taxonomy): Eukaryota > Metazoa > Chordata > Mammalia > Rodentia > Cricetidae > Neotoma > Neotoma lepida. The sequence continues at coordinate 23,240 of LZPO01116984.1, read as the reverse complement.
CCTTAAAAAATGTATTGGCACTGTGTAACATTTTTTTTCCTTGGTGGTATAATCACCTCTTTTCATGCATATTAGGGAACAATGCTATTTTTCAGTTATAGGCTATGTTTTTTTATATCTAAAAAAGCCCTATAGGGTCGGCAGTTGAGAGCACTAACTGCTTTTTGAATATACCCTCNTTCAGTTCCCAGCACCCACATGGCAGCTGACTTTAGTTCCAGGGGGATTTAATAACATCTTTTGGCCTTCATGGGCACTGTGTCCACATGTACACGCATGCATGCAAAATAAAAGAAAAGGTTCTTAATATGATATTCTCTATTTTCAATATTAGTTGATACCTTGAGTTGTAATGGAATTGGTGGGATAAGATATTTCTGTGTTCATGTTCCTGCTTTGCTTAAACAGCACCTAGGTTATTTTCTGGCACCAGATGTTATTGAAGGTCCTAAAAATTGGCCAATGTCAGGCAANCTTGTTATAATTCAGAATTCCTTTTTAGTAAAGAGTCTAAACATACTGTTGACATCTGCTAGTCCTTTGTGGCCAGCCTACAACATTTTCAGTAGGTAATGAAAATGTCTGGGATGTGTTTTCTGTTCCTTTAAATATATATAGCAGATTTNTTTTAAAGTGAATTTAGAGAAAGAGTATGAAAAAAGTGTTGTCCTGCTCTGCTTTCTGTGGGGCTAGTTAATGTTGTAAGCAGCATCTTTGTGCTTTTCCTCTGGATGTGGTATGTGCAATTCTGTTTTTGCCATGGCTTCCTGTGTTGTTTTACCATTGATTCCACCCCAGCCCTTTACTGGACTTTAGAATCTCACCTATTACATCATTGCGTCTTGAATGTTTATGTGGGAAGTTTCTGTAAAATTGACTTTTCATTCAGGCTTTTAGGATTCTATTGACAAAAAGAATGAATGAACTGAGTTGTGTGGTAGACTNTNGNTTCCTTCCTTCCTTCCTTCCTTCCTTCCTTCCTTCCTTCCTTCCTTCCTTCCTTCCTTCCTTCCTTCCTTCCTTCCTTCCTTCCTTCCTTCCTTCCTTCCTTCCTTCCTTCCTTCCTTCTTCCCTCCCTCCTTCTTCCCTCCCTCCCTCTCTCCTTCCTTCCCTGCCCTCCTTCCCCTCCTTTTCTCTTTTCCCTGGAAACATGATCCTCAATTCACAAGGTCATTTATTCCCTTTCCTTCCCAGCTATTTTCTTTGCCAAGAGATGGCTGCCAGGGGATTTTTGGCAGCTTGCAGTTGGTTTTGAGTAACCTAAATTTGAAAAACTAGCCAGGGTTTTTGAAATGATATTTTTAAAACTACATTGGCAGTCCTACCTCGAGTGTGAGTAGAAAGGCAAATGAACATTTAAACTGGCACAGCCAGGCTTTTAAAACAGTGTACTTTGGATAATTTGCTAACACCTTGTTCCTCCCGTAATAGAGTAAGAGTTTCTTTAGCCAGATCCTGTCTAGACTCTAAAAACCCTTCCATGTGTTGTTCTTTTGACTGTTATCCTTTTTTGCTATCCTTTCCCTTAAGATTTAGCTAATTCTCTTGGGACATTCATGAAATCTTTAGTTTTGTTGAGAAGAATGCTTGTAAGTCAGTGCGGCCTTTGAAGTTGGATCCTTGATAAGGAGGTTTTGCACTTTTGGTTGATGGGCTATGCAGCTTTGCCTAGAGGGTCCACAAAAACTGGCACAAACTGATACCTAGTTGACCCATGGCATTTGTAACTGACAAAAAGGCTTTGTTGCTACTTTTTCAGCTAATAATGATTCCTCTCCCTTGGTGTATTTGCTTTCCAGAACCCCAAAGAACTCAGTGTCACATTTTTTTTTTCTTCATTGTGAGTGATTTGTGATTCCCGGAAGGCTAGAAGATTCATTACTTTGTGTATCACTTATATGGGAAGCTGCCATCCCTAACCTGAGATTTTGTGTGCCAGTAAATGTTTAACTTGAANTTGTCCTATCTCTTACGTATTGAGTTTCTATCTTTTGACATTCTTTTCTCTTAATTTCTTCCTAAAAACCATGAAGGACCCCTCNCTTTTCTCTCTCAGGTATTTATAAAAGTGGTTAGAGAGTGTGCCCAAGGAGGCTAGGTGTTTATAAGCAGAGTTACTAAGTCTTCAGAAGGAGNCTATTGGTATTATCACCATTATTTTTAACAGTTTCAGAATTATGATTTCCTTCTTAAAAGGTGCATTATTTTCTGACTCTTCAGTTTTCTGGAATGCTGTGCTGTATTCCATTTTAAAACCAAAGGTGACCCTGTTTTGTTTGACCTCTCACCTGGCAGCTAGGAAACATACTTGAGCTTTAGCTACCGGGCACTGGCAAGTGAGCAGTCCTTCTCAGTTAGAACTTGGTAGATATGGGAATCATACCTATTCAGAGAATTATCTACCTTACTACTCCTTGTTTTATTGGAGAGGCCTTGCTTAGAGATAGAACCTAATCTGTCCCCCTGTTGTCATTTTTTTTAAAAGATTTATTTATTTACTATGTATACAGTGTTTCTGTCTACATGTATGCCTGCATGCCAGAAGAGGGCACCAGATCTCATTATAGTTGGCTGTGAGCCACCATGTGGTTGCTGGGAATTGAACTCAGGACCTCTGGATGAGCAGCCAGTGCTCTTAACCTCTGGGCCATCTCTCCAGCCCTGTCCTTTTTTNAAAAAAAGTGTGTTTTGAGACAGGGTTCTGAAGCTCACAGTCGTACACTAGCTCCTTAGTATTGGAATAACAGGCATGAGCTGCTGTGCCTGGCTTATTTATTTTTAATACTTTGAGAAAACCAAGGCTCACATTGATTAAAAGTGATGTTAGTTGAGCCAAAGCCCAAGTTGTAGCTTTTCCTGGTGCCTGCTGGACCAAGCCAAATCTCTTGATTTCCCAACAGAGAGTTTCCTAAGGCAAATCCGGCTATAGCAAAGCTTTCATTTTGAATAGCCCTTTATATAATTTAATTAAGGGTTGTAAATATTTAATATCCTGTTTTTTCATAAACTATTTAATCTCTTTATATGTAAAGTGTTCATGTTCCCCCAGTCTGTGAATCAGTATGGCTAGATTTCAAAAAATACTGCAAAGCAAAAAGACTTCTGTGCAGCAAAACTTTTTCTGTAGCCAAGCGACCTCTCCTGTCATTGTGTTATATTCTCAACTGCTGATTCAGTTTTGGCAACAGGGATGGTGCTTATAGGAATGTCATCTGTGGCTATGTTGTATAGTGTGGGTGAGGTGGTATTTGCTGGCCTCTGANTTCATGTGAGAATATGTTTATATTTTATGTACCAGAAAGGACATTTATAGCCATCCTGTGTGTTTTGCCCCACTGCACTAGCACTTGAATTTGGTAGGCAACTTGCCCTGGTAGATGTTATCTCCTGCCCCCAAATCTCTCATACACATACATGAGCACACTCTTGTTTCTTTGAGCAGCTGCCAGGTTTGTAGTGTATGTGTATGTCTTGGGGTAGAATAGAGTGAGTAATTATTTCTGAGGATGGAAACACAGGAATTTTTTTTCCTCTTTGAATAGGTCTTTCAGCAAGTTGCAAGTGTCAGGGCCAGCTCCCACACTGCCACAAAGAGTGGAGCCAATGTGGTCATTTTGCATGTGCCAAGTGCTTTTCTCATTTTTAATTATCAGATCTTCCCCTCCTACCTTCGTTACCCTTTGCTTAGAGTTGGGATGTAATCTAAATAATTGGATTTACCAGCTTACAAGTTTAATATTGGAAAATTGACTTAATAAAATGTTTTGGTATGTGCATCTCAACAAGGTACCAACTCTTCATGGCCTGAACTATATGGTTTCCCTTCTCTCATTATGTGTACACACTTTGGAGACTATTAGAAGTTTCAGTGGATTTCAGTCAATTTAGGATTGGCTATTTTGCTATAGTATGTATTGCCCTAGAAATAGATGGCCACACATAAAGAGTAAAGTAGTCATTACTATAGATGGCTGAGGAAACCTAGAAAGAGGACTCCCACCCTCATGAGAGGCTCCTTATGGAAAACTTCCAGTAAGCTTTCAAATCCATCTTTGAGAAAGGAGAAAGGACAGGGTAAGAAACCCATATGTACCTTTTGGACCCACCTATGGACTTTATTATTCATGAGCCTTTTCTCAATGTGTTAACGTTCAAAATAACAGCTGCTGATTAATTAATTAATTAATTAATTGGATCTGATCATAACTAGGGCTAAGAAGCATTGAGAGCTGCCCCCTCAACTCAATACTGTGGTGTACATGTTTGTTCCCATAAAAGTGCTATGATACTTTTTTTTTTAATGCCCTCAAAGACTTTCAAAGAATTTGGTGCTTGTGCGTGCTGAGTTAGACTGGGGGCGGGATGTTGGGGGACCCACAAGAGCCCCAGGTATTCTTATGTCTCTGCTTCCACAAGTGCTGGGATTATAGACTGGAGTCATAGCCCTTAATATACCTTTTTACATGGATATGTTGGCTCATGTTTGTGCAGCAAACACTGACTGAGCCCTCAACCTATCCTCCATACAATGTTTGAGCTGGTCCTGTCTTAGTCTTCTTGCTGTTAGGATTTTGGGTTTGCATTATACTTGGCCTCAAGGGGAAGCAAACTTCCCCTGGATGTTGGCAGTACTACCTAATGCCAAATAAACAGGAAATTGGAGACCCAGTGTGTTGCATGTAGTTTCAGGAATGGGAGGGAAGAGAGAAATAGATGATCTCTTCCCTGAAGTTCATGTGGCTTTATCAAGAAGGACAGGTGATACCCACTTTAAATTGTAAGGCTGTNAACCCACGTGGTTCATGACAGGAACCTCTTCCTTGGACTAACAGATGGTGTCTGTGGATAGTTGTGTGGCACATGGTACCAAAAGAGCCACGCTCATACTTCATCTGGCTCTCTTGTTGGATGCTGGTGATGATGACCAGCCACTCAGTTACTACTTCTAGTTATGATGACAGTAGTGACCATGTGGGATATTGTTAGATAGTTCTTGGTAGAACCAATATATCTTTTCGATACAGTTCTAGTGGGTTGACCAGCACCTTCTTCACCTGGAACAGAGCTTTGTGTCCTCCCTCCTTAGTGGTTCCTGGATCTGCATCTAACAGTCTCCTACATCCACACATTCAGGCAGTCCCCTAAGAACATTTATTCTGTTATGCTTACCTACCTCCATGTGTTTACCTGCCCCCTAAGTAAAGGAGTGAAGAGTTGTGTACCTTTGGCAGCAATGTGGTATTCTCCTGGTCCTTTAAGACAATTATGGAAGTCTTGTCTTCTGCATTGCTTTTTAGGATGCATGAATCTCAGAGGTGACTTTTGAGATACAAACCACCCAGTTCCATTTAAAAGTTAACATTCTCCTCACTTCTCCGTCAAANATACCAGGCTTGGAGTGTTACCTACCCTTTCCTTACATGGCTTCACTCTTTTCCCTCTCTGTTTGTTTTTCTATACAGCCATGGGAAGCCTATTAACACCCCTCAAAATACCCAAGCTTTGAGCATTTACCCCAAATACCAGATAGAAATACTAGCCTGGAGCTGTTCTTGGGACAGTTTACATTCTTTTAATTCATGCATGCACATACTCATGCACCTTTATATACCAGTGAGGATGTGTAGATCAGAGAACAGTTTTTGAGTCCTGGGGATTAGCCTTGGTAATAAGCACCTTTACCCACTGAGCCATCTCACTGGCCCCTGCTGCCAGGTAAAGTTCACGCTGCAGCTGATCTCTATTCTCCAGCCATGAATGAATTCAGAATGGTAGAGGTGAGTTATACAACTTCATTTGAGACAGAGAAAGGTAAACTAGGTCTCAGGGCACAGTAAGGGGAGGAAATTGTGTGTGTACTTGGGAAATAGTGGGTGGAAAGCTAGGGTGCTGTTCAATGTGTGACCTGAGGTAATTAGAGCCACTGATCCCTTGTGATCCAATGTTTTTCTTATTGAGCCAGTCTTTATGGAGTCCATGTTAGCATTGTACTGTACACATTCCTAGTGTCCACACATTTTATACCTACACATAAAACAATAGCCCCTTAGACAGATTTACTGCACCATAAAGCAGGCTGTGGTTTATGAGAGTAAGAGAGCCTTAATTCCTAAGAGTTTGCTTGAGAGATTATCTTTTCTTTCCTCCTGTATCATGGTTTTATTGATGCATATAGGACTATATCCTCCAGTCTCTGCTTAATTTAGTGTTTTTTTTGTTTTTTTTTGTTTTTTTTTCCCTCTCCTGTTGCAGGCCCAGGCTGCAAGCACAAAGGAAGTTTGCTCAATCTCAGCCGAATAGTCCCAGCACAACTCCAGTGAAGATAGTGGAGCCTTTGCTACCCCCGCCAGCTACTCAAATTTCTGACCTCTCTAAAAGGAAGCCTAAGACAGAAGACTTTCTTACCTTTCTCTGCCTTCGAGGTAAGCTTGCAATACAGATGTCACTGTGTTGTCCTCACATCTCATTTCTCTGTTTGATTTGAGGGCAGGTTTTTGTTCTGTTTTTAAAGATAGACTCTCACTATGTAGCCCTTGCTGGACTCTGTGTATATGAGCCTGGCTTTGAATTCATAGAGATCTACCTGCCTCCACCTTCTGAGTTCTGTAGTTAAAAGATGTGTGGCACCATTCCTGGTCCTGCGTTTTTTGCTTATTTTTCTCTTTATGTGTATGTTTGCACCTGCGTGTGTGTGTGTGTGTGTGTGTGTGTGTGTGTGTATTTTGCTCACACACATGATATACACCACATGTATGTAGTGCTCAAGGCAGTCAGAAGAAGTTGTCAGTTTCCTGGGACTGGAGTTATAGATGATTGTAAGCTACTATGTGGGTTCTGGGACCTGAACCCATGTCCTCTGCAAGAGTAGCCAGTGTTCTTAATCCCTGAGCCATTTCTTCAGTCTGGCCTTTTTGTGTTTTTGATAGAGAGTGTCTTACTATGTAGCTCTGGCTGACCCGGAATTGATGATGTTATCTAAACCTGCCTCAGAGTCTCAGAAATCTTTTTTTCCCCTCCCCTCTTCCCTCCTGAGTTCTGAGATTAAAGGTATGAGCTACCATGATGAGCTAGGAAAATGATTTTGGTGTTAAGATAATAGAAATTTGCCATCATGCAGTTTAGTTATGTGAATCTTAACAAGAATAGACTATAATTAGGCATTGCAGATGAGCAAGAATCAAGGACTGTCTGAGTGACAATAAGTAGACTGAACCTGTGTGTCTATATATATCACATTTTTCTGTATGTGAATTGTTTTAAAAATCCTANTGCCTCTATTCTGGGTGGTGGTGGTGGGGGGGCGGGGTATGTAATAACACCTGGATAAAACTTTACCAAGCACACAGCCTTGAGATTTCAGTATTCAGACATAAGAGAATCATCTTCTTATATCCAGTCACCTTTTCTGCAAAGCTCTAAATAAGTGAAGCCTGGACCAGTGAGTGTATTCTCTACTTGAAGAACCAGGCAACAAAAACACGTTGCTTTTTTTTTTAGCTGATGTACCATGTTATTATTAAAAATTCCCACTCCTCNTCCCTCTGTGCGTGTGTGTGACTGACTGTGTGCTATGGCACACTCAGATACCCTTGAAGAATAGACACCCTTGTCTATTCTCTGATAACGGAGTTACAGGTCATGTGAGCTGCCTGATGTGGGTGGTAGACACCAAATTGGTCTGGGAGGACAGGAAGCACCCAGCTGTGTCTCCAGCCCCAAACATTTGGTAAGTTAATTTTTTTATAGGGAAGTCTTGAAATAAGTCAGATGCATGAAAGGGATATTTTTGGCCAAAGACTTGAGACATTTTACAGGCTTCAGGTATTTCCCTTAGTAATTTGGAATATTGAAGAGACTAAGTGATTGGGCTACAGGAAATTTAAACCTTATTTGTTATCCATCAATGATGACACTAGAGCCAAAGAACTCTCTTGAAAACTCCCTTAAGTATAAACAAAAATCTTGTGGCTAGAGATGCTATCAGTATAGAAGTGCTGTAGTTAATGTACATACTGCCTAGTAATTTAGGTTGGTAAGCTTCAATGCACCATGAGACTGTCAGCCAAAACCTTCACGTCTTCTTGTTCCTCTCCTACTTGATGCCACACCCTAGAACTTATTAAGGAAGCAGGGTGGAATGAACATTGAAGCAGGGCCTGAAATGTTTGCCTGCTGTGCATTTATCTCTAAATAGCTGCTTTGAAGGAGAGCACATGTTTCTTGCCAGAGGCATAATTAGTCTCTTCCAAGGGTACACATGGGGAAGAGAGCCTCAGCCTCATATGTATGCTGTGAGCAGCAACTCAGTACTATTGCTATATTTCCTGTCACCAATCTCATTATTCTTAATGAGTTCTGTCTTCCTCTCTTTGTTCTGACCATAATTATTAAGAGATTTAAAAGAGCTTAATGCAACAGAGCAATGGCAGGTTAAATGATTCTCTTATTTACATTTTTCTTTTTATGGGACACTGCAAACGAGAGGGATTCCCAACAGGGATTCATGAAACACATACAGCACACAGTTCATTCTTATGACCATGGCTGTCACAGTGCAGCCTCCAGCTCTGCCCAGTGATGGGAGTCTTTGGAGGTATGGGAGGGGAACTGCATCAGCAGTCAGGGGTGGGGTTGACTCCACCAGACCCAGGCCACAGCAGCCTGAGGCCTGCGAGGGGGCAGTGCGCAGCTCTCCCTCTAAGGGTACTTGGGTCCTGAATTGTTGATTTATGCCCCATTCAGCCTGTTTGCTCATTTATAAAGTGAGTATTATGGTTTCTGTAGTTATAGTTGCTAGAGATTAAACTAGAGCTAGTGGGTGTGAAATGGGTTCTAGTGACTGTCTGAGACGCGGCCATCCAAGGACATTTATTTGCTGTTTTACACTGAGTTTACAGAGGTGCCAGAGAGGTCAGAGTATTAGATTGATATCTGGGCAGTTTAAAAAGGATTCTCAGATACACTAGGTAGACAGCCCACCAGTGGAGTTTTACATGCAGACAATGCCTGTCCCTACCTGGAAGGTTTACATTGTAGTGTCACTAGCCTTGAGTATTGAGGAGGAGAATTGTAAAAAGGGCTAGTGCAAAAGTCTGGAGTGATTTAAAGGTCACATAGTGAGAAGTAATTGCCTGCGAGAAAGTAATTAATCACCCAATTGCAATGAGCATGGTGGTTGCTAATAGCAAACTTTATTGGGGAAAATAGACTCTGGGGAGAAAGACAGGTTGTCTTAGTGGTAGACGTGGGTTTTCAGGTCACTTTTGTGAGGTATTCCATCTCAGTTTCTGAGCATAGAACTATCAAAGTGGAATTCAACCTCCTTTGCTGGCTTCTATGGCTACCCTGCCTGCCTTCTGCTGTCCCCAAGTCACTCTAGCCTGATATTTTGTCTTCTCCTAGTGTCTCCCTTCTGCTGACAGAGTAATTCGTTTGCTAGGATAGTTTCTCTGCTAGTACTCAAGAAATCAGAAACCTCGAAGTTCTTGATCAGAGGAGGATGAATCCTTTTATAATTGCCCTATGACCTTGACTCTGAGGTTTGGCCAGGCTTCAGGCCAGCTGGCCTCTGACCAGGTCTGCCCTACAGGAAGGTAAAACAGACTCACTCCCCCCAGCCAGGTGGCTGGCCTGGTTTCAGTGGTTGTTCCAGAATACTCTCTTTCTCCTCAGTTGTCTCCCTTAGTGTTTCTTTCGAATCCTCTCAGTGCTAGCATTGCTGTTGTGTTGGCCAGACACCTGGCTGGCTTATGTGGATTTCATACCATGGGTTGCTCTGTACCTGTTGCCTCTGACCTGCATGGGAATCTGAAAGGGCTTTGCATAAATCATAATAAACTCCTGTTCAGGCTTGATGGTCTATAGCAACTGGATGTTGGCAAATCTAAGATTCCTTTATTTCCACTTCTCAGCTTCTGCTAATCGTCTTGAGGCTAGGATCTACTCAAGCTGAACATTATCATAGCTACTGTGTGGTGTGGTTTGTCTATTCTGTTCACATTTAAACACACACCACCACCACCACCACCACCACCGGTATTGGTAGTTGAAGTTTATTGAGCGAAATGGGAATAGTTTTTGGAGAAGAAGGTCCCTTTTGTGAGGCGCATTCCATCCTAATTTCTGTGTCTGTGTTTGTATTTGAACCTACATCTATACAGAGGTCATTGGGAAACGTTTGGAAGGTGCTATGTCACCTTGTCCACTGTGAGGGAAATGGTGCCCATTATTCTAAGTATTGAATCCCTTGTCTTTCATGACATAGCAATATAATCGCGGCTTCCAGACAAGTAATTTCTTTGTTAGGAATTAGATGGCCAGCATCCGGATGAAGATGTACTCAGGGCAGTGTCCAAGAGGGACCTTAGTCTAGGACCTTAGTCACATGCTGTTTGTCTCAAATGATTGAACAAGGCTATCTGTTCTAGAGCAGTCTTAACCTCTTTTCTAACTTTGGAGATCATTTTTTATTTTTACACTCTTCTAGAGCTTGGCTTGTTTACATCCAATTTCGGAAAGAAAATAGGAAATAATTGCCTATCCCCTCATTTATATAACAAGAATGACAGCTTTTATTTTTAAATTAAATTCATTCAATCAGGGTACTGATTGGTTCACAAGCCAAGGTCAGAAAACAACTTGTGGGGTTTTGATTCTTGCCTTCTACCAGCATGGGTCCTGGGATCAAATTCAAGCAGCAACTATGTTTATTTACTGAGCCATCTCACCAGTCTGAATGACAAATTTTATAATTTGTTTTTGAAGACTAATCACTAGTATGATACCAGCAGTAACCTACTATAATTTTCCTGTGAGTTGTTGAGAGTGCCATTGCATAGATTGCCATACACCTTTGTGGTCATATGTAGGCTGAGTTTTCCTGTCCCGAAGCTGCTCTCAAATCACTCAGAGGCTTACTCTTAGTTACAAATGCTCAGCCAATAGCTCAGGCTTATTACTAACTAGTTCTCAGAACTTAAGCTAACCCATTTCTATTAATCTATGAATTGCCACGTGGCTCGTGGCTTTACCTGTCCTCCAGCATGTCTNGCTCCCTCTGTGTCTCCTGGCGACTGCAGACTCCCCTCTTCTTCCTCCCAGCATTCTCCTAGGCTGGCTTTCCCACCTAACTTTATTCTGTTCAGCTATTGCTCTGTCAGCTTCATTATTAAACCAGTCACAGAGACATATATTCACACAGTGTAAAGAAATATTTCTCAGCACTCATAAGAGTAATTTTGGCTAAATATACTGTTCACATGACATAACTTTCTTCCAGAACCAGGACTTCTTTCTTAAGAGCTGGGTGCCATGGGNACCCNTTTTTATGGTTGGCATGGGCATGATTGGCAGGTGGTTCTCTTNCCATTAAGGGATGGGTTTTCTTTTGGATAAAGCTTTTACCCCTAGCACACCACACACACACTTGGTGTCTCATATAACATGGTGGATGCCTTTTATATTGACACAATTTCAGTTACAATTTGTTTTTCCTTTAGAAGTGATAGCAGTTCAGCATTGCTATGTATGGAGAGAAATCATGTAAAATATAAGGATGAATATAATAAAATATAAGCATGAATAGCATGTGATAGATATGCATATGGCATAGTATGTTTGCAGATGAATGACTCTGGAGAAGTGTCCCCCCTGGGGATTGTAAAAGCTGACCTGGAAGGACCAGAGCTTGTACACTGTAATAGTTGCCTTATTTTCTCTTAAGTGACCTTCATCTTTATGTAAATGTATATGTAAAAGTTGAAGTGTGTGGAACAGAGTCTGGTATGCATGTCATTGGATTCATGAAGTAGTCTTTTGCTATTCCTGCTGTGTCTATAGATTCTGGTTTTGTGGAACCATGAGAAACTCAATGGCATTCCCGGTTAATTGGGTCAAAATCCAGTCCTTTACTCTCCACCTCAATGACCGTGCAAAGCAAGCCCTTTAGGGCCTCTCTAAAACAGAGCAGAGCTATGTTTGCTTGTTAAGATTTAAGAATTGGTTGAGGGAGGGGACGATAATGGCAAGGGAGGGATGGTCTGTATACATAATTCACAGAGAAGAATCCCACTTTATAGAAACCAAAGCCCAAATTAGAAAAAGCAAGCTTTTGGATTAAAATGATTTCTGTTGTGGTTGTAACATACCACAGTTTGATTTTTGTCCAGATGAAAACATTTGGTTTGCACTTCAGTAAATATTGTGGAGACATTGCCAGCTAATTTTGAAAAGTAATGAAATACAGCTTTTGCAAAGCACAGATGCATTCTGTACTCTGAATCCTCCTATCTGATCCGAAGCTCTCTCTTCTCTCTTTGTCTCTGTCTTCCTCCCTTCCTCTTTCCACCCCTCCCCTTCTCTTCTTCCCCCTTTTCTATTTTTACATATTTGCTAATGCACTTGAATAATCAAGAGAGAAAACTGTGCCTGTAATTTCAATAGAATACTATTTATAATCATTGAATCGCAACCACTTCCTTGCTCTACCCCCTCCCCCCCAAATCAGCAATGCTATCACCACACACACCTTTACATTCAAAACATTCACTTTCATTGTTTAGTTCAAATGAGTATTTATGAAGGAGAGTGGACACAATTCTGAGTGGTAAATTAGCACTAGTTAACCTCCTAAGGAGAGCTTGCTTGTATCATGACAAGAAGAGGCCACCTTGAGAATGGCTCTGCCTATGCTTCTCTTGTCCCCA